>LFYR01001770.1:171337-486699 GCA_001185155.1 Zostera marina | reverse complement strand
CGAAAAAAAAAACAAGAGAACAAAACAAAGATCATGCTGAATATCATCCATCACAAGGACAACGGTTTGTAATAAAATTCAGAAATGATCAAATTGTCCACGATAGCGTAGCAAGAAAACTAAACAAGAAATGCGCAATGGTCGCGAACGATTTCAAACTACTACCAATGGACGTACCGTGGATTGAACAAGACCAGAAAAACATAGATGAGGCGATGGCAACAATACAGGTTTATTAATTAATATTTAATTATTATTATAGATTTTATAGTTAATTAATTTTATAATTATTCATCGAACAGAGAGAATTTGATTACAGCGGGTCAACCTTTGGTTATCGACGTGTCAATGAAAGGTTAAACAAATTATGGAGAAGCGTTTATAACTCTTTATTGGATAAATATAATAACAAAGATCTAACAGTCGAAGAGGTTATGAGAACATTACCCGACTACATCATCAAAGATCAATTTCTAAAAAAACTGATCGAGAGAAGATCGACGTATTAATTAATTTCTTCTTTTTAATTGCAATTAATAACTTAATTATTTTCTTTTTTTTAACTTAATTATTTTATTTTAACTTAATATAGGAAATTTCTGAAATTAACAAAGGCAATCGGGCTAAACAAACATCACACAGTTTAGGTTCGAAAAGTCTGACACAAAGAAATTACGAAGCTGTAAGTAAATTATTTAATTTCATATTTACTTTCAAGTTCTTTTTTATTTTTTCTTTCATATTTAATTTCATATTTCTTTCTTTTCCTAATTTTAATATTACAGGAACAAAAGGGATTAAATGATATTGAAATTTGGAAACTCAATATAAAGACAGCTTATCCAAAAGACGAACGAGTGGTACGTAATTTTTTATATTTATAATTACAGTTAATTACTATTTGTTTGACTACTTTCATTTGTTTTTTAAGGATAAAGCGGTTAAATGGATAGACAGTGAAGAAGCCAAAAATATGGCTCAACAAGAAAATATGACTCACACGGTAATTATTTCATATTTTTCCAATATAATTCAATAGTTATATTTACATTAATTATTATCATGTTTTCTTTTTCATTAGGCTCTAATCCAATTTGCTATAACCGAATTTATCGATAGAAGCTCGAAGAAATCAAGAACATTAGGAACAACTGGTTCCTCATTGAGCAAAAAGACAACGCATCGGATAAATGTGGGGAACTTCTGCATGGACAAAGGAAGAGATGCAATAACCGAAGCAGAGGTTGAAGATAAGGTCAACGAGGCTGTCGAGAGAGCGATGGCTCGTCAGAATGAGGCGATGGCTCGTCAGAATGAAGAGTTTATGGCTCGTCAAATGGCGTTTTTCCAACAATACAACACCGCAATGCTCGCTCAAAATCCGAACATGCGCTTACCGGAGTTTCTGCCAATCTTCAACAACGATGCAGCGCAGAACATTTATACTCCTGGAGCGTCATCTTCTAGAGCCGCACCGCCTACTCAACTACCAACGCAAGAAACTACGACGCCTCTACAAACTACGCCACAAGAGAAGCACACCACTTCACAACCGCGCGGAGGAAGATCGATAATATTCACGAAAGAGGCATTACGAAAGGTGGTCGGAACTAAAAAAAAGAAAAAGAGCGAAAAAAAGAAGTTAAATTAGTGATTATCGAAGTTAATTTTTGTTCTACATTAAATATTAAACTTCAAATTCAATTTCAATTTCAATATCAATATAGATATCAATTTCAATATCAATTTCATTTTTATTTTTATTTTCAATTTCATATTAATTTCAATTTTTTTTTTATTTTTCAAAAGTGAACCAGCGGCTAGGCCGCCAGAAATTTCTTCCCGGGAAATTTTTTTTCCTGCCGGGAAATATTGACCAGCGGCCAGGCCGCCGGAAAATTATTTTCCAAAAATAACAGCCGGCGGCCTGGCCGGCGGGATATAATTTTCAAAAAAAAATGTCAGCGACTAAGCCGCCGGGACAATTTCTGTTAAAATCGGAATCCAAATTTTTTTGCCGGCGGCCAAGCCGCCGGTATTTCACAATTCCAGCGACATCACTTCCGGCGATGGAATATCGTCGCCTTGGCCGCCAGAACTGCGCTGGTTTTTTGTAGTGAAAGCTTATAGAGGTTTTTAAGAGTACCCTTGAATACTCTAAGGTTTAAGTCAACTCGCAATAGACTTGGTTCATGAGCGGTGTAGCCAAAAAACATATAAAAGGTATTACCATAACCTTTAGGCCAGTAATCTCTGATTTGATTAGAACTGGATTAGCCCTTGTTTGGGTGAACCAATATAAATCTTTTGTGTTGTTCTTTGTTAGTTTTCATATTATTAATTATCTATAACCAACTAATTAACAACAAACTTAAAAGATTTCCTCTTCCAGTTATCTAGTCAAAGAAAAGAGGTTGACTATTTTCTGCATATCCCTCATCCAGTTATCTAGTCAAATTATATAAGGTTAACTTTATTGCTTAAACTCATATTCAATCATCTTGTCAAGTTTAATTTACTATTCAATTTTATATTCAGTCATATTGTTGTTTAAATATTGTTTCATTAATTGTTTAAGGTAATTTCATTAATAACTTGTAAATTACGAAAAGATTCTATTAACCTACCCCTCTTATAGTCTTGGATCACAATCCAATATATAGTGCATTTGATATATAGTAGGATGCTTTTGGTCGCCTTCATGTGATTCTCGGTTGGGTTATGCATAAATTGACACACTTGATTCACCGCAAAGGTAATGTCTGGGCAAAACAATGTAAGATACTAAAGCGCGCCTACTAAGCTTTGATAGGTTGTAGCTAGCATCTACTGGAGGAAAATCAGAGGTAGTAGACAATGTAGAATCTAAATTGCCGATACATAATTTGTATTAATAATCATGTTTAATTAACCCTAATCATGTTATTAGTCAATAGGGTGAATTGATATTTTGAATTGAACCTAATCTCAATTAGGTTATATTAAACCCTAGAATTGGTTGACCATATTTAAAAAAGTCCAAAATCGATTTAGGGTCAACAAGTCAACATCTTGACTTTACTACTCAATAGGGTGAATTGATTTTAAATTAAACCTAATCTCAATTAAGCTCATATTAAACCCTAGAATTATTTGACCATGTGTAAAATAAATCAAAAGTCAAAACCCTAATTCGTGGTCAACAGGTCAACACTTCTAACCATGTGATTATTATTAATTTACTTAATCTTGATTATGCTTGAATTAATATATTTGATTAAGGAAATAGGTTGCTCACATGGGATAAGAAAATGTGTTTTTCTTGGAAAAGATGTCACATGAGATGAGAATATTCATTTCGTTGAAGACAAAAACAAGAATTATAAATGCAAGAGCTTGTCTTATTGAAAGAAGGAAGAATCTCCAACACATTTTGGATTTTAGTGAGGAATCATGGAACCATTCAATCAAAATCCAATGGTGAAGATGAGTTGGCCAACACTATAAATAAAAGGGTATACCCATTGCCAACGCCAACCACACTTCAAAAGCTTTCAAAATTCCTACCTTGAGTTCCACATTTCCACTCTCAAGTTCACCACCTTCAAAGCTTCCAAGCTTCCAACGTCCAAGGTTGTGTCCAAGTGTTCTTTGCTCAAAGTTCCTAAAAGCTCTACACTTCTTCTAATCTTCTTGAGTAATCTAAGTTAAGTTGAAGTGTTGTCCAAAACTCTTACATCTTTTTGTGTGTTTTCCACTTTGGTTGAGAGAGGTTGTTTTCAAGATTACCAAGGTGTGAGATTATTGAGTTGAACCAAAAAGCTCAAGGTTGGTTTTATAGAGTTTCCTGGTAAAACTCTTAGGTGGAATCTACCTGTAAAAGATTCAAGGTTCTTGAGCGTGGTAGCCTAGTAAAAGCTCTGGTTGGTTTTATAGAATTTCCTGATAAAACTCTTAGGTGGAATCTACCTGTAAAAGATTCAAAGTTCTTGAGCGTGGTAGCCTAGTAAAAGCTCTGGTTGATTTTATAGAGTTTCCTGATAAAACTCTTAGGTGGAATCTACCTGTAAAGGATTCAGGTTTCGCCAATACCTCTAGGCAAGTGAATTTCGTGAGGGTATATCACGAGACTAGGCGTAGGTCGGTTGAGACTGAACCAGTATAAATTCTTTTGTGTTCTTTTGTTTTCTATTTTTAATAATCTAACAAGTTAAAAAGAAACAAAGAGATCCCTCATCCAGTTAATTATCTGGTAATAAACTGAGGTTGACTACTTTCGTGCAGATCCCTCATCCAGTTATCTTGTCATCATCTGAGGTTACTTCAAGTTAAATTTATTATCCAGTTATCTTATTATTTATATACTTTAACTTATATTACAACTCTTGTGCTTATAAGAAAACTTAGTATTCATATACTATAGTTGGCTTATCAAGTACTATTATTCAAGTTAAAGTCATTATCCAGTTAACTGGTCATTCATAATATATTTTAACTTATAATATAACGTGTGCTTATAATATAACTTAGTATTCATATACTACATTAGTTATAAAACACTATCTGATAAATTGACTTAGTATTCATATACTATAGTTAACTTTGAAAGAGAAGCCATTACGGTATATTATAAAATACAATATTATACTTACTAAAGTTATATAATAATATTTTATTACTCACAATACTATATTATTATCATCTTTTGCTATTGTATTCTTAAGTGTTTTTGCAGATCTTCCGTTACAATCTGCATTAATCGAAAAGAGGTTATTAACCTCCCTCCTCTACTCTCAGATCACGATCCAACAGACAATTGACTACCAGGCGAGAGTTATCAGCTTTGCAATTCAACATTCCAAATCGATTAAGGTTGGTGGAATACTTCTTCTAACTGATGATCGTTGATGCGGAGGATTGAACCATCTCATGACCAAGGAAGAAGGACAGAGATCCCAATCCCGAGAGTGAAAGGTCGAACAGAAAATGGAGATGAAATGGTCCACAATATTTGGAGAAGATCCCGTGACGATGAAGTCGTCTATGTAGACGAGCAGTAGATGACCACTCCCGAATTACTTTTGACAAATAGAGAAGCACCGCAAATGAATTTCGGAATCCATTAATAGAGAGTAAGAATTGACAGAGCTTGTCTTACTAGGCATGAGCGGACTGCTTTAAACCATAGAGGGTTCGTTGTAACTTGCACACAAATTGGGGTCGCGATTTGTCAATGAAACCGATGGCTGATACATATAGACTTCTTCCTGAAGATAGCCATTCAGAAAGGCGTTGCAAACGTCGATGTAGTGTAAATTCCAATGACGTGCGATAAAGATTGCCAAGATTGTCCGAACAGAAGTGGCCTTCACTACCGGTTTGTAGTGAGGTCGAATTAACAATTTGATTAAGTAATTAATGTATCACATGTGTGATATTTAAACTATTGTAACTACAATAGTTGAAGGATTATTTACATTGAGACCCCTCAACTATTATTTACATCAATAAAGCTCTCCCCTTTGGGGATTTCTATAGTAAAGTATAGCGGCAATAGTCTGGAGCATCTGGAAGGAACGTAACTCGAGATAATACGATGGTGGGACGAAGACAACAACAATTACTGTGGAGGAAGCTCTAAACGACTTTGATGATACCCCTGGACCCTGGTCCATCAGACCAGACCCATTCCCGACCAGACCCTCTTGATCAGTGAAAGAAAGCCCGGTCCAGTAGGAAAGTGTATAAATACCCCTAGGAGTTGAATGTAGAGAGGGGAGAGAACATTAGTAATGCACGAGAATTACACCTGTAATAGGGATCCGTATAGTAAATACTTGATACTAAACGATCAGACTTCAAACTTACATTTTCGGAAGACAAGTGCAAGACGTCTCACCATCAGCGTCTAATCATCAATTAGCGACGGTTTTTGATAATTAGGAACGGATTCTGGCCATCCTTTAAAGTCAGTAATCTAGTAGTGATAAGGTAATATGGAAATCGTTGTGCATCGTGGACTATCTGGTGGAAGTGCATGTGGAACCCCTTGATCGCGGAAGTAACGGTATCCTCATAAATAATGATGATAATTAACTAACTATTAATAGTCTAGTGGTTAATCATTTGTCTACTTAAAAGTGTTTTGGTTATCAATCCTCTTTTTATATAAAATCAATTTACCTTAATAATTTCCATAGAAGAATTCATTTGAACTATTGGGCGTTGTTGGGCCCATGACCTTTAAAATTAGGGTGTCAAATAAAGCAGGCTTGACAGACTCGGCTCTATAAGCAAAAGCAAAAACTCGGTTTGACAGCTTATTTAAAATAAAATGATAAAACAAAAAAAATTCCACCGACAAAAAATAAAATAAATAAGTCGGATCCAGTATTTAATGATTTATTGGCGCGATGAACCAATCTTGAAGCCAAATGATAAAGAGTTTCCAACTTGTTTAACTTTGACGTTACGATGGAATGAATAGATCTATAATTAAATGTTCCATTGATTTTGTATAAATTCAACACATCTACACCTTCAAATTTCAAACACTAGCTTATTAAATCATGCCTAATTTCACGAGCATCTTCATCTTCTTCCTCGCAATCAATACAATCATTCTTTGTGAATGGACGACATGCAACGCTACACTGTTTGAGGAGGAACATTACTCCGTCGTCGGATACACTCCAGAAGATCTGGCGTCCTCGGACCGCCTCATCGACCTGTTTGAGTTGTGGGTGAGGAAGCACGGCAAATCGTATAGCAGTATCGAGGAGAAGTGGGTACGGTTGGAGGTTTTTAAAGATAATTTGATGCATGTCGATGAGACCAACCGCAAGAGTAGCAGTTACCAAGTGGGTCTGAATGAGTTTGCGGACTTGAGTCATGAGGAGTTCAAGGCGACTCATCTTGGGATATTGGGGAGAAGACGTCGGAAAAGTAATAATTACCCTTTTAGTTTTAGATATGCACACGTTTCCGACCTTCCCAAGTTTGTGGATTGGAGGAAGAATGGAGCTGTTACTGATGTGAAGAACCAAGGTTCGTGTGGCAGCTGCTGGGCATTTTCGACGGTTGCCGCCGTTGAAGGTATTAATCAAATAGTCACCGGAAATCTTACGTCATTGTCGGAACAAGAGCTTATCGACTGCGATACGAACTTCAACAAAGGGTGCAACGGAGGTTTGATGGACCATGCATTCCAATTCATCGTCAAAAATGGAGGAATCCATACGGAAGCTGACTACCCTTACGTCACCAAGGAAGGAACCTGTGAACAGAAAAAGGTTCGGATTGGATCGGAGAATTAAACCTAAATATTCTGATCAATCAATTAATTAATCTGTACATGCAGGAAGATTTAGAGGTTGTGACTATCAGTGGGTACGAAGATGTTCCGTTGAACAGCGAAGATGATCTTCTAAAAGCAATTGCCCACCAGCCAGTGAGTGTCGCTATTGAGGCTTCCGGCAGAGATTTCCAGTTCTACAGTGGCGGTGTGTTCGACGGACCATGTGGGACTGACCTTGATCACGGAGTAACAGCTGTAGGATATGGAACGTCGGAGGAAGAAGACGACTACATCATCGTCAAAAACTCGTGGGGACCAAAATGGGGGGAGAATGGCTACATAAGAATGAAGCGGAACACCGGGAAACCGACCGGGAAATGTGGTATAAACATGCTAGCTTCTTATCCTACTAAAAATCAATCTGCATTGATCACTGGTGTTGCTCAAAAAAATTCAACTTTTATGTAAATGGTAAAAATGTAAATCATCTAAAATATCTAAATGCTCTGGTCGCGTTGGATTCACGCGACGACACTTTGACAAGAATATCGTCGACGAGCTCCCGACGAACTTTGGATGCAACTGGAGGAAGGAGTTTATTTTTTAAATGTAAATAATTTTTCATTTACAACTCTTGATTTTCAAACATAAAAGAGACAACACAAGTAGAGATATAATAATAGACACGATTCCTAAAAAAAATACGACACGATTTTAATACGATACGAACACAACACGTTCATAATAGTGTCGGTTTAGTATTTGTTTCTAAAAAACGACACGATTACACGAAACGTAAATTAACACGACACAATTATATAACGATAACACAAAAATATAATATTATATTATTAATTAACTATGTTTACATAAAATCCCTTAAGTTTATATAAAATATTGTAACAATAAAATAATAAGGGTAAAATAATAAATATGGGGTAAAATAATAATTATGGTGTAAAATAATAACCGGGTACAATAATAAAATATACATAATTATTTATTAATAAAATAAATTAATAATAATGTCTTGTGTTAATACGAATTTCATGTCGTGTCAGATTATGTTGTGTTAATGAAAAAATTAATCATGTCAATCATGTTCATATTACACAAACAATCAAGGTTAAAACAAGAATGAAATCAAGGTGAAAACAATCATACAAACAAACTCATGTGAACACCAATCATATCAATAATGTAACCAGGTGGAATGAGAATATGGGATACCTTATACAAAAAAACAATCATATCAGTAATCAACATTATTGTCCCTAAATAAAATTCACCATGGCTTCTTAAGTGTACACAACAGTAACATAAAAATTATGGAATCAATTACACATATTATTTCTACAGTTGTTATTTTTCTCCTCCAAATAATCCACCCATGCCACCCATTCCGTTCATCATATCTTTTGAGCCCATCTGCTTCATCAAACTCTGCAACCCACCCATGCCACCAATCTGCTTCAACATCTGAGGTGGAAGGACCTTGCTCATGTGCTGTGCATTCATGTTTCTCGATAATGCACTCATTTCTCCTTTCTTTGGAATTTTCAGCCCCTTCATCTTACCCCAAATCTTTGCAAGTCGTTTGTACTCCTCCATCATATCCACAACATCCTTGTATTGTCTACCAGAGCCTCTTGCTATCCTCATGAGACGGGATTCATTCATCAACTTAGGATTTGTACTGTCCAACTCTGTTAAAAAAACATGTGTATCAAACGTTGAATACATACAAGTATTTAATTTCACAACACCTATTACACTGCATCTATAATAGCATCAAAAAACACTCATCGTAGATTTAACTTTAGCTAAAATTATAAATTTGAGAGGGGGCAACACTTTTTGACATTACCTTCATTTGTCATGGAATCCATCATTGTCATGAAGCGTTTGATTTTTGCCTGACTTTCCTTCTCGTGACCTTTGGGCATAACTTCTGAGCTGAATCCTGGCAACATGGAGAATACCTGTGAAAATAGGAAACAAAAACAGCGATAATAAGTTGATAACCACCGTTAAGAAAATTGCCAAAAAGTGTCAAACAAAGAAAATCGATAAAATTCTTAATGTTAACATTTTTAACATCCACTACTGGAACAAGGTGAATGCATTAAATATGTAACTACTGAAATTAATTGTTAACCAACAAAAAATCCTTGTTATGTGAAAAAAATTAGTGATTAACTAAAATGATTACAATAAACCAACCTGACCAATAGGACCCATCTTGAGAATATTCTGGAATTGTTCATACATAAGCCTGAGGGTAAAGGTTCCTTCGGAAAGCCTTTGTAGAAGCTCAGGCTGTTGATCATGTGGGACAACTTCTTGAATCTTGTCCATAAATCCAGACAAATCACCCATACCTGGAGAGAATTACCATCGCATATTAATTGTAAAGAAGTAAGAATCATGTACCACAACAGAATAAAGTTATTCCTAACCTAAAAGCCGACTGACAAATGGTTTGACGTCAAAAATTTCAAACTCGTCCATATGTTCTCCAGTTCCAATAAATATAATAGGACTTTTTGTAGCCGCAACACTGCAAATTAGGAAAGAAAACAATATGGTTATAAGTTATAACAGTTTTAAAGATAAATAGCTAGAAGAAAACACGTGACTATTTAAACAGCTTGGATTAATTGTTTCCAGAAACAAGGAGAAATGTAAATTAAAGTTGATGAACAAGATAGATGACACTTACGCACTAAGTGCACCACCACCTTTTGCATGTCCATCCATTTTAGTCACAATTACAGCCCCAACAGAAACGCTTTGTTTGAATGCTTGGGCTTGATCAAATGCAGCTTGACCAATACTGCTATCCATAACAAATATGACAAGATCTGGTTTCTAGATGACAAATAGAGCACAATTAGTACAAATGGTATCAAATTAAACAGTTTAAATTATAGTAAATACATACCGCTGCTTCAGATACTTGCCGCATTTCTTCGAAGAGTGCTGCTTCCTGTTTGTGCCGCCCACTGGTATCTACGATTATAAGATCACATTTTTCTTTCTTAAATCTTTCTACTCCTTCAGCAGCGATCTTCACAGGATCAGATTCCATGTAACTGCAGAGGAGAAAAATAAAAAATCAATTAACCAACGTTCAACCAGCATATACCTACAGGCTAGAACAACCAATAAACTTTACAAAAATTGTTCCATGAAAAACTAGCAGAGTTTAGGTATTTGTCCGTAAGAATGAATTAAACTGCAATTTAAATATATAAAGTACAAATTGCAATCAATAAAAAAAATCAGTAATTAAATGTTAACACACTTTTTTTTGCAAACAGTAAATTTTTTCATTAATAATAAATAATAACAAAGAGTAATAGCCTGGAATTACAAAGTAGAAGAGATAATAAAATGTAATGGGGTGGATAGAGTGATCTCCCACAACCATCAACCTTCTATATAGCATTTGCTCTTAGTGATGTAGTAACTAAGAGCGGTGCCTCTGTAAGTTGAACTCTCCCAATCTGCATTGTAGTTTCCTCCATTTATGAACCGTAGTCTTTCTTAAAGATTTCTGGTCTGAAAGAGAGGCTGGAGTCCCTAATGATCTCAAAAAATAAGACCTCAGGTGGCCTTAGAGTGTGATGGTGTAGTCTTCTGTTCCTCTCGGACCAGATGTGTCAAATGAGTCCTCCCAGGGCATTCCGGTGTACATCACATGGAGGAAAGTGGTGTGTCGGCTTCTGCAAGCTTCTATAACATCTTCTATTGTGATAAATGGGTGGGTGAATTTAGGGATATTTGAGTTGGATACTTTCCAATTTCCATAAGGCATTGTTTAAGAATTCCGAAGTTTTGAGTAGGACATGCCTTGTGTATGGGAAATTAAAGAATAAGTGGCTTATGGATTCATTCTCCTGCCGCATAGAAGGCAAGTGGGTTGAATTTGTACTACCCATGCATATTTGCAGAGTTTTTAATTTTGATGGCATGTGGGACAAATGTTAACACCGTTAATCCATTATAGACTTATAGTTTATGTTTTTAAAAGATAAAACTATAAAACATTTAGATATGAACTATTCTAACTCAGACACTGGCAGTGTTGCAAAACAAAAGTGCTCTGGTGCAACTATATATAGCTAGAAGATTTTAACTTCTTTAATGTCACGACTGATAGACTTCATTTCAGAACATAGAAACTAGAGTTTATCCAATCAAGTACCTTCCATAAAATGGAATTTTCGCTTTAGTGGCATTTTGTTTCAACTGATCAAATGCACCAGCTCGAAAGGTATCAGCACAAACTAAAGCAGGCTTCCAACCTTTCTTTTGATGGTAATATGCATATTTTGTGCATGTTGTTGTCTTTCCCGAGCCTGAAAAAAATAATAAAGTAAGAAAAATCATTAACCATTAATCTATTATAAAAAAATCAATTGTCCTGTCATGATTCATAAGATACTATCTATTTTATTGAATTATTTCCCTTTAAAGACTTTACTCCTTTTTTCAATGTTTCTACAATTTTAAATTAATTTCCCATTACAAATAAACAAATATGATAATAATTTTATTGGAGTAATCACTTAATTAGGCACAGTTATAATTAATGTGGTGTTTAGTGTTTACACTTCCTATACGGATGGTGGGTTCATACGGTCAAATACGGACCTATTTTCTAAACCGTTAGGTTTTCTTCCAACGATCATTAATTTAATTTTATATTCTATATATGTGCGTGTATCAATGTGTGTCAGGTGTACGTGCAGTTCGGGTATGAACCAATTCGTCTAACAAACGCAGTTGTACAACACTACAACCTACTGATGTCGGTAATGAACCAATTCGTACCGGGATTGAACACAGGTTATGAAGGAATGTACTTCCTTCACTCAATACATACTCCAGGGCTCCAGCCACGAAGGTTAAGAAGAACCGGAACTCCGTACAGAAGGCAAAGTCAAGTGGTTTCGTTCTCTGGAAGATGAACCCAAACATGTGGTACATCGAGCTCTCTGTTGGTGGGTGCAAGGTTCATGCCAGATGCAATGGCAAGCTTGTGTCCACTCCGCCAAGGCCCCTGTTTGTCTTTAGCAGATTCGAGGAGCCTGTTCTCCAATATCGCCTCCTCCAACATTGCTCTCGGGTCCAACAGAACCCTCTTCTCGTTGTCCTTGAAATCTGAGATGCAGTTTCTCTTCTCTCTGAAAGAACAACTTTTCTGCCCCAACACAGATCCAACATCCAAGTGATGGGTACAACTCTTTTTCCTTAGAACTCGCATCTTTTTCTTAACCTTCCACTATCTCTTCCTTCATCGTCTTAATGACGAAGAAGGAGGCACACACCTTGGCTCGGTGTCCAATCCGCCAAAGGCCCAGTTCGTCTTCTCCGATGCGCTCTTCAAGTACATTATATTATCAACGACACCAAAACAGCAGGAACAATCTTAACCATAGTTCTAAAAACGCGCTTGAGGCACGCAAAAGCACCAGTGCGCGACCTGGAGACGCTTTTCAAGGTGCCTCCAGGTATCGAGCCTTAATCGAATCCGGGTCGGATCTAGACCCAAATCCAATTCCCTTAAATTATTATTTTTAATAATTTAGGGCTCCCTTGTGTTTTCCAGATCTGGGATTAATACTTGAAGCATCAACACTACATGACCAAGTTATGCACGAACTGAAAAAACAGAAGCTGATTTCTTTTACAAATAAATATACACAATAAGTATTAAAAATGATATTATAGTAAACCTCTTTAATCTTGTTACGGATTGTCTCAGTAGACTAATCCAGAAGAGTGTGGATGAGGGGAGGATTAATATCTACCAAATTAATGGTGCTAAGTCAATCTCCCATCTAATCTACGTTGATGATATACTTATTTTCTAAATGGAAAGGCAGGTGCCTATCATATGGGGGAAGGACCCTTTGCTGGTATGTTCTCATACTAGTTGAATGATACAACCCTCCCTAATTCTGTCACCACTAAGGTAAGGAAAATTTCTGTAGGTTTATCTGGGATGGTAAAAAATCTCTCCATAAGCTAGGATAGTCCTCCCTAAGGAGTTAGGGAGGCTAGGCATCAAGAATTTTGAGGTATCTGTCTCCCATATAAAAAAGGTTTACTATTTCTGATCCAATAGAGATTCTATCGTAGTCTCCTGGATCAAGGATAGGTACATTAAAGGTAGTGGGCTGGATGAAATCCAAGTCTCTCCATCATGTGGAAATCTATCCCGTAGAATTGACATTGGTAAGATGATGAACTGTGATAGTAATTTTAATTTTTTAACCTCAACCTTACTTGATTAAAACTAGGTAGCTCCCTCCAAAAGTGCTATGAAGCTCTAACCTCTCCCAGACAGCTTGATCCCTTAGCTAAAGGCATTTGGTCCAAGAAACCGACCAAATTCTTTGTTTTCCTATGGAGATTGAGGTGGGGCTACCTCCCATCCTTTATCACCCTCAGACTCTCAGAGTATGGGGTGTCCTTGCCCCACCTTTGTATTTTATGTAACTAGACTCCTGAAACCATTGGCCACATCTATTTTAACTTCCCTTATGCTAAACACGTCCTCTTGGCTGTTTCAGAGTCTACCAATTATATTGTATGGAAAAATTTGTAGGTGCCCCAAGGGGGAGATATCAGATTAGGGGATGTGATTGATTATATCCAATCTCTAGGTCGAGATCAAACTGTTGGAGGTTACTCTGGACACTTCTGGGTGCAATTTCATGGCACTTGTGGCAGGAGAGGAATAAAAGATGGAGAACTGGCTGTTTTAAATTTGAGGAAGTAGTAGTTGCTGAGGTCACAAGGATTGTAGGATATGTTAGGATCTGTTTTGAGCTTAAGGCAAAATCTCTTGATGTGGGCATTATGGAAATTGCTGTTATTAGGCAATGGTTGTGCATATGATAGCATTATCTCTGTTGTATTTCTATTCTGTTTTATGTTTCTGCTGTTTCCCTACAGGACTATGCCTAGTCCTGAGTAGTTCTTGTCTGTTAAGGGGATTTACTTTTCTCTCTATATTGTAACTATATAATAGGCCCTTTTCATCTTTAATGAAATTTTACCTTCATAAAAAAAAACATCTTGCAAGTTAAAACTGCTTACCCTGCAAACCAACAAACATGACAATGCTAGGCTTCCCTTTCTTTGGGGCATAAGAAGGTTTTCCAGGATCTAGCATCTTGCATAGCTCATTGAATATAGCCTGAAGAGAGATATCAATATGGTTACCTATTTAATTCTCATGATAAAAATTAAAAAATACAGAAAAAATACGGCCATTGACAAAATCAAGGTTTCATTTGATTACACATTATATAAACAACCAGATTTTTAGTAACCCATTTATAACCATCAACATGACTTGGTCATATCAGGTTATAGATGATCTCTCGAAATCGAATAGAATTGTTAATTTATCCAAAATTCCTGAACATTCTTGAGCCTCTAAAAACATACACATTAAATATAATGGTATTTGGCATTCTAAAATTTTGAACTTAAAATCATGTCGACTTTCAGCTAAAATCGTTGAAATCGTTCTTCTGCCTAGCAATGAAGACGGCAATTGTAGAATTATAAGAATTCGAAATTCAGATCAAAAAGATGAATAAGCAAAAGAACCTGTTGGATGATTCTACGCTTATTGTGGCCGGCGGCGAGGTCCTCGAGGTTAACGATCCGCTTGATGTTGGTCTGCATATCGCGGACCATCTTGAACTGAACATCAGACTGGAGTAGAGCACGAGATATCTCGTTAAGGCAATCGTTGAGAACCTTCTCGTCAATTATGGTGGCGTTGCTCATGTGCTGCAACGCACGAGTTATGCTGCCCCCAAGCTCTGCGAGCACCATCTTCGCAGAGAATTATTAAACAATCGGATCGTATACGACCTATCTCTGAGAGAACAGATGATCTCTGTTCTTCGTCTGAAAAATTTAGGGTTTCTTCACCTAGATTTCTTCTCGATATCAAGAAGACGTACTGAAGAAAGTCAAAAAGGGGGCAAATTAACAACTAGACCGCATACTGCCCCAGTGCTCCGTGGCCCCCGTCGTAATTAATTTCAACAAAAAAATAGAGTTAAAATATAGGGAGTTAAATATAAACTTATTTATTTAAAAGAAATATCCAACAGCAGAGCGTTTTTAAGCTCACTCTATGTTGAGCTCATTGGAAAGAAAAAAATTGTATTTATTTAATATATTATATAAGATTATTTATATAAATTATACTATATAAAATATTATATATAAGGTTTAAATGTATTTTTCCCGATTACGGATTTCAATACCCATCCCCATACCCGGAAATGGACGAGCATTTCAACCGGGGACAGGGAATTTCATACTCCCGTACCTGACCGTCTGGGTACGGGACGGGTACCAGGTGCGGAGAATCTCACCCCTAGCAGTGTCCAAATTATATAAAGTATAAAAATAAAAAAATGAGCAAAAAACTATTTGAGTCTCTTTCATTAACTATTTAGTCTAGTTATATAATAACTATGTAGTCTAATTATATAATAACTATGTAGTCTAATTATATAATAACTATGTAGTCTAGTTATATAATAACTAGATATGCTGTTTCAGGAGGTTGATCTTTAATACTATTCTTATAACACTCTGGATCAAAAGACAGACTGATGTCTTTAATGGTCTCCTTAATTAAAGACTATTTCCGAAGGTCTACTAGCGTGTTGTCTGTATCTTTTATTTTTTTTCTGTCCAAATATGTCACGACAGACACTCAATATCATTCATTAGTAGAAGGACTATAAATCGGTTTGCTCGCATCGTTTGATTTACTTATCAAGTGGTTGTAGGTTTGTAAATCGGTTTTTATTTGGGGCAGAACTGTGATAGTAAAGTTTGGAATTTGGTAGTACATTCTTTTGATTCTTTCGAATCACATACTATCTTTTTTTGTGGATGTTTATTCAACGGCAAGCAAAGTTTCCGTTTTCCCCTTTCCCCTCCTTCCTTACTAAAGGAATTACAAGAGAATCTGTAATTAAAAGGTCTAATGAGGGTTTAAGGAATTTAAACAGATCTGTAATTGAGCTGTAAATAAACTGCTAACTCTCACAGGACCTAAATATAATAAACAACACTTCTAAAACTATTTGCTAATTTATTATCGAGTTTTACTGTGCAGACAAAATGACCAAGACTCAGAGAAAAGATTCAATGAAGTCGAGGGTCATGGATGCAAAAGTTTCAATTATATTCGAGTGGGCTAATTAACGAGTGGGCCGAGTCCAGAGTATAATTGGTCCATTAGTTAATAGAATTGTAATTAAATCTGTTGTAAAATTAGCTATAAGTAAATGTGTTTAGTGTTGTAATTAATTACAAAAAGTTTAATGATAATTCATTTTCCTAATCACACTCGCACTAACTGTTGCTCAATAGCCGTTAGTGTCAAATTAAACCTAAGTTCTTCCCCCTTCTTTATTCTCCCCTGCGCCAGCTAAGTCCGGCGAAATTCTGCCTCAATCAGCTCACTGACATTGAGGAATCTCCGGCGCTGTCGCTTAACATGGTATCAGTAGGGAACGATGTCGACCTAGATACGAATTCCGCATTCATAAACGATTCTGGCAATGAAGAAGAGTCTCAAGAATCTTCAAAGAAGGCGTTTAAATAATTCACAACGACCTCGTCTGAAGATGATGATGAGTTTTTCAGAGCTACAAGAAGAAGGAGAAGAAGATCAGTGAATAAGAAAGAAAGAGCAAGATATGTTAAACAAGAAATATCCAGAAAGTCACCATATTTTTTATCAGCTGGAGATCATCCAGGGGCTCAAATGGTCTCTGACAAGTTGACTGGTGAAGCCAATTATGTTGCCTGGGCCAACTCTATGAAGTTGTCGTTAGTCTCAAGGAAGAAGACAGCATTCATAAATGGAAAAATAAAGAAGCCAGTAGAAGAAACAGGAGATGAGTTCGAGGACTGGGAAATGGTGAATGGACTGGTGCTCTCATGGATTATCAATGGGGTAAGTCCCCAAATTGCATCTACTTTAATACATACAGAGACTGCCTATGAGGCATGGGCTGAGCTTCAAGAGAGGTATAAACAGAAGAATGCCCCCAAAACAAGTCAGCTAAGGTATGAAATTAATACCTTAAGTCAATCTAGCAACTCTGTTTCAGTATACTTTGATAGTTTTAAATCTCTATGGGATCAATACATAGAGATAGAAAAACCAGAGTGTAAATTTTGCACAAATTGTGCACCTATTTACACAAGAAAATTAGAAAAAGATAGGACTCATCAGTTCCTATTAGGCCTTAATGAGGACTTCATGACCATAAGAAGTCAGATCCTAGCCTATTCTGAACTACCCTCAATGAATCAAGTTTTTTCACTAGTTATACAAGAGGAAAAACAAAAACAAAACTTTAAAGAAAAGATAGGAGGTAGTTCTACAGCTATGCTTGCTAAAAGTAGTGATAAAGAGGAAAAGAAAGAAGAATACAAGAAAAAAGGGGTATATGGCAGGAATGGAAAGAAATTGGACACAAAATTCTATTGTGACAATTGCAAGTACTTTGGACATGTTAGGGAAAACTGTTTTCACTTAATAGGTTTTCCTAAAGATAAGAAGGACAAATATAAAAAGAAAGATACTGCAAATCAGGCAAATATCTCAGCAAACATACCAAATCTTAACAGTGAGGAGATACTACTACTCAAGGATTTATTAAATAAATCCACAGGTATGTATTTTTCTTTTTTTTCAAATAACTTAAATTATCAAAATAAATGGATAATTGACACTGGGGCATCTCAGCATATGACTGGAAACCCTAATTTTTTTGACAACAACCCCAAACTAGAATATAATCACTATGTGACCATTTCTAGTGGGGAAGTGTGTAAGGTTATATCAGTTGGAGATATAACAATTTCTGAAAATATCACTCTTAAAAATGTATTGTACATTCCACAGTTTAAAGTAAATCTGATTTCAGTAAACAAAATAGCAAGTGATTCAGATTTAAATTTAAATTTTAACAAAAATGGATGTGATTTTCAGGAAAACAGGTTAGGGAAAGTGATTGGGCAGGGTGAGTATAGAAATGGGCTTTACTTCCTCAAGCCTCAAATTGACTCTGCCAATTCTTCCATAGACCTTGAAACTTGGCACAAGAGGCTAGGGCATACCTCAGCAGAGAAAATAAGGATTTTAATCCAAACTGAGAGTATAAATGCTAAGAAAAATTGTATTCTAAATTTTGATAAAGGATGTAAAACTGTTTTGAATAATTTTTCAATAAATAAAAATCTTTCAAATATTAAAGATAATTGTCTTGTTTGCCCACTTGCAAAACAGAATAAACTAAAATATAAAAAAAGCTTGTCTAAATCAAAGGTTTTATTTGATTTAATTCATATAGATATTTGGGGTAAATTCCCAATTATGACACATGATGGCTTTTTCTATTTTCTGACCATTGTGGAAGATTTAAGCAGGGTCACTTGGACCTTTCTTTTAAAAACAAAGGCCATGGCTCTAGAACAAATCAAATTGTTCATAATTAGAGTAAAAACCTTTTTTAACAAAAATATCAAAATTATAAGGAGTGATAATGGAGGTGAATTCACCTCACAATCTTTTAAAAAAACTCTAGAGATGTATGGAATAATTCAGCAACTTACTTGCCCATACACACTTCAACAAAATGCAATTGTTGAAAGGAAACATAGGCACT
The DNA here is from genome assembly GCA_001185155.1 of Zostera marina. NCBI lineage: Eukaryota > Viridiplantae > Streptophyta > Magnoliopsida > Alismatales > Zosteraceae > Zostera > Zostera marina. The sequence goes on along the minus strand of LFYR01001770.1, from coordinate 467,688 downwards.
TGCTAGAGGTGGCTAGATCCTTACATTTTCAAGGAAAAATCCCTCTAATATATTGGGGAGAGTGTATATTAACAGCCACTCATATAATTAATAGGATTCCATCCAAAGTAATAAAACCCCATATGAAATACTCAATAACAAAACACCTAATTATGACTCAATGAGAATTTTTGGATGTTTATGTTATGTAACTACTAACATTAGAGAACATAAGTTTTCTCAAAGAACCTTTAAAGGTATATTCATGGGATATCCCTCTAATACTAAAGGCTATTTAGTATTAGACATAGAAACCAAAAAATTCCATATCTCTAGAAATATAATTTTTAGAGAAAATATTTTTCCTTTTAAAGATAATTTGTTCAAAGATCATCAAGATCAAGAACAAAACAATAGATCATATGAGGAAATATATAATAACATCATTTACAAACACTATGATGATAAAATAAAAAGCAAGAATGGATCTGAAAATAATCACTCTTCAAATGAAAAATCAGAATTTCAAACATCTGAAAATTTAAAAATGTTGAACTCTGAAAATATAGATTCAGTCATGCCTGATCTATATAAAAAGAAGAGAAATAAAAATTCAGATCCCAAAGAAAATTTTAAATCTCAAAATGAAAAAGAAAATGAGTCAATTCAGACTCAAAATTCAGGAAAACAGCCTCAGAAAGATCAAGATAACTTAAACTCTCTTGATACACATAAAACAAACTCAGTAGAAGAAAGACTACATGAGTTTGCTGAAAATACACAAAATCTGAATCAAACCCAAAATAATGGTCAAATATCTGATAACAATGTTCAGATAAATCAAAAAGAGTTTAGCTCAAATAATGAACAAACTCAAAACCTTAACCAAGAGAATTTAAGCATCTCTCTGGATACTAGCCAACTAGACAGAAACTCAAAAGAAAGAGCTTCTAATTTTTTAAACAATAATGCAGTCCAATATAATCTGGACAGTAACATTTTTGACAGTAACTCAAAAGAAAACAATAATTCAAAAGAACTCTCTTTAGAATCAAGAGAAGAGAATAATCTAAACAAAAACCTAAACAAAAACTCAAAAGAAATTCATTTTGAGAAAACAAACAAAGATGCTCTGGACACCCAAATAGGTGATCTGAATATCAATCAAAGAGACTTCTCTCTTCAACAAAACTTAAACAAAAATGCTCTGGCCACTCTAAATAGTTCAGAACAAAATTTTTCTGAAATTTTAGAAGCCAATAAACAAAATACAGTCCAAGAGAATAATTCAAGTTCTCTAGACAGTCAATTAGGAAATAATTCATCTAAAAACAAAACAAATCAGAAAGTTAGCTTTCATGGTAGGAAAATAATTAAATCAAAACATCTTCAAGATTACTATCTTGAAAATGAAAAAGATTATCATGAGCCAAAATATCCCATGAGCAACTATGTATCTTATCATAAAACTAGCAAACAGAAAAAATACTTTCTAAAGCAAATAACAGTGCATGATGAACCCAACTCTTTTGAAGAAGCTTCAAAAGATCCAAATTGGGTTGATGCAATGCAAAAAGAGATGAAAGCTCTTAATGAAAACAACACATGGACTCTAGATGAGCTTCCAAAGAATAGAAAATCCATAGGATCAAAATGGGTTTATAAAATTAAATATGAACCAAATGGTGACATAGAGAGATATAAAGCAAGGTTGGTAGCCAAAGGCTTTACACAAAAAGAAGGTTTTGATTTTTTTGAAACCTTTGCACCAGTAGTTAAAATGATCACAATTAAAGCAATAATAGCTATAGCAGCTATGAAAAAATGGATTTTATATCAATTAGATGTTAATAATGCCTTTCTTCATGGGGAATTACATGAAGAGGTTTATCTTAGACCACCACAAGGTCTCTTATGCAAAGAAGACAAAAGAGTGTGTAAACTAAACAAGTCACTCTATGGGCTCAAACAGGCTTCAAGGAGTTGGTTTGAGAAGTTAAGAGGGGTTCTCTTAGATATGGGTTTCATTCAAGCCAAATCTGATTATTCTCTATTTATAAGGGGAAAAAATCAGAACATATCATACCTTATAGTGTATGTAGATGACATTATCATAACTGGAAACAATGAATTAGAAATTTCCATAATCAAAGTGCAACTAGAGAACAAATTCAAACTAAAAGACCTAGGAATACTAAATTATTTTCTAGGTATTGAGGTGTCATATTCTGAAAGAGGAATATACCTCTCACAAAGGAAGTATGCTCTAGGAATTTTAGAGGAATGTGGTTTATCAGGAGCAAAACCCTCCTTAATACCTATGGAGAGGCACATAGACCTTAAAAATGATAAATCATCAAAAATTAAAAATCCAACTTTTTATAGGAAAATTGTAGGAAAACTTATATATCTAAACATAACTAGACCAGATATAAGCTTTCCAGTTAATTGGCTAAGCCAATTCATGCATGATCCAAAAGAAGTGCATCTTCAAGCTTTATTCAAGTTAGTTAGATACATTAAAAATGCACCTGGTCAGGGTCTAATATACAACAAAAGGCAAGATATGACCTTACAAGCATATTGTGATGCTGATTGGGCATCTTGTCAAATAAGTAGAAAATCCTTAACAGGTTTTTGTATAATGTTGGGGGATTCATTGATCTCATGGAAAACTAAGAAACAAGTCACAGTTGCTAGGTCATCTTGTGAAGCTGAATACAGAGCAATAGCTCAAACCACATGTGAAATCACATGGATTCATCAACTAATGAATGAATTAAAAATTAAAATAAGAACACCAACTGAAATTTTTTGTGATAACAAATCTGCCATATACTTGGCTAATAACCCTGTTTTTCATGAGAGAACTAAACATATAGAAATAGATTGTCATTTCATAAGGGAAATGATAAATCAAGGAAAAATATTCATAAAGCAAGTAGGAACTAGATTCCAACTAGCTGACTTCCTAACTAAAGCTTTAGGAGACAGAGAAATAACAAATTCTCACTTCAAGCTTGGAATACTTAATATATATTCCAAGGCTTGAGGGGGGAGTAAAGGAATTACAGAGAATCTGTAATTAAAAGGTCTAATGAGGGTTTAAGGAATTTAAACAGATCTGTAATTGAGCTGTAAATAAACTGCTAACTCTCACAGGACCTAAATATAATAAACAACACTTCTAAAACTATTTGCTAATTTATTATCGAGTTTTACTGTGCAGACAAAATGACCAAGACTCAGAGAAAAGATTCAATGAAGTCGAGGGTCATGGATGCAAAAGTTTCAATTATATTCGAGTGGGCTAATTAACGAGTGGGCCGAGTCCAGAGTTTAATTGATCCATTAGTTAATAGAATTGTAATTAAATCTGTTGTAAAATTAGCTATAAGTAAATGTGTTTAGTGTTGTAATTAATTACACAAGTTTAATGATAATTCATTTTCCTAATCACACTCGCACTAACTGCTGCTCAATAGCCGTTAGTGTCAAATTAAACCTAAGTTCTTCCCCCTTCTTTATTCTCCCCTGTGCCAGCTAAGTCCGGCGAAATTCTGCCTCAATCAGCTCACTAACATTGAGGAATCTCCGGCGCTGTCGCTTAATATGTTTAACATGTATTTACAAATAATAAACTAGTAAATGATCGTGAGAGCGTTGCGGAAGCGATTCTGAGACTGAGCAGCAAGGATTGAAGATTGAGAATGAAGGATGTGAATATATATATGATTCCTATGGAGCAGAATGAGTTATTGATCTAGGTTTGAAATATAGCCGGGAACTATTTTAATATCCTTTGATGGAAAATGAATTTGTTCAATGTAAAGAAATCATTCTGTCATGTCACATTAACTAGCAATCAAGAAGAAAACTACGTACAGTGGAAAAAAAAAACTCTAAATTCTCAACGGTCATCGGAGAGAAAGAGTTGATCTCCATCTCTGATGACTTTTATATCATCGATAAGAAATCCCTCTTTGGTTAAGACCTTGATGGGATTGAAACCAAATTTCTGACCACCAATTCGAAGCAATTCTTCCAGAGATCTCGGCAAAAGGACAACGAGGCTTCTGATAATTTGATTATCACGGTAACTTATGATAACCCTAATATAAAACCTACGTCCAGTCCAATCTATTCCAGGACCTGCAGACGCAGACGTAGAAGCAGCAGAGGGATCAAACGTGCTAGAACTGCTCAATGTCACAGGTCTTTTTCCCATTGCCGTCTCTGTATATGTTCGTGACCCAGAAGCGATTCCCGTCATATGTTTCGACGGTGGAGGTGATACTACTACAATCGGTCTTTTATCAGGTTTCCCTGAACCCAATTCATCGGTAGTCGCTATATCCGGATTGACTCCACTTTTGATCAGAAACGAAATAAACTTTACATTCCCGAGTGCCATGGCCATCTCTCGTGGCGCCGACATACCTTTATGTCTTGACAGGTCTCCGCTATACTTCACTATATCTTCCAGCAGTTCCATATTCTGATACTTTATAGCTTTGCATGCATAACTACTGACGTTTTCCGAGTTTACAAAATTAGCTCCATAATCAGTCAACAGCGAAATTATATCTTCATCCCTCTTCTGTATCGCCTCCCAAAGCGGGCAGCTTCCTTCGATATCTGTTTCCAAATCAAATTATTGTCTGTTTATATTATATCTATAGACTATAGATATAAAAAAAAATTTACCACAATGATTTACATCCGCCCCATGCTCCAAGAGCAGCAGCAAACAATCCTTATCTCCGGTAACTACGGCCGTTTGCTGTTTAAAGAAATTAGGATTTAGGGTTTAAGAAAGAACAAATTGGTAGATATAGGGTTTACGTACGTACCAGTATCGACACTCCATTCTTGCCCGTCTCGTTTGGATTCAAACCATCTTTGAGGAGTTTTTGCATGAGCACGTAATCACGTATATTCAAAGCAAAATGAAGCGAGAGCGGTAAATCCGATTTACCACGACCAAGCAGATACTTAAAGTATTTCAGACCATTTTCCGCCACAGTTTTATTTCTGTTTTTTCTCATATACTGCATGCATGCATGGAGATGGAGTCATGGTGATGAAAAATGAAGATGGAGATTGAAAGGGGAAGAATATAAGATTAGGGTACGTACGTACCTCGAATAAATTCTCGAGTATGATCGATCCATCGGGTATGCTTGTTTTTATGAGGTCTAGGAAGGAAATGCGATCCATCCATAATAATTTGCACATAACCATAGTTTTTGCAGTGAATCGGTGAGGTCTATTGCATAAAACTCCGATTTCACCAATAATATCACCGTCTACGAGCTTCTCGTCGTATGTTGTTCCGTTCGGATCGGCGATGAGGCCCACTTCTCCGGAATTTATTATGTAGAATTCCGCAGGCGGTTCGTTGAACAAGATAACTTTTTCATTCTCTGGGTAATACCGTGGTTTCAAATGAGCTACCAATTGGAAAAGGAATTCCTCGGAGACGTTTTCGAACAGGTACACTTTCTTCACTATTTCACTGAACAGACTAAACAAGATAGGTTTTTTGAGAGCCCTGGGAATATTTTTGATTATATCTTCATACTCAAACCCTACCGAATCTGCTCTGTACGTCAGTTGCATACTATTCAGAATCTGTTCTCTACATTCCATCGTTAGACCATTCTTCCGCGCAAACTTAATCGCCCGATCGGTATTGTCTCTGTACTCTTTGGTCCGACGAGTTCTGTCGACGGTGAGAACGGTCATGTTTCCGATCAAATAAGCGCCCAAGGACAGATTGAATATCATGTAAATAATGGTGAAGATCATCTCCTCAGAACTGACCGGACTGTAATCTCCATACCCTACGGTCGTCAGAGTGGTGATCGACCAATATAGTGAAAGCACATATCGATAAAGTACACCGCTATTGATCGGAACTTCTTGCAGCCACGATCTGCCGTTTTTTTCAACATGTTTCTTCCCTATAACATGGAAAATGCACGCAGCAAAATGAGCCGCGAACAGCGTTATCTGCAAAAAGAAAAAAAGAAAAACGATGATTGATCGGAGAAATCCACGATTAAACTTGCTCAAGGTTTTACGTACAGCGATGAGCCTAACGCAACGAACAGAAACATAGTTCCGATTACTATCTTTCTCCAATCCAGCAAAGAAAATATCGATCCTTCGGAGACGATAGAGACGGACCAAACTGAGTAAACTCACAATAAAAGGCTCGGTAGGTATTACCATACGAATCAACTCCGACGGAAGAGTCGATAAGATGTCATTCAGAAGATTACTATGTATGTAACGACTGGCTATAACTCTTTTCTCGGTGATAACCTCGCCGGTACTTTGATCAACGTAAGCCACGAAGAACGTCAATATGATGTCGATTAAGAAGAACGCATTCACGGCGTTATCGAGAATGGCCAGATCGCCTTTAACGACCTCTACAAATCCCACTTCGTAAAGACATATCCAAGCAGAATACACAACTAAAAAATGCAGAAATATCGCCCAGGTCCTGCATGCATGCATGCACCGGCGAGGTTGAAATTAATTATAACAGAATAATAAAAAAGAGGTAAACCACGCCGGAGTTTCTTTAATTATGTACCTGTAAGGCTGTACGTACGGGTTGATGATATATCTCGCTGTTTCCAATTTCTTAGTGCCAGCAGCATTGACTTCAATCAGATCTAAATGGGAACACCTATAATTAGATTTGAAGAAACGAAGCCATCCCGCCGTCTCCACGGTATTATCTGCAGTACTCCGATCTTCGCTAGATAAACCCCTTCCCATCTCGGCCCTATTTTCATTTTCTCTTCTTCCGTCTCTCCGGTCCGTCCTATTTAGCATACGACGAACCCACTGGTCAAACCTCATTTTCCCTGCTAATCAATAAAGAGACGACGACGATGTGATCAATGAATGATCGGAAAGAAGAATACGACCTGAAACTCCAACGCAGAAATACAGTTGAGCAAACCGTTAGGTGAGGGTAGTATGATCTTGGGATCGTATGGATGGATATTTATAAGTAAATGGTTAAAGAGGTAATTTTTTAAAATTGTTATTAGCTTAATTGGTCGGGGCAGTTAATTGGTTTGAGTTTTGTTGAGTGACTTTGGTTCAGTTTGGTCTGATCCTCTCCCTCCATAGCTGGAGGAGGTGGGGGACTGGCGGAGGGACGAGTCGATGCCGAAAACGACAGAGGTAAGTTATTCTATGTTGAATTCCGCATCTAATGGTGTCGATCTTTTATGCTGGATTTAGTGGCCGAACGACCGATCGAATGTCGCCGGTAATATAGCCGTTGCAGGTTATGAGTTTTCATTAATTAGTTGTCCAGAGCCTACTCGTTTGATGATACTCTCGGTCCACTAAAACGACTCGGGAATAACATAATATTAGTAAACTCACCTAGTACGATCGATCAAGAGTCCATGAACGCCTCAAAATATCCGATACGGCTCGATCCAGACCCGACCATTCCATAATATTATCCATAAGTCTGAAGCATGACAATTGAAGAAAGAACACCAGCCATCGATTCTGCACAGAAATTGGTAAATCAACCAAGCCGAAAATCAAAGACGCATCACAAGAGCTCAACGTCGATTGGAGGCGAGACTTCCGATACGATCAGACACCGCACTCACAAGGAGCCCCATATTTCTTCCAGGAAAAGGAAGATTAAACATTCCTAGCTCCACATGTACACTCGAGCCGGTCATGCATCCACTTTAATTACATGATAGAAAATCACTAGCTTTACTACCTCACCTCCGGCCAGTGACCATCCAGAAGCTCTGATGGTGTCTGATAAACTAACAGGTGAGGTCAATTATAATACATGGGCTAATGCTATGCGTGTCAACCGGATGCAATCTTATTACTTTGTTAAATACAGTCAATTTCTCTACCATTGTTAGTTAGTAGTTATAGCTCTATATATAAATAATAAGATGGGTTGTGATGTAAACTACTTTTTCCGGATGATTGGTTTTCAATAGCAAATATTTGATTGGAGTAATTGTCAAAGTTTGACTCTTCAACATGGTATCAGTTGAGTAGTTTGAGTCTTGACAGTTACGTTTTTTTTCTCCTCTCGAGCTGTTGCGATTTTTGACCAAAATAAAAAAGAAAGCTTCCGCGATTTCGGCGCGTTTCAGTGCGTCACTCGTCAGCGTTTTTCGTCTCTTTCTTCGTTCCGGAGATTGTTCGCCCCTTTCTTCGTCTTCGTCGATTCCGGTGATCGTGCGCCCTTTCTCCGTTGGTGTTCTCAGAAGATGGTTTCCTCTTCATCAAATCAATTTGATGATCTTCACAAGTGCAATGTTGCACATTGGATTAGGGTTCCTCTTGAGAGTGGAGCGACATATCTATTTTGGAAGGCTCAAATGGAGAACTTATTCAAGATTCATGATATTTCAGACATTGTTGATCCCAGAACAACTTCTCTGGCGAAATTAGAAGCGGATGGAACAGAAAATCCTCTGTATCGTGTTTGGAGGAAGAAGAACTTTATTGTTCTTGGATGGATTCAAGCTGCTGTTGGGCCGTCGATGTTCTCTCTAGTTATTAATCACGACTGCGCCCGTGCTTGTTGGGAAAATCTCGATCTCCATTTATCGCCGAGAAAAATCTGTCATTCGCAGAGCTTGAGGGATGAGCTCCGAGTCTTGAAGAAATCCGACTCTGAGAGCATGACATATTTTGTTATTAAAGTCCGAGCCCTAATCGACAGTTTGGCCGCTGCTGGAGATCATCTTGCCAATAGGGATAAAATAGATTTCGTCTGTGATGGGCTTGGATCTGAGTATCGCCCATTTATGTCTTCGGTACATTCACAGCCGAATCTTCTGTTTGAACAGTTTATACATCTAGTAATCAGAGAGGAAGCATTCCTCAAGCGCCATCTCCAAATCAACCCCAAGTCCGACGATCCTCCGGTTAATGCGTTTGCTGCAAGATTCAAATCTGGGCATGACTCTAGAAGTGATTCGAGAGAATTTAATTAGAAGCAATTACAGGAATGACTCTAGTGATTACAGGAGGAATCAGAAGGGAAATTCTTTTCCTAATCATAAGAAGAATGATTCTAAAAATCGTTGGAGAAGATCTAAGAATTCTAATTCCAATTTTTCCATTGTTTGTCAGATATGTGATACACCAGGGCATTCAGCAAAGACATGCAGGAAAGTTCTGAAGGCATTAGCTGCTGCTGTCAGTGATGACTCTACAGAAGGAAACTGGATCTTGGATTCTGGAACTTCGGCTCATATGACTCCTGACCTCGATAATTTATCAGAGGCTCAGGAGTACTCAGGTAACTCTTTCATAACAATTGGTAATGGTTTAGGATTACATATACATCATATTGGCAATATTAAACTTAAATCTGAATTGGGTGAATTAATTCTTAAAAATGCATTATGTGTCCCAAAATTAAAAATGAACTTAATTTGTTTACAAGCAATGTCTAATGATTTAGATTGCAAATTCATCTTAAATGGTAATAAATTTTCAGTTAATGACAATAAATTTGGAAAACAAATTTTAAATGGATTTGGATCAAATGGCTTGTATTTTATTAATCATTATAGGAAACTTAACTGCAATTTATCTATGGTTAAGCATAGGGCAGCTTCATCTGTTCTATCAATACCATATAACATATGGCATATGAGATGTGGACATCCATCATCTCATATCATTTCTGAATTATTTAGGATTCATAATATTAAAACAAATAAAAGTAAAGAAAAATGTATTGTATGCCCTATGAATAAAATGAAAAAATTGCCCTTTAAATCTAGAATAAGGTATAGTAACATACCTTTAGGAGTTTTGCATATGGATGTGTGGGGCCCCGCACCTACAACTTCAATTCATGGTCATAGGTACTACTTACTTATTGTGGATGAATATTCAAGATTTTCTTGGTTTTATCCTTTAAAATCTAAGGATGAAGTGTTTGAGAATTTTAAAGGATTCCAAAGACTTATTGAGAATTCTTTAGATCGTAAAATCAAATCCATACAATCAGATTGTGGTGGAGAATTTCTAAATTCAAAATTCACTAACCATTGTAAGGAATTTGGAATCAAACATAGATTTTCTACTCCTTTCACTCCTGAACAAAATGGCTTGGTAGAAAGAAAACATGGATATCTTGTAGCAATGACAAGATGTTTCTTCTTTCATTCTGATATCCCGAAAGAATATTGGGTTGAAGCCTGTAGTTCTTCTGTTTACACTCTTAACAGACTTCCTTCAAAGAAATTAGGGTTTCAGTCACCTTTTTCTTTGCTATATAACAGAGAACCAGATATTAGATACCTTAGAGTGTTTGGCTCTCTATGCTTTCCTCTTATTCCCAAATATTTAAGAAATAAGTTTCAACCAACTTCTTCTTATTGTTGTTTTCTAGGATATTCACCATCTCATAAGGCATATAAATGTCTTAGATTACATGATTCCAAAATAATAATTTCCAGAAATGTACAATTTCATGAAAATGTTTTCCCATATAAAGATTATAAGGTTATATTAGATACGACTAAGGGCTCTCAAAAACCGAGTCAAAATATTGTTAGGCTTCCACTTCCTATAGATGATCAAAAACAAATTGTATGGTCTTTAAATTCTAGAGAAACACATGAATGTCAAGGAGTTTCAGTAAACACTCAAAGTTCTGAAAATACAAGAGAAAATACTGAAGAATCTGCTTCTCCCATAGAAATATCTAATGGAATTAGTAATCATCAATCCACAATAAATCAAGAACCTGTCATTTCCACCAGCACTATACCCCAACACATAACTACAACAATACCTCAAATTATAGTGAATGAATTTAACACACATACACAAGTAAGAAGAGGTAGTAGAGTTTCAAAATTTCCTTCGAAATACGACATTTTTGAGGTAAATATGCCAAAGGCATTAGTAGTTCAAACAGTTAAAGATTTACAAGAAACCCCCAAAAATTATAAACAAGCTATGACAACACCCCATTGGCTTCAAGCTATGAAAGAAGAGTATCAAGCTTTAATTGATAATAAGACCTGGAATCTAGTTTCCCCTGAACAACACATGAATGTTATTGGAACCAAATGGGTGTTCAAAATTAAAAGGAAACCAGATGAAACAATTGAAAGATACAAGGCAAGACTTGTGGCACAAGGGTTTAAGCAACATGAAAATGTTGATTATGGGCTGATATACAGCCCAGTAGTTAAGTCTTCAACCATTAGGATTATTCTATTTCTAGCAGTAAATAATAGCTACATTCTCAGACAGATTGATGTCAAGAATGCCTTCTTACAAGGAGAACTGAAAGAGACTGCAGTATTCATTGCTCAACCCCCGGGTTTTGCAAATCCTAAATACTCAGAATCTGTATGTCATCTGAACAAAGCTATATATGGGTTGAAACAAGCTCCCAAGGCTTGGTATTCCAGACTTAGTAGCTTCTTAATTTTAAATGATTTTACAAACAGTCAGGCCGACACTTCACTGTTTACTTATGATCAAGACAACATACTCATTTGGGTTGTCATATATGTAGATGATTTAATCATCACTGGAAACAACAACAATGAAGTGGAAACATTTATCAGACATTTGTGTCAAAAATTCAGATGCAGAGATCTGGGTCTGTTAAAGTTTTTTTCTAGGAATGGAAGTAGTTTATAATTTTGATGGATCTCTTGATCTTTATCAGTCTAGGTATGCAATTAACATTCTTGGCAAAAACAATATGTTAAACTGTAAACCTTGTAAATACCCAGTTTTTCCAAATTCAAAACTATCTAAAGATGAAGGGACACTTGTACAAGATGTTACTGGTTTTAGAGCATTAGTAGGCTCTTTACAATATCTGTCACTCACCAGGCCAGATCTTACTTACTCCATTAACCAAGTCGCTCAATTTGTGAATAAACCAAAAACATCACATTGGGTTGCTGCTAAGAGAATTCTAAGGTACATCAAAGGCACACTTAGTCATGGTCTGCATTTTTCCAAAAATAAGGATGATCATCACAGAATGATTGGCTTCTGCGATGCCGACTTTGCAGGTGATCCAGATACAAGGAAATCCACCACTGGATATTGCCTATTCATTGGTGGAAATTTGATTACCTGGTCATCAAAGAAACAAAATACAGTTTCCAGATCCAGTGCAGAGTCAGAATATAGAGCTTTGGCGTCTCTAGTAGCTGAGATGAGATGGTCATATTTCGTCTGTAGGGATTTAGGACACAAACTTAAACACATCCCACTCATACACAGTGACAACAATTCAGCCATTTTTATGGCTAAAAATCCAGTAATAAAGAAGGGAACTAAACATATTGAGACTGACATTCATTTTGTCAGAGAATTAGTCACTAAAGGTTTTCTAGAGATCAGACATGTGAGCTCTTCTCAACAACTGGCAGACATCTTTACTAAAGCAGTATCTTATGATATCTTCCTAAATCTTTGTAGAAGATTAAAAATGAAATTTACTCTATGATTTTCTCTCTGTTCTAATAGAGACATAGTCTAGTTATGGGCCAAATAGCTTAAGTGGATTCACACATACTATGAGTTAGTTTCTGTTAGGATATTAATCTGTACAGGTCAGAATGTGAGATGAACCATATATGAAACTCCCTTTAGTTTAAGTATAAACCACATATAAAGAACAATTAAAATTAGATGAAATATGTATCTTATTTTTTTGTTGTTGTTTCGAAATATCATAATAATAATTTGATAATAATATTCTTTGTGATGGTCTACGAATTCTGGTTTCTACTATGTTTTTCTCTGCTATAATAAAAAAAACTCTGATACTGCTGTAAATTGTTGTGTTTACAGACGATTAAGAGGACGCTAGCAGATGTTTGTCTACTAAGGATACTCTAAATTTGAATAAAGATGGCTATAACAATTTTTGCTTGAAACATTAGTGTTTTTTTTATATATTTCATAGTGGACAGTTAAGCAAGAAAAGGTTTTCCCAGAATTAAAATAAAGATGCAAAAGAATGAGAAGCACGCTGGGTTTTTAATCCCTCTTTTGCTATACTACACTAGATTTTATACCACTACTCGAGGTCAAGCTTAAGTAAACAAAGCATACAAAGATTGGGAGGGGATGTCAACCGGATGCAATCTTATTACTTTGTTAAATACAGTCAATTTCTCTACCATTGTTAGTTAGTAGTTATAGCTCTATAAATAATAAGATGGGTTGTGATGTAAACTACTTTTTCCGGATGATTGGTTTTCAATAGCAAATATTTGATTGGGGTAATTGTCAAAGTTTGACTCTTCAACAATGCGTCTTTTTTTCTTATCTCAAGGAGGAAGCTCTCATTTATAAATCGGAAAGTAAAGAAAGCTACAGCTGATACTATATATAGCTAAAGGAGATGAAATGGAAACTTGGGAGACGGTCAATGGATTGATCATATCCTGGATTATCAATGGTGTACGTTAGTCCGTACATAGCTTCCACCCTCATTCACACTGAATCTGCTCATGAAGTATGTGAGAATCTTGAAGAAAGTTACAAGCAAAAAAAATACGCCTAAGACTATCAGTTAAGGTATGAGCTAAACAACTTATGCCAAGGTAATGATTCAGTTTCAGTTTATTTTGATAAATTCAAAACATTGTGGCCATGAATGAATTGATTCATGAGTGAAAAAATAAATACACATTGAAAATTCAACATTCTTCTTAAAGAAAATGGATAAAAAATTCAACATTTTTCTCAACGTCGGAGTATACCCATTCACTTAAATTTTCCTCATCGTGTACTGCTTTCTTCTGGTCCTTTCACTATTCTCCGGTAAGTTCATAGTCCAGACGCTCAATGTGACTTTCCTCTCCTACCTTTTGGCCATCACAATAACCTTATGTATGCTTAAAAATTATAACTCTATTTAATATTTATTACCGCATTGAATTATTGAAATCTACGTTCTTGTTAATCTTCAAAAAATAAGCATGAAGTTAATCGATTTGAGATAATAAGACTTGACTAAATTAAATTTTAGGGTTAGGGTTAAAGTTAAGGTTAGGATTAGGGAAATGCTGATTAACATTATAGATTGAAAATTGAAAAGTTAGATAGACATTAGCAAACATCCATTGATAAAACAAAACTTGTTCAAGGTACAATTTTTAACAGATAAAACATTAATGGCAAAGTTCCGGTAGTATTACACATTCAGATAGAACACTAATCCCCACTTGCACATCCCCTGCAACCACAATGCACACATTCTATTGCCTTCTCCTCCCTCAGATGCTTGGGAACTCTGCAGACACAAGTGGTCTGAAAGTTGTGGTCACGTGGTTGGATACAACGAAGACAGCATAGGCGCTCGTATCCTGGCTGCATATTAAAAAAAACCATTGAGCTCAACTGGAAATGCCTAGGTGAGTGTATGCATCTGTGGTACTGGTATTACATACTGCTAGTATAAGCTATAAACAATGTAGCAATGGATATGACTCATGATTATTATATATGTAGCGCAATCTGTGGTATTGGATTTTTTTTCATGAGAAACCAACCTTTTTCCACTTGGCGATCAGATTACGATCAGCATGGCCTTGATCAAAGCAGAATTCATAAAGTTTCTTCGATATTTCCTTTTTTCAGTAATAGAGGTCATATATGTATCGACTCTTTTGGTGAGCAATCTTAAAAATCGGCCAATATACCTCATATTTCCTCTTGCCATTATGAGGATCATTCTCAGCTGCAAAACGATAAAGATCAGCAACTGATATTAACAGCTAGTAGTTAGAACATAAAATTGAATATGAACTGAAATACTGAATGAGACTTTTAAAATATAGACAAATACCCTAAATATTGACACTCAAATCTGTTAGAAGTGATTTGATCGATTCAAGTTCCTCCACGGTTGTAGCGATTGCACGATATTTTGCCTCCGTGCTGGATCGTGCCACCGTCACTTGTTTTCATGACGACCAGTTTACTAACATGTTTCCGAGATAAATTAGAATCCCGGTTTGGCTCTTTCGATCCACCGTATCTCCTTCCCAATCAACATCGCAGAATCCTATTAGTTCAAATTTTATGACTTTGGATAGAGTAATGCCCATTGATTGTGATCCCGATAAGTATCTCAATATCTTCTTTAACGCCGTGTCCAATGAAGTGGTTTCGGTGAGCACATGAATTATACAAGTTTATTTACTGCATATTGGATGTCAGGTCTAGTTAATGTAATATATTGAAGTGACCCGATGATCCTCCGATATTCTATGACTTTGAATATTGGTTGCTCATCTGAGAACAGATCCTATTGTGCCGTCATTGAAATTGATGAAGGTTTGAGGTTGGCCAATTCACAACTTGATAGTAGATTCACTAGATATTGTTGTTGTGATAAGAACAATGTTTGTTTTAAAAAAAGATAAGAACAACGTATCTTTGTTTCGACGGACCTGTATGCCGAGAAAGAATGACAGTTCTCCCAACTCTCTAATTGCAAACTCTTTCCCCAATTTCTCTATCACTCTGTTTATTAGATCTTTAGACGAACCTGTACGTTATCACGATATCATTTACATAGGCAAATAAAAATACAGTGTTCTCACCTTCGAACCATAGAAACAATGACGGGTCAGAGTAGCTTTCCTTGAAGTTAATTGACACCAAGAAATCAAGAAGCCGTACGTCTATACCACATACGTGGGGATTGTTTTAACCCGTAAAGAGATTTTTGAAGAAGACAGACTTTATCTGGATGCTTTGGATCCTCGAAACCGACTGGTTGGGTTACTACAATTCGTTCATCTAACGTTCCGTGAAGAAGCACATTCGATACATCGATTTGCCTAAGAGCCCAATCTTTGAAAATTGCTACGGTCAGTACCAGTCGAACTGAATTTGCCTTTACTACCGGGTTAAACGTGCGTGTATAGTCGCTTCCTTCGGTCTGCCTCATCCCATTTGCGACCCACCTTGCTTTATATCTTTCGATTGTGCCGTCCTCTTTCTGTTTGATTTTAAACACCCACTTGGTGTTTATCACGTTGTCTCCCGGAAATCTCTCGATCAATGTCCATGTTTGGTTTCTCTTCAATGCATCGAACTTTGTTTGCATTGCCGATTTCCATTCTGGCTCTAGAAGTGCTACCTTTGGAGAACGAGGTATGAATTGTTCCGTTGCTACTCTAGATAATGCGAATTTGGGATTTGGTTTTCGTATCCTTCTGGAGCCTCGAGTCACCATTTTCGTACCTATCTCGATAATTACCTGATTTTGTTCCGGTACTTCCGGAGCCGGTGCACCGCCTGATGATTCGTCTGAGTTGTCTGAATTTGATACTTGAGAACTGTCGTCCGTGATCGGATACCTTGAGATACGTCATTCTCTCTTTGATTTTGATCACTTTCGGCTCCCTCGGTTTCAAATGTATTTTCTTCCGGATTGTCAATTTGAACGAAAGTTTCTATTTCGGGGCATCCGATAACGTAGCTTTCCGTCGTTGAACTTGAAATATTTGCATCTTCTTCCTTTGATAGTAATTGATTTAGTCCGAATTCTTCTTCAATGAAGCGCGTACATCCTTGGAAATGTACATTCTACGACCAGATTGTAACATAAGTATGCTTCTTGGTTCTCCGGGTACCCGAGGAATATATATGGGATCGATTTGTCGTCTAATTTATTTCCCCGGTAGTTTCGACGACACAGACAACATTTTGACCCAAACACCCGCTCAATTTCGAATAATCGGGAGTTCGTTAAAACAATACTTCAAACGACGAAGCTCCGTTCAATAGCTTTGACGGATTGCGGTTATATAGATATGTCGCAGTCAATATTGCGTAATCCCAATAAACTACTGGTAGTCCTGAATGCTTCAACATAGTTAAAGGTCGTGTCCACCAGATGGCAATGGCGTCTCTCAACTGATCACATCTGTTGGTGACTGTAAGGTGCGGAGAACCTGTGTTGGATGCCTGATTGGAGTTCTCTAATCTTGTTTCCGCATTGTTTTTCTGCCCAACACTTGAATTTCTTGAATACTGGAGTCATCTCGGCCTTGTTTCTTAGTGGAAATACTCAATTAAAGTGGGTAGTCACGTCAACAAAATTTATATAATATCTGAAACCTTCCGATGATATGACCGGTCTTGGCCCCATATATCAGTGTATACTAAATCGAGTGGAATTGAATATGTTCTTGTACTTGTTTTATGAGTTAATGCACTAGATTTATTTATCAAACATGATTCACAATTTGACATTTCGTTGCAATTTGATGATATAATAGATTTGGATATCATTTGTTTCACTGCCTGGTTGTGCAAATGTTCAAGCCTAAGATGCCAACGATCGTTTGAAACTTGTTCACACGATAATACCTTTGGATTTTCATTCATCTTCATTGAGATATGATGAAGTACGTAATCTGCTACCAGGGGTCTCGCGGGGTTGCGAGATGAGCCGGAGACTTTGGAGTCCACGACGCGCGCTCTACGTCAATGTACCTGCAGAGAGGAGGGGAATCGGTGACTCAGCAAGGGAGTCGGCGATTCGGGCTCCTAGATGTGCTCTGGTTGGAGTTTTGTCAAGTGATTGTGGAGAGTGGAAGATCATGAATGAGGACCCCCCAAGGGCCCCTTTTATAGGGTCCTTGGGGCGTTTCTCATTCATTGTTCCTGGGGCCCATGCCATTATGGTGTCCTATTGATGGTGTCATAATGACGCGGGCCAAGTCAAGTAACGGTTAGGAGTCGGCGACTCAGGGTGGAGTCATCGATTCCCCATGAGTCAGGTTGCAGTCTACCAGAACTGGTTAACAAGGCCTGGAATCGGTGGCTCACCTCTGGAGTCGGCGAATTGGTAATCCCAGTCGTCGATTCCTAGTGTTGACTTGAGTACTTGATGTAGATACTTGCCCGCAACCGTGGAGCTCTCCGGAGGTCCGGCATAAAGCGACGGAACCCTAGTCCTTATTGAAGGACGTTGTTGGAAGTGACCGACGTAATCAGGTATGTCTCACCAGTACTCCCCCCTGAAGAGAGCAAAAGAAACATGCGTATATCGCCAGTATCCCCCCCCCCCCAAGCAAGGTTTTGTGTGGTCCGCATCAAAGCCAAGGCGACAAGATAGGATTGAATCATTGCGGCCACAACGACACAATGATTCTATATCCATCACTATCAGATGGATTGATTCACTATCAGAATTTAGTTCCAGGCCAACGGAACTACGTGTTTATAGTCCATCCCTGATCAAGGGCGACTTTTGTTGTGTCATCAAGGCCAAAGCGACAAGATGAGAGAGAATTATTAAGGCCAAAACGACAAAATAATTCCCATCCATTAAGGCCAAAACAACAAAATGGACTGACTCACTATCAGAGCCTGATTCTGGCCGAAGCGACAAAATCTGTTGATTCACTATCAGAATCTAGTTCACTATCAGAACTGATGTTTATAGTCCACCCTGATCAAGAGCGATTTTATGTCCGCAACGACGGTTACCCCATCAAGTCCAAAGCGACAAGATAGATTGACTCACTATCAGAGTCTGACTCACTATCAGAGTCTGGTTCACTATTAGAACCTGATCCACTATTAGAATCTTTCCTACAAAAAAGAAAACATCCTGCAAAATAACTAGATCAGTCTAAAGGATATATTTATCGATTTACTGACCTTGCCGTGTGAAGCTGCACCTCAAGCTGCTCCTTCCTTTGCTCAACAAATCCTTGATTGATTTGGTCGAAGCGACAAATCTACCATGCTCTAAATGTGACAACTTCTGGACGAAGCTACAGAAGTGTCGGGAGAGCTTGTGATACTCCCCCCGGAATTCGACGACTTCTAGCCGAAGCGACAGAAATGTCGGGGAGAGCTTGTGATACTCCCCCCTTGAGGTCATTAAGGCCAAAGCGACAAAATAACCTCTGGTCTATCAAGGCCAAAGCGATAAGATAGACCGACTCACTATCAGAGTCTGATTCTGGCCAAAGCGACAGAATCTGTTGAATCACTATTAGAATCTGATTCTGGCCGAAGCGACAGAATCTGTTGATTCACTATTAGAATCTGATTCTGGCCGAAGCGACAGAATCTGTTAATTCACTATTAGAATCTTACCTGCAAAAAAGAAAACATCCTGTAAAACAACTAGATCAGTCCAAAACGCATATTATTATTGAACTTATCGTACGATTTTACCCTCCGTGATGTCCCTCCTTTGCTCAAATTGATCCTTGGTAAATCTGGCCGAAGCGACGGATTTTACCATGCTAAAAATATTTTGACGACTTCTGACCGAAGCGACAGAAGTGTCGGGAGAGCTTGTGATACCCCTCCTCGAAATGTGACGACTTCTAGACGAAGCGACAGAAGTGTTGGGAGAGCTTGTGATACTCCCCCTCGAATGCCGTGCCATTGTGACACATAACCTTTGGAATGAGTAGTTTTCGAAATACTTGATTTTGATTGTCGATGAACTATCTTTTGTTTTTTCTTTGCTAATCTTTCATATAAATTACCCTTTAAATTGTAACTAAGGCCCGAAACTAGATTCACAAGTCGTAATTTAGCCACTCTGGACGTAAATTAGACTCTGCTAACCCTATTTCTAGCCACTCTGGGCGTAGACTTGGTCGTACGAATCGTAGCTCACTCTATGGTTAAATTTGCGGATAATTTATATCTCCAGATTAACGTAAAGTTATAAAAGATGGAGCAAACGACGAATCCAAAAAATATTCGAAACTCGAGGGTTACCTTTGTAATTTTTAATTATGCCTTAGGTTTGAATCCTGATGCCGGAGAGAGCTTGTGATACTTCCCCTTGAGATGTGACGAGTTCTGACCGAAGCGACAGAAGTGTCGGAGAGAGCTTGTGATACTCCCTCCTGAAAATGTGTTGTTGTTTACCCTGAGTCGGCGATTGGGTGCCCTAATCGTCGACTCCTAAGTTTTGGGTAACTGTGGAGGTTGTTTTAAAATTTCCCCCCTTGAGTCGGCGACTCCCTCTGGGAATCGTCGAGTCCTTATTGTGAAACGTAGGATCTCTCAGAAGATCCTTGGAGATATTTGGAGAATATATGCAAATTTTCCAATTAAGGAAGTATATCTCTCAAATTTTGCAAAATAGTTACTGGAATCGACGATTCAGCATGGGAATCATCGACTCGGGCTTGATTTCAGGGATTTGGAGATCGATTTCTGATTCCTTCCCTTGCAATTTTTGAATTTTCTAGGATTTTTTTGCAATTTTCCCAGGGGCTATAAATAGTGGTGAGCGCTTCACACTTCTCACTCCACTTTTCCCCAAATTGAATTGCCTACCCAAACCCTAGAACTCTCTGTCGCCGATTCCCTAGTTCAATTCAACTTGAATCGACGACTCCGAGATGTCAAGCTCTAGTTCTCGCCTTACTGATGCCGAGACTGCCGCTATAGTAGCGGAGATGTCTGAAGAAACACTCGTCGAGGTGCTGAACACCGTCGAGTCGCCGATTCCGTCTCCTCCCAGAGACGTTGAATCGACGATTCCGGTAGTTCCATCTGCTGACGACAATCTGAGTGCTTCTGTGCACGAACTGCTGGGGTCTATGGCTGGGTCGACGATTTCCTCTGTGGGGTCGACGATTCCGAACAAGGTTCCGGAAGTCATGCCAGAGGCAGAGCAGGGAGAAATCCTTGGTGAGTCGACGATTCTCACTTCGGGGTCGCCGATTCCCAGGGTTTTAAAGAAGAAAACCTTCTTCAAGAAAAGGGACAAAATGGCCGCCGACTCTGAGGCCTCCAATATTCGTTATGAGTCGGCGACTCCTGCTGTTGAGTCGACGACTCCGGTAGTTGAGTTGGCGACTCCTATTGCAACAGTGGACAATTTAGCTTCAAATCCTGAGCCACTGGTGGTGAATGCTGAGGGTTTCATCGTATCTGGGATGAACCCTAATAAACGACCATCTGAGGACGATGGTTCGAAGAAGAAAAGACGACGACGAAACCATGGTAAAGGAAAAATCCATGTGTCTGGCCAAGAGGAGGCCGAGAATCCTCATAATCTGAATTTCGACGAGGAACTGGTCGTCGATCGTGGACTTCCCGGCCCTACTCCTACTGCGGGTCGACGTGAAAGAGAAAGAACTCCTCCACCTTCGGTCGAAATGGATTTAGGTCGAGATCCCTATGCCGATCTCCCTAGCTATATTGGGGTCGTGAATTCGATCGGATATGCGCATTGCGAAAAGTATGTGAATGGCGCAACGCAATTGCTCCCTGTCGACCGCTCGGGTGAGGGTCGATCGATTTGAACAAGTGATGATTCTGGCGACGCTTACGCATCAATCTGATGTACATCCCCCTTCCATCATCAGTGTGAGCGATGCTCGAGATCTTTTGAGGGGGATGCGGATTTCGGGACACCTTCGCTTCTGGGTGTCTCAATTCCAGCCTGCGAACTTCCCACCACCGGGGTTTCAGGCCTTGCCGAAGATATACTTCAAGCACTTCTGGTGAGACATGCCTGATTACGTCAGTCACTCCCAGCAACGCCCTTCAACAAGGACTAGGGTTCCATCGCCTTACGCCGGACCCCCAAAGAGATCCACGGTTACGGGCAAATGTCTACGTCAAGTACTCAAGTCAACACTGGAAATCGGCGACTGGGACTACCAAGTCGCCGACTCCAGAGGTGAGCCACCGATTTCAGGCCTCGTTGGTCAGTTCCGGTAGGCTTCCAACCTGGCTCATGGGGAATCGATGGCTTCACCATGAGTCGCTAACTCCCATACCTGAGTCGCCGACTCCCAGCCGTTACTTGACTTGGCCCACGCCATTATGGCACCCTTAAATAGCGTGGCCCCCACGGGTAATGAATGAGAAACGCCCCAAAAACCCTATAAAAGGGGCCCTTGGGGGGTCCTCTCATTCATCAAGTAATCCCTCCACAACACTTGACTCCACACTCCAACCAGAAAACTAAGGAGCCCGAGTAGTCGACTCCCACACCTGAGTCGCCGACTCCCCTCCACTTCTGCAGGTATTTGACATAGAGCGCGCGTCGTGGAATCCAAAACCTCCGGCCCTACTCGCAACCCCGCGAGCCTACTGGTAGCAGATTTCGTGCTTCATCAGCTGGCGCCGTCTGTGGGACTATTGAACTACGATATCCCGTTGTAATCGCGAAATTTTCTTCACAAAGTTTGGCTCGATTCCCTTCGGGTGAATCGCTGACTTTGTGTCAAAGAATCGTCGATTCTTACAGGCAATCTCCGACTCCACCTAGTGAGTCGTCGATTTCGGGTTATTCTGCTAACTAAGAGTGTTGTCCTCGACCTGGCTCGAAAGTTAAAAAACCTAAGGCCAATCGCCGATGCCACCTGCTGAGTCGCCGATTCCACTTGGTTTCTTTCGAATTAGTTCGGTCAATACCTGCGCTTCGGTTGGAATTCGCTTTTGTCATCTATGACTTCTGAAAGGCAAAAACACGATTACCATCTGAGGAACAAAGACAAATCCTCAGTGGTACCCAAAGGGGCACAAACTGAGCCTCCTCAGCAAAACATACAAGCTGAAAGGTTTGAGGATGCTCAAACTGATTTGCCTCCTCGGACATCTATCCCTCCCTCTCTAGAAGCGAGGTTGGTTAACTTCATGGAAAACATGGAGCGAAGAGTTAACAACCTCGAGAAAGCGAGGAGTCAGAGGACCATCGCCCGCAACGGAGCAGGTGAATCGGCCTCTCACAATTCTCCGTCTGTGGATAAAAAGAAAGGTCTAGAACAACAAAAATCAAGAGCTGGACCAAGTAAGAGTCGCACTGAGATGACTCTTACAACATGGTTCATGGAGGACCTCCGTCGGAAAATGGTCGACAATCCGGTCGCCAGCGATCCGATCGAATTTCTGAGAGTCAAAAACACTCCTTTCCAAGAGGACCTTTTGAAGATGTCATTTTCACCAACCTGGCGGGTACCCAGAATAGAGTCGTACGATGGTTCGGGTGATCCAAAAGATCACGTCAACCTCTACCTCAATGTTCTGGAACCGCAAACCACCGACAACGCACTGCTGTGTCGAGCATTCCCCGATACTCTCAAGGGCAGTGCCTATCAGTGGTTTTCCGGTCTGCCAGCTGGATCAATCTCCAGCTTCGCGGACCTCTCATCCAAGTTCATTGCCCAACATGTGGGGATGATTAGAATCAAACACAGTGCCAATGCACTGCTGACACTACGACAGAACAAGTTGTCGTTAAGGGATTACACAATCAAGTTCACTTCAATGATGACAGAAGTGAGCAATTTAAATCCCGAGTCTGGCCATAGCGTGGTACACGAATGAGCTAGTACCCTACTCCCCTTTGGCCCTGAATCTCACGCTTCATAAAGTGGAGACCTTACCCGACCTCTTCCAACGAGCTCAATCATTCATTGAGGTGGAAAAGCAGAATGAAAATAAGCTAGTGGAACTTGAGAACACTAGCTTCAAAAAACCAAAGTTCGAGAAGAAGGGCTACAGTGAAAGGAACAATTTTCATGACTCCTCGAACAGATACACTGACAATGCGGCTGATTCCTTCAAAAAGTAATGAAAGCTCAAACACGATCACAAGGTGTATCAAACCTTCACCAAACAGTCGCCAAGGGATCCACCTTAACCATGGAAGGATCGGACCCCGCTAACAATCAGCAAAGGCGAGCTGTTTGAGAAACTGAAGAACAGAGCGGATCTGCTCGCTCCTCGCATTATGGACCCTGCAACCAAGGATATTCGTCAAAAAGGTGGAAGATTCTGTAAATTCCACAAGGAACACGGCCACCCGACGGACTATTGCAGGGAGTTCTCGCTTTATGTCGAGCAATTGATCTCGAACGGTGAACTTGACAACTTTGTCAAAGGATCTCGATGTCGAAACGATTGCAAGTCTGACACGAAGGAGAAGCATCCACGCTCTCCTTCGTCAGACAACGACAATAGCGAGGATCACCCACGGAAAACCATCAATATGCTATTTGGTGGTGAACCCATTGGAAGGCTAGCAAAACTGAGAGGAATAGACCAAGGAATAAGCTGTCATCCAAAGGTCCCTGCATCTGGCACACAGACAATATGCAACAATACTACGCTTAGTATTGAACACATTATTCCTTAGGGCCTCTTAGTATATATGTTAGTACAAATTGCAAAGCAGAATAATCAAATTTTACCTTTGTAATTTACATTTCAATAAAGTTTACATTTATCATCTAACTACGACTCTAACTAGCACCCCACATTATAAATCTATTATATCGTTATGGCCTTAATAGATTAAAATCGTTTTGACACATTACGATTCAACCCAATCTTGTCGCTTCAGCCTTGATATGGGTTCAAAAGTTACTTTGTCGCTACGACCAGAGTTCAACTACGCATTAGGGTCTAAAAGTAGAGTCTTAGGTAGTTGATAGGTACAAGTGAACCCAACCACAAGAGGTTCTACGTACCCACCACACTTACCAGAATCAATTATGTCGCTATGGCCTTAATAGATTAGTAATCGTTTTTTCGCTATAACCTTCACGATTCAACCCCATCTCGTCGTTACGACCTTGATGTGGGTAAAAAGTTACTCCGTCGCTTCGGCCGGAGTTGAAATACATATTAAGGAATCTAGAGTCTTAGGATCGAAAAAAGTTCTAAGTGCTTACGTCACTTAGTCTAGAAAATTCTAAATCCTAGCTAAAAATCCCGATAGTTTTTTGTATCTCAAATTTATTACGTCACTTAGTTTTGCGAGTCTCGATTAGTTGTGAAGTTTAATTTATTTCGCGAGTTTAGCCGTAGACTGAGCTACGATTCGTACGACCAAGACTACGCCCGGAGTGGCTAGCGATAGGGTTAGCAGAGTCTAATTTACGTCCAGAGCGGCTAAATTACGACTTGTGAATGTAATTTCGGGTCTTAGTTACAATTCAAAAAATAAATTAAACAAACAATTAATTAATTTAGAAAGCAAAATAATTGATATTAAGTTCCAAAAGATTACAAAAAACATAAGTTACAAGCTAAGAAGAAAAAAATCTAGTCTTCTTCATCGTTCTTCAGCTTGTCTAGGGCATCCTTGTTCTTTTCCTTTTCCTCGGGATGCTCGTCTACCCACGTCATGATATCCGAAATAAAGTTTTCGGGTAGTGTTGGGAACACAGAAGTACCAAAGAAGCTAAGTTCTTGGAGTTGATCGGATTGATACTTTTTGTCCAACTCCAAGTCCTTAGCCTTCTCCAGAAGTGCGGAGTTCTCCTTCTTCGCATTTTTCAACTCCTCCTTAGAGCAAGAGAGTTGGTCGTTCAGTTCAGCGCACTTCCTCTCCAGCTCAGAATTAGTACTCCTCAAGTTCGCATTTGTGGCTTCAGATGAAACCACATTTTCAATCTCAGCTTCTAGCTGAACCCGCATGTCTTCTATTTGCTTAGAGGCACTCTTCTGTTCTTTGCGGAGTCCCAAAATCTTCGCAACATAATCGTCGATTTCCTTCTTCTGGGACTCAATCGTCTTCTCCTTCTTCGGGATAACGTTGTCTCTAAGGTTTTCAAACTTTCTCTTGACATGCGTCAGCTTGCCCAACTGCTTCTCGCTATTCTTGTACTTGGCGTCCAACTCATTATATCGATCCTGAATTTTCTGGACGCCATTTATCGAATCCATGCCAAAACAAGCATGGGCCATGTAGCAAGCCTACATAAAAAAAACAAGTTAGCAAACAAACAAAAACAATAAGTAAAAAGATATTTTCGGAAAGTAGAAGCACTTACAGCGTTTAGAGCTGTCATGAGCTCACTCCGAACCCATCTTCCGGATTTGGCATCCGACCTGACTTGTGGATCAACCATAAAGTCAGGAAGGGGCATGCCACTCGTATAAGGTGCGAAACCAGCCCGCTTAGGTGCGGCTCGAGAGCTTGAGCCCCTTTCAAACGTGCTCGGGGCAATGGGAGCTTTGACCTTCTTTTCCAGTCTAATCAGCTTTGCACGTCGATATCTCACGGCCATGTGCGGAGCGGCAACATCGAAATATAAAAGCATTCGCTTCTTTCCGCTCGCCATCTCTTCATCTGTGGGGGGTTTCTGAACCTCCACAACATCTTCAAATGTGAAGTTCTCACGCTGGCAGAGGACAAAAGGCACGCCACGGGGTAGGTGGTGAGCTTTAAGGGCCTGGGATATCTTGGTGACGGCGATCACATCATCCGCCATCAAGCCCAGATTCACACTCAGCTTCACACAATTCGGATCAGCCCAAACTTCCCAACTCCCGGGAAGAAACTCAGAATTAACAAAAATGAACTCCTTCTTCCACACTCCATGGTTAGTTGGAAAATCATCGACCAAGTTGCGATCGAGGTTTCGTCGCGCCAACCCGAGACGACCCGATCCAACCTTCCCATCCTTGCACAACTTGTAGTAGTTGAGGAAGAGGTATGGGGTGGGGGTAACACCTAGATTCCAGCAAACGTTGAGGAACCCTCTCAACGTCACAAAGAATCCCGCTAGTAGTTGTGACAGTGAGACTTCAAAAGCAAGCAACAATTCACTCATGAGCTCCGGAATGGGCAGCTCAGGGAAATGCTTGAAGTACATCTTGGGCAGAGCCTGGAACCCCGGTGGTGGAAGGTTCGCAGGCTGGTATTGCGACATCCAGAAGTGGAGATGTCCAGAAATCTTCATCGCCCTCAAAAGATCTCGAGCCTCTTTCGCGCTAAGGATGGAGGGGGGATGCACTTCAGATTGACGCGTAAGTGTCGCCACAGTCATAACTTATTTAAATCGACCCTCGCCCGAGCGGTCGACAGGGAGCAGTTGCGTCGCGCCATTGACATACGTTTCACAATGCGTATATCCGGTCGGATTCACGACCCCAGTATAGTTTGGGAGATCAGCATAGGGATCTC
Source organism: Zostera marina (assembly GCA_001185155.1). Taxonomy (NCBI): domain Eukaryota; kingdom Viridiplantae; phylum Streptophyta; class Magnoliopsida; order Alismatales; family Zosteraceae; genus Zostera; species Zostera marina. Next base: position 440,756 of record LFYR01001770.1, on the reverse strand, counting down.
GACCTAAATCCATCTCGACTGGAGATGGAGGAGTTCTCTCTCTTTCACGACGGCCCTCATCTGGAGCAGGGTCGGGAATTCCACGATCAATGACAAGTTCCTCGTCGAAGTTTACATTGTGAGGATTCTCGGCCTCCTCTTGGCCAGGCACATAGATTTTGCCTTTACCATGGCCTCGTCGTTTCTTCTTTTTTTTTGAACCATCGTCCTGAGATGGTCGCTTATTTGGGTTCATCCCAGACACGATGACACCCACGGAATTCACCATCAATGACGCAGTAGTTGAATTATCTACTGTTTGAATGGGAATCGCCGACTCATCTACCAGAGTCGTCGATTCAACTGGCCTAGTCGCCGACTCATAACGGATGTTTGAGGCCTCAGAGTCGGTGGCCAACTTTTCCCTCTTCTTGAAGGAGGTCTTTTTCTTTGAAACCCTGGGAATCGACGACCCCGAAGAGGCAATCGTCGACTCATCAAGGATTTCTCCCTGCTCCACTTCCGGCACGATGTTCGGAACCTTGTTAGAAATCGTCGATCCCACAGAGGGAATCCTCGACCCAGCCAGAGGCTCCAACAACTCGTGCACAGAAGCACTCAAATGGTCGTCAGAGGATGGAACAACCGGAATCGACGATTCAACGTCTCTGGGAGGAGACGGAATCGGCGACATTCAACATCTCGACGATTGTTTCTTCTCCAGCCATCTCCGCGATCATAGCGGCGGCTTCAACATCAGTAAGGTGAGGACTATTTCGCAAAATTTGAGAAATATATTTCCTTAATTGAAAATTTTGCATATATTCTCCAAATATCTCCAAATTTGAGAAAGATCCGACGTTTCACAGTAGAAGTCGACGATCATAGCGGCGGCCTCGATATCAGTAAGGTGGGGATTAGTTCTTGCCATCTCTCGGAGTCGTCGATTCAAGTTGAATTGAACTAGGGAATCGGCGACAGAAGGATCTAGGGTTTTGATAGGCGATTCAAATTGGGGAAAAGTGGAGTGAGAAGTGTGAAGCGCTCACCACTATTTATAGCCCTTGGGGAAATTGCAAAAACCCTTTAGAAAATCCAAAAATTGCAAGGGAAGGAATCTGAAATCGATCTCCAAATCCCTGAAATCACGCCCGAGTCGACGATTCCCATGCTGAATCGCCGATTCCGGTGGCTATTTCGCATATTTGAGAGATATGTTTCCTTAATTGGAAAATCTGCAAAAATTCTCCAAATATCTTCAAGGATCTTCTGATGGATCCTACGTTTCGCAATCAGGAGTCGACGATTCCCATGCTGAGTCGTCGATTGCAGTGGCTATTTTGCAAATTTGAGAGATATGCTTCCTTAATCGGAAAATTTGCAAAAATTCTCCAAATATCTCCAAGGATCTTCTGAGAGATCCTACGTTCCATAATCAAGAGTCGACGATTCCCAGAGGGAGTCGCCGACTCAAGAGGGAAAATTTTAAAACAACCCTCACAGTTACCCAAAACTTAGGAGTCGACGATTGGGGCACTCAGTCGCCGATTTAGGGTATCACATTTTCAAGAGGGAGTATTACAAGTTCTCCCCGACACTTCTGTCGCTTCGGCCAGAAGTCGTCGCATTTCAAGAGAGAGTATCACAAGCTCTCTCCAGCATCAGGGTTCAAAATTGCAAAGGTAACCCTCGAGTTTCGAATATTTTTTAGTTTCGAATACTCTAGTACTTCAAAAACCACTCATTCCAAAGGTTATGTGTCGCAAAGGCACGATTTTCAAGGGGGGGTATCACAAGCTCTCCCGACACTTCTGTCACTTCAGACAAAAGTCGTCACACTTCGAGGAGGAGTATCACAAACTCTCCCGATACTTCTGTCACTTCGGACAGAAGTCGTCACATTTCGAGGGGGAGTATCACAAACTCTCCCGACACTTCTGTCACTGCGGACAGAAGTCGTCACATTTCGAGGGGGAGTATCACAAACTTTCCCGACACTTTTGTCACTACGGACAGAAGTCGTCACATTTCGAGGGGGAGTATCACAAACTCTCCCGACACTTATGTCGCTTCGGTCAGAAGTCATCATATTTCGAGGGGGAGTATCACAAGTACTCCCGACGCTTCTGTCGCTTCGGTCAGAAGTCGTCATATTTCGAGGGGGAGTATCACAAACTCTCTCGAACCTCTCGAATGTGTCCAGCATTCAGAAATTTCGATATCTTTTCATTGGTGGTTTCCCGCCTGTCAGAAGTGAGTACTCGACGCTTTTGGCGATGAGCTGGGATGGATGAGTCGACATTGAGTTTGTGCGTTACGATTTGACGCGCAATCTGTGTAGGAGTCTCACCCTCCCAAACGAACCTGTCCTGGTGCTCCTCCAGGACAGTCACAAGCTTGGCCCTCAGGTCGGGGGTTAACCCCTTCCCTAGTGCCACATGTCCCCCCTCTAGCTGGTATATTTCAGTCTCATCCACAGGTTGTAATTTCCCCCTCTCCCCATTGTCGGGTGGGGCGTGGACGATTATGTTGTTTAGTTTGACCAGTTGGGTTGCCTTCTTATACCCTTGTCTAGAATTCTTTTGTGATCCTTTGACAGTTGCGACGATCCCTTTGGCTGGGTATCGTATGCACTGGTGATAAAATGACGAGACTGCTTTGATCCCATGGATGAAGGGTCGTCCAAAGATGCCGTGAAAAGTGGATTCTACTTCCACCACTATAAAACGACATGTTCGACTAACCCTCCCTCGCCGGGATTCGATGGAGACCTTCAGGTCAATAACGTCGGCCACCGGGGCGGCGACGTTAGTAAACCCGTAGATGGATTCCTTGCAAGGAGAAGATCCTCCTTTTTAAGACCCATCTTGGCGAAGGTGTCCATATAGAGGATGTCCGCGGAACTGCTGCTGTCAACAATCATCCTCTCGACACGGGAAGTGGGACCGATATCTGCTTGGATCACGAGTGGATCCTCATGAGGTTGCAAAACATCGTCCAGGTCCTCTTCAAAGAAGTATATCGACTTCTATTCGCGGACCCGCTTCCCATTGTCACGAGGTGTTGATTGTGACATCAGCACCTTCCGGGCATATCCTCTATTCTAGCCAACGGATCCACCACCAAATATCATATTGATGGTTTTCCGTTGGCGGTTCTCGTTACTGTCGCTGTCTGGCGAAGGAGAGCGTGGACGCTTCCCCTTCGGGTCAGACTTGCAACCATCCCGTCCTCGGGATCCTTTGACAAAGTTGCCAAGTTCACCTTTCGAGATCAGTTGCTCGACATAAAGCGAGAACTCCCTGCAATGGTCTGTCAGGTGGCCGTGGTCCTTGTGGAATTTACAGAATCTTCCACCTTTTTTACGGATACCCTTGGTTGCAAGGTCCAAAGAACGAGCAGCGGGCAGATCCGCTCGGTTCTTCAGTTTCTCAAACAGCTCACCTTTGCTGATTGTTAGTGGGGTCCAATCCTTCCATGGTTGAGGTGGACCCTTTGACGACTGTTTGGTGGAGGTCTGATACACCTTGTTATCGTGTTTGAGCTTCCATTCCCTTTTGAAGGAATCAGCCGCATTGTCAGTGTATCTGTTCGAGGAGTCATGAAAATTGTTCCTTTCACTGTAGCCCTTCTTCTCGAACTTTGGTTTTTCGAAGCTAGTGTTCTCAAGTTCCACTAGCTTGCTTTCATTCTGCTCTTCCACCTCAATGAATGATTGAGCTCGTTGGAAGAGGTCGAGTAAGGTCTCCACTTTATGGAGCGTGAGATTTAGGGCCAAAGGGGAGTAGGGTACTAGCTCATTCGTAGTGCCAGCAATGTTATGTCGTAATGCCAGCAATGCATTGACACTGTGTTTGATCCTAATCATTCCCACATGTTGGGCGATGAACTTTGATGAGAGGTCCGCAAAGCTGGAGATTGATCCATCTGACAGACCGGAAAATCACCGATAGGTACTGCCCGACACAACAACGCGTTATCGGTGGTTTGCGGTTTCAGAACATTAAGGTAGAGGTGGATGTGATCTTTTGGATCACCTGAACCATCATACGCTTCTATCCTGAGTACCCGCAAGGTTGGTGGAAAAGATACCCTCAAAAGGTCCTTATGGAAAGGAGCACTTTTGATTCTCAAGAACTCGATCGGACTGCTGGCGACTGGATCGTCGGTCAGCTTCCGACGGAGGTCTTCCACGAACCGTGTTGTAAGAGTCTTGTCAGTGCGACTCTTACTAGGTTCAGCTTTTGATTTTGGTGGTTCTGGACCTTTCTTCTTTTTCTTCGTAGATGGAGAATAGTGAGAGGCTGATTCACCTGTTCCGTTGCGGGTGATGGTCCTCTGACTCCTCGCTTTCTCGAGGTTGTTAACTTTTTGTTCCATGGTCTCCATGAAGTTAATCAACCTCGCTTCTAGAGCGGGAGGGATGGATGCCCGAGGGGGCATATCAGTTTGAGCATCCTCAAACCTTTCTGGCACTGTTTGCCTATTTTGCTGAGGAGGCTCAGTTTGTGCCCCTTTGGGTACCACTGAGGATCTGCCTTTGTTTGCTCAAATGGTAATCGTGCTTTTGCCTTTCAGATGTCATTGGTGACAAAAATGAATTCCAACCGAAGCGCAGGTATTGACCGAACTAACTCGAAAGAAACCAAGTGGAATCGGCGACTCAGCAGGTGGCGTCGGCGATTGGCCTTAGGTTTTTTGACTTTCGAGCCAGGTCGAGGACAACACTCTTAGTTAGCAGAATAACCCGGAATCGATGACTCACTAGCTGGAGTTGGCGATTGCCTGTAAGAATCGACGATTCTTTGACACAAAGTCAGCGATTCACCCGAAGGGAATCGAGCCAAACTTTGTGAAGAAAATTTCGCGATTACAACGGGATATCGTAGTTCAATAGTCCCACAGACGGCGCCAGCTGATGAAGCACGTAATCTGCTACCAGGGGTCTCGCGGGGTTGCGAGATGAGCCGGAGGCTTTGGAGTCCATGACGCGCGCTCTATGTCAATGTACCTGTAGAGAGGAGGGGAATCGGTGACTCAGCAAGGGAGTCAGCGATTCGGGCTCCTAGATGTGCTCTGGTTGGAGTGTGTGTCAAGTGATTGTGGAGAGTGGAAGATCGTGAACGAGGACCCCCCAAGGGCCCCTTTTATAGGGTCCTTGGTGCGTTTCTCATTCATTATTCCTGGGACCCACGTCATTATGGTGCCCTATTGATGGTGCTATAATGATGCGGGCCAAATCAAGTAACGGCTGGGAATCGACGACTCAGGTATGGGAGTCGGCGACTCAGGTATGAGAGTCGACGACTCAGGGTGGAGTCATCGATTCCCTATGAGCCAGGTTGGCAGTCTACCAGAACTGGTCAACCAGGCCTGGAATCGGCGACTTGGTAGTCCCAGTCGTCGATTCCCAGTGTTGACTTGAGTACTTGACGTAGACACTTGCCCGCAACCGTGGAGCTCTCTGGGGGTCCGGCATAAAGCGACGGAACCCTAGTCCTTGTTGAAGGGCATTGCTGGGAGTGACTGACGTAATCAGGCATGTCTCACCAGGATCTGATTTTAACCAATTGCTTCCTCCGGCAAAAGGAATGATGGAATATCATTGATTTGCATAAGTTAAGGAACAGAGACGAGAACATCTTCATGGGTGTCAACATGGGGATGCCAGATTCTTATGATCAACATGGAGAGCCTGTAGCGTCGAACCAACACTATCTCGTTTTAGTGACTCTATAAGCTAGCTCCTCTGGAATGAAAGCAATGCATTCTGCGAGTGGTGTAAAATAGCAGGTTCTTTACGCATGACCAATCTTCCCACAGTTTGCCAAGGATTAACAAGCTTTACTGATTTCGCAAATTCTATCGTACTATTAGTTGTTCATTTATTTACTTTTTTTTTATAGTTATTGCTAATTCACGAGTTCGGCGTGATCCGATCTTACTTGACCAATCAGAACATCCCGCTACACGAGCTCTCCATGTAACAAGGATGTTTACGGATACGCTCCCTAAACTAGTTGTCTTATTAAGAGTCTAGAATGCCAGATTATTTGGCCTTGTCGCTCGATCGTTGCTAACCGGAACCAACTATCCTCTTTGTCCACAAACTAGCAAACCGCTCCTCGAGCTCTGCACGTCGTTTATTGGATGCGCCGGCCCCAGAGCTTGCGGCGACCTCATTAAGAGTCCAGATTATCGGTTTAGTTAGGCTTGGGTGATCACCGGAATGCATGGAATTGGATAAATTTGGGTTTACCGTTAACCGTTTAAGTGAGTTAGAACTTAGAAGTGATGAAACTTCTAAGTGACTTTTGTTACGGTTTACCGTTAACCGTAACAAAAGTCAGACATGTTTATCTTTACAGTGCATGTTGTCAGTTGTCACATCATCTTCATTTTCTTCATTTTCTTCAGAGACGACCAAAAAAAATATTTTAATTGCAGAAGATACATACGACTTATTTCGTTTTGGCTGGTGAATCTTGTCGTCTTCTGTCCGCCATACATTTTTCTTGGTCGTCACTTTCTACCATTTTATCCCCAACTTGGACTTTCTCTCGCTGTTCATCCTGTTCTCTAACAAAGAGAAAAGTCCGAAAGGACAGAGATGGGAGTATCGTCATTCACCCTTTCCTCCGGAATGAGAGGAAAGAAAAATAACAAGCATGTTTTGGATTGCGATGAATCACTCGGTCACTGTTTCTCCTACGTATCGCCGCTTCAGTCAACGCCGTCGGTGATTGACGAGAATCGGTTATCATCGCCGTCTTCCTCTTCTTCTTCGTCGTCTTCTTCCTCCTTCAGGTCTATTTTCGGTGCTTCTGTTTCGGCTAACGCTACGGCTACCGGGTGTGTTCTCGAAAGTTCCCCCAATTTCGCGGCACTTCCCATCCAGTTCAATTCTAATCGGATCGGTTTCGATGGTGTTTCGTCGTTCTCGGGTCCGATTACCGGAGAAAAGGGTCGGGCATCGGGTACCAGTCTTTTACGGAGTTTGTCTGAGAGAACTCGGAAGTTATCGGTTGTACCAGTTAGGTATTCCGGAAGGAGACGTGATGGAATCGATCGGACGTCGGTGAACCGTGGTGACGGCGGAGGATCTGTTGAATGGGCTCATGGAAAAGCGGGAGAAGATCGTGTTCACGTCGTCGTTTCAGAGGAGAACAAATGGTTGTTTGTCGGGATTTACGACGGGTTTAACGGTCCAGGTGCTCCTGAATTCCTCGTCAGCAATCTATACCGTACCGTAATCGATCAACTCCGTTTGACCTTCTCGGAGGAAGATGAAGAAGCAAAAGACAGAAAAGAATCCGTCTCCAACGCCGGTACACCCCAAAAGAAGAACCATGAATCCACGCACTCCGACCACCACCACCACCACCATCACAGCTCGCCACTGTCAGTGTTGAAGAACGGATTCCGGAACTTTAGAAAAGAAAACGGCAGTTGGGGTTGGTCTCACAAAGCGAAGAAGGGAGAAGAATCCGATTTCGATTTGGACGCTCGATTTCGACGAAGACTGAGACAATTTACCGGAAGCGAAGACCACAGTTCCGTTTTCGGAGCTTTATCCAAAGCAATGGAGACCATCGAGCTCAACTATCTAAAACTAACAGAAGCCGCCTTGAGCGAGCACCCAGAGCTCGCCATCATGGGTTCGGGTGCACTGGTGGTGTTCGTCAGAGGAAAAGATGTCTACGTCATGAACTTAGGGGACAGCTCCGCCGTCATCGCTCAGATGGGCGAAAACACCTCCCCGGAGTTGACAACAGCGTTGGAACTGACCGTTAATCACAGCACAAACAACATCGAAGTAAACTAAACAAACCCTAGCTAAAATATTTATAAAATCTGAATGAATGAATGACAATCCATCGATCGATAAAACTAAATGCAGGAAGTTGAGAGGATCAAAGAAGAACACCAAGATGATCCACGGTGCATCGTCGGTGAGAAAGTGAAAGGTCGTTTGAAACTCACTCGAGCTTTCGGTGTAGGATATCTTAAACAGGTAAAATTAATGGACTGCATTGTAAAATTCCCAATTATAATTAACTAAATAACTAACTAACTATTAACTGACTGAATGAATTCAGCCGAAATTGAACAATGGACTGCTGAAGATATTACAGAGCGAGTACATCGGAAATGGGCCGTATATATCTGCATCTCCTTCCTTGTACCACCATAAGCTTGACCCAAATGATCGATTTCTAGTGGTCTCCTCCGACGGACTTTACCAGTATTTCACCAATCAGGAAGTGATTTCTCATGTTCATAATTTCATTCAAAAGTTCCCTGATGGAGATCCTGCACAGAGCTTGGTTGAGGAGCTTCTCTTTCGCGCTGCATCAAATGCTGGTATTTGGGTTTTCTTTTAATTTTTTAATTTCCTCTTCTGTATGATTTTGATTTTCATTTTGATTTTTTTTCTTGCAGGAATGGATTTGAAGGAGTTACTAGAGATCCCTCAAGGTGCCAGAAGGAAGTTTCATGATGATGTTACAGTCATTGTTATATTCATTGAAGGAAGAATATGGAAGTCTTCTGGTTAATTCTAACATACATAGTATAGTCGTTATAATATACAGGTTACCTCGATTCAAATGAGATATAATATCTCAACCATCGAGATTCAAAAAACGTATTTTTTCATTATCGAGATTGAGAATTAAGATTCATATCTGATATAATTTTTTTTGAATAAAAATCGTGATAAATATATACCCATAAAAATGGTATACTGATGGTACCCCTAGTCCATCAGCCCAGGTCCATGCGAGAGTCAAGGATTGAGATCCAGTAAAGTGAATAAAAGAGGAAGACCTAGGCCGCCCGACGGGTTTTAGTCCGAGTGGGTCGCTCGGGCTAATCCATCGGGCCGGACGGTTATATCCCCAATGGTTGCATGCCAAACTTGTCGAATCCGTCGGATCGGATCTAGGTCCGAGAACACAAGGTCCGAGAACCAGTAAGAAACTATATAAATACCCTTAGGGGTGAAGTGTAAACGGGGAGGAATACATTTCATACTTCAGAGATTGCTGTATACTTTATACTAACACCATCAGTGGTGAACCTGACGTGAAATGGATTCAGGGCAACCGGAGCGAGTAATTCAGACGGAGGAAAATTTAGAAATCACAACGGTGGTGGAGGCGAACAGAGACGATCAACAACCACCGGTCCCTACTGAAAATCACATTTTAGAGGAACCGATCGATGCGTGTGGAGGAAAACATTGAAGAGACGCTTTACCATCCTCAACTGCAAACGTAGGAAAATCCTTGGCCTGTTGACAAACCAACGCCAAGGGATAATGTGTCTATAAGTTGGTCGGGACAAAGTCGATCAAGGTCAAGATCACCCGAGCAACACAGGAACGAACAGATGGGATATAGAAGAGCATTTCGCAAACCGCAAAATGGAAGGGAGGATCGACTCCTTTTGATTATCACGGAGTTGCAAAACAATCAGAGACAACAGCAAGAGCGAATGTTATCACTAACGGACAAAAATACACAGGGAAGTGATAGGGCACCCGTGCGGCCATCAATCAGCTATTTAGACCAGCCCATACCAACAGGCGGTGAAGAAGCCCTGAAGGGCCCCGAAGATGACTATGTACGATGGAACCACAGACCTAGGAGATCATATTCACTCGTTCTGTACGGAAATGGAGGATACTACGAGGCGAAAAGATATTTGGTGATAAGGAACAAAAGCCTGTAGGTTAAGTTTTATCTCAATACAAACATCTTTATATATATTTGTTTATATATCCCAAACTTGTCGGATCTAGGTTCGAGAACACAAGGTCCGAGAACCAGTAGGAAACTGTATAAATACCTCTAGAGGTGAAGTGTAAACGGGGGGAATACATTTCATATTTAAAAGATTGCTGTATACTTTATACTAACACCATCATATACCATGTGACAACGACCGCTGAACTTGACCTCATATAGAAACACGGCCGAAGGTTACAAGTAACACAAATCATGATAAAATCAAAGATAACTCACACGCTCTATAAAAAAAAACTCATATGTCTAACCACATGTTTCCACCCTCCTTCCTCTCATTTTGGTTTTAGAAACCTTTTAAAAGGTTGGGATATACTTCCACCCGACATATGCTTGTATCCACCCACCCGAGGGTCCGACACTCTCACACGACTATAGTTCGTTGAAGACATCCTCCTTCCCTTCCTCTCCGAAAGAAAACAAGGGTCGAAATCGTCAGCAATCAACTAAGTCGACTAGTCAGACGTGGGTGCAACGTAATGTAGCCACCGTCGCACGTCCATCCCAAAAAAGTTCCGTTCCTAAGGAACAAACCCCGACCAAACTCCTCGGGCCCTCTTCAGGATCTCACCATACCCAATTTGGGATCCGAACCCACTACTAAGTAACATTTGTTGGGGGGTTATTTTGGATACCACTCTATCCCATACTAAGTAACATTCGTTTACGCTTACCCTAAATTGCTCATGTGGTTGACCTAAGTATAATCCAACACATGCCCCATGCAGATGATCGGCGTGTTCTCGTGTCTGACCAGTCCATATATATATGATTCGATCCCTACATCTGTCGGTCGGTATCAAGAAGTCCCCTATATGTCTACGGATCTGCTTACATACATCTCTGAAATAACTGCATCCGAAGTATATATGGTCGAAACTCTCCAGCTCTGTCGCGCGTGCACAACCAACACTCCTTAGGTTGAGGATACTCCCACCAAATTAGCTTTTCCTGCATCGTGATCTTCCGAAGCTGGCCTCCACATCGTCATAGCATACTTGTTGACGCCTGATGCACATATCCCTGCTGCTCTGTCTTCCCTTGGTCTCTTCTCTCTGATCGTGTCTCACACGTTCCGAAATGTGAAGCCTGTGCTACTCCTTGTCCAAACCTCTCCAGCTTTGTCGTGCACAACCATCACTCCTTAGGTTGAGGGTACCCCCACCAATTCAGCTTGTCCTGCGTCGTGATCTTCCGAAGGTTGGCCTCCACATCGTCATAGCATACTTGTTGACGCCCGATGCACATATCCTTGCTGCTCTGTCTTCCCTTAGTCTCCTCTCTCTGATTGTGTCCTATACGTTCCGAAATGTGAAGCTTGTGCCACTCCTTGTCCATGTGCATATGTAATCCTCCCCGCAAGTCATGCATGCCCTCGCCTATCTTCTGCCTCTTGTCCACAATCTCTAACCATGTCGGTGTGTCAATTCCACTGCGTCTCTGGATGTATGCAAGCAGTGTCCTTCCTCTGACATATCTCTCGCGCATCCATCTGACCCAGATAGAATCCTCTGCATTTCAGATCCTCCACACTCTCTTCATTACTGATGCCATAATTGTGTTCTCGAATCATCTGAAACCAATTCCACCCTCAACCTTCGGTAACGCCATTTGGTCCCAACTAACCTCCTTCTTCCCGTCTCATAAGAATTTGTATGTAAGGCTCTGCAACGATCCCTGCACCTCACTCTGTAACCTGCAGCCTTCAGTGTTATGAAATATTTTAATTCATCCAGTTTTTGAAACTGGGTGCGATACCTCACGCAGATGATCGTGGTCGAGTTGAAGACTAATGAGATGGTCAACCTCTTCTCTGTGTGTTTCGTTTAGCGTACCCAATTTTACTTTAATTAAATATTATGGGCCAATTTGCTTCAAAAAAAAATATTATGGGCCAAGCCCAGTAGATGAATTAATCCTAAGGTTGTAAAAAAAATATTTAAAACGTAACTTCCGCTATTTCATGTTTTGTTCCTCTAAATCCCTAGCGCCACCCCTCTTGGTTCCACGATCTCTAAAGTGAAGATCATCAAGAATACGTCGGAGGTATTGCCGGACGTTGAGCAAGCTTCTCGATAACGAAATAGAAATGTCGTTGCTCACCAATATCAATCTGTTCTTTAGGGACCCGATGCAGGGTTTCAACGTAAAGCGCGTTGGAGCAGTCCCTGGTTATAATAAGAGGTTGGTCTTCCTCTCTCCTGATTAACCAATGAATGTATTTAGTCACTTTGAGCTTTGATTTTCATCTGCTTATGAGAAAAATCACATGGGAATTTTCTTTACTTGCTATGATCAGACATGTGATCCAAATGGGTTAGCTTTTTTTATATAGTCTGCGATTGATCAGGTTAAAAATAGAGTTTTTTTTATCCATTCTTTGATTTTTCATCCTCTTGATGCCACTCTTTGATGATCAGATCTGGAATCTCTCAGAGAGCAAGTTTTTTAAAGCAATATAATTTATAAACATGATGAAATTTTCCATATATGCACACACTCATATATTCATATATCAGTGTGTGCATGCCCATTGTTTCTTGCTTAATGCAAACTTATGTAAGGCAACTTTTCTTCTCCATCTTCGTATTGTAGCTAATGTTGATGGATCTTTCTGAACTCTTCTCTGATCATTCCTTATAGATTATGCACTCTTTTTAAAAGTAAGTATTAACTGTTTAATGTATATGAATCGATGATACAACATTACTAGTTGCTGCCCAATGGATATTTTTTGTGGAAGTGGAACTTTTTAGTTTTTACTTCATAGATTCTGCTGGAATCCATGATCTTAAATTCTGTTCATTATTTTTCATTTACTCAAGCTAATACAGTGAACTAAATAATCAGGAGAGGAAAGTCAATGATAACAATGACTGCTGTACTTTCAAATGCTCATCTACCAATGCGCAGTCTTGAGCTTAAAAATAGGTAAATAAATGCAGTTTATTGTTTTTTTTTTCTTATTATAAAATATCGAATAAGGGCAGGTGCGGTTCTTAGATTTATTTATAGATTCATATCTTAATATAATGAAATATTATCAGGTGCTGATGGGATTAGTTATTTAGTTTTCATTCAGCCTAATAGTTGAAAATGTAAGTGTTCTCAAATATATCTACGTGACTAACGTGAGTTATGAGGAGCTCACGTGTCATGTTTGAAGTAGAACAAATATATAAGATAAGATGTAAAGTAGAACAAAAATATATTTTGATGCTAAAAATATAATTTAATTCAAGTATGTATTGTATATTTGAGGCATCAAGTATTACTTATAAAATCTTAATTTAATTCCGTGTGTGTGTATAATTTTAATATACATTGCATACTGAAAACATAAAGACATACTTACTAATATTATTCTTTGTTTATGAAGATATTTTAAGATTTGTTGAAAATTAGAACCATATTTCACATTCATGTATTTTCAGAATGTGTTTTGGATGTTCTTTAAGCAGTCTAATGACATCATATATATCGCATAATTAATCGATTTCAAGGTGGTTCTTTTATGAATAAAATATCATTTTTCAATTTCAGAACATCTGTAGAAGAAATCCAAAAACTTCGATTGGTTACAGCCGTGAAGACCCCTTATTTGCCCGACGGAAGATTTGATATTGAGGTTTACGATTCCATTATAAACATGCAAATTCTTAATGGTGTTGAAGGTGTGATTGTAGGGGGCACTACTGGAGAACGCCAGTTGATGACCTGGGATGAGCACATTATGCTCATTGGTCACACTGTCAATTGCTTTGGTAGTTCAATTAAAGTGATAGGAAACACTGGCAGCAACTCCACAAGAGAAGCCATCCATGCAACAGAGCAGGGTTTTGCTGTAGGCATGCATGCAGCCTTGCATATCAATCCCTACTATGGTAAGACGTCCTTGGATGGATTAGTCGCCCACTTCGACCCTGTTCTCTCCATGGGACCTACAATCATTTACAATGTACCTTCTAGGACAGGACAAGATATTCCTCCTTCAGTCATTTGCAAGTTTAGCGAAAATCCAAATCTGGCTGGTGTCAAGGAATGCATGGGGAATGATCGCGTCAAAGAATACTTCAATGCAGGGATTGTTGTTTGGAGTGGTAATGACGACGAATGCCATGACGCTAGGTGGAATTATGGGTCAACTGGAGTTATATCTGTAGTAAGTAATCTTGTTCCAAGTCTAGTTCACGAACTCATGTTCCAAGGCAACATTTGTCTTAACGAGAAGTTGATGCCATTGATCAAGTGGCTTTTTGTCGAGCCAAATCCTATAGGTGTAAATACAGCTTTGTCACAGTTGGGTGTTGTGCGACCAGTTTTTCGCTTGCCTTATACACCACTCCCTATTTCGAAAAGGAAGGAGTTCGTCGACATCGTGAAGAGGATTGGTAGGGAACACTTCATTGGTGACCAAGAAGTTCAAGTTCTCAATGATAGCGACTTCACTTTGTTGGGTAGATATTGATATGATCTTAGTATCTTTTAGCCTTAGGTTGATTTTAGTATTTTGAAAAATGCAAACTTTGAATTTAGCAACTGTAATATGCTGGTTGGTCTTTCATTTTGCATTGGGAAAAATTAGAAAATCACATCCAATGCAGGAAATTGAAATGTCTGTGTAATGGGTTATGAGGTAATGAACCAGAACTGCTACCTAAATAAAGAGTGTTTTATTTATTTATTTATTGAGTTATCAAGCAGATATAAGCAAGCATTTGATTGGATGAGATTCCTAAAGTCAGAAAACGTCACCAACAACATGACGGTCGTCGGAGTGAGTAGTTTTCAATTGTCTAATTAAAAAGGGTATCTTCTCTTCTACGTAACATAAACATAACTAAATTGATCTAAATAAATATGCATGCATGTCATGATGTCACCAACTAAAGATTCTTCTACACAGGTGTTTGTTTGTACTCTGTAGAATATACTTAATACTTAGTTACCTCATCTTGAACTGAGATCGCTGGCTATCATCGGAGATATAGTTTGACCAAAACACCGGCAAACCAGCACACACTGCTTGGACAAAAATAGCAACCATGAATCCGGAGAAATCTTTGTCAGATACGCCAAAGATATTTGCTAATAAAACACCAAAGTAGCCACTGACAATCATTGCGACTGCAGTGGCTGACATGACAAAAGCCATCAGTGAACCCTCGCATCCGACTGGACACATCTGTGCGATGTGAACAATGAAGGGAAGCACTTTGAACTGCATAACTAAAACCTCTAACAAGCCTGAAATAACCACTACATACACCGAATCCGAGACTCCAATTGCACGGTAAATCCCAGCAACGAAGACAATGTCGGACATCATTAGCACTACAATTGAAACTTGAATGACAGACAGAAGCTTTCTTGGAGGAACCTCCTTAAGCCATCTGTTGTATGTTAAACTCCATCCAAGGACGTAAGCTTGACCAAACACCTTGGACAAACCGATCACCGATGAGTCTAATTTCAAGTACTCTGTTTGATAGTAGAACATGGTACCCATCAGAATTGGGATTACGGCAAATGAAGCTGAGAACCAAGCTATTGAGTGTGAAATCTCTGGAATGCTAAGAACGGAATAGAGCTCCGATATTTGCTTCCGTATGCTCAAGGATTTCGTCACGGTTGCTGTTGCGGTTGTTTTTCTTGGAAGGTTAAGAGATGTTTCCGAGATGGAGATTGTCGAGAGTAGTTGGACAATTAACATTAAACCGTAGAAAAGGAACATAGTTGTCGGCGAGAATCTTGAGACGGCAAACCCACCTAATAAGTTACCTAAAATGCCTGCTAGTGATGTGAATGTCCAAACGAACGATTGGAGATGACCAGAAGTTCGAGAACGATTGCCAGCTTCCGCGACCATGGCATCATTAGCTACTTCGGTGATCGAAACACCCAAGTTTCCGAGGATAAGGAGAATTGTGAGGCTCGTTACTGTTAAGTATAATCTTGGTAGGGATACTATCGTTAGCCAGGATATTGCTTGCAACAGAGCTGCAACACCAGATTGATAATCGATAAAACCTTATTTTGTAAAAACTCTAATGATACGATAAAACGGCACGAAGCTGATGGAGTACTAACTAACTAACCTCCAATAGCAACATAAGGTAAACGGTGATCGCCATTTATGGAAACAGCATCGGAAAGAATTCCATAAAGTGGTTTCCCAATCATAGGTAGATTGGCAGAATTCATCAAGATCTGCAAAGCTGATGGCGATACACAGAGACAATCTTTGAGAAAGAAATTCACAGCCATCCAAGGGAAACACCTGAATCCTTGCACCGAAAATCCCATAGCCAGTAACCATTCCACCGTTTTCTTCACCTTCATGTTCACCTTCACCCCGTGACCGTTGGTTTGCCGATGGGGTGATGGCGACCGACTTCTTGGACGTAGAAGCAGATTTTGGCGTCTCGAAGCCATCGTGGGTCGTTGGTAGTTCATTCCACAAACTTCAATATTAAGAAAAGCTTTATGAATTGTTTGTATTTATTTATAAAAGGACGATTGATTTTTTTTTAAATTTTTAATAGAAAGAAGAAAAATACTTGGGTTCTTGTCTTGTTGTCTGTCGCTTACCATGCAGGCCTTAATAATCTTTCTTTTCTCCTCCAATCACCAAGGGCTGCTTGGCGTATGCTTGATTGTGGACTTTAATATTCCTACACATGCAGCACCTCTCATTAGAGTATTAGACTTTGTAGTCAATTTAATTCAACACATACTATTTAGCAAAATTATCATATTATCTATTTACCATACCACTGATCACTGATGCCAGGAAAGCATCATACCTAAATAAACAAATCCATAATGATGAAATGATAGATGGCCTCAAATGATTTTCAAGAGTACAAAAAAGTATCTAATTAAGAGGGGGGAATCAAAGTTATTAAGCATGCTTCTTGGTATCCACTTTGGTGACAGGAGATTTGTTTACTTGTTCCTTACGATACTTGGCGATTACACCATACCAATTCCACTGGAAGCATAATCCGATGAACCGCATCAGACCGATACTGAACAATTCGATGAATGCCATTATGCAAGACCTCTGAGGAGACAGACCAGCAGTGGAAACAGAGAGCATGTGGCCTAAGAAGTTGCATGACACTATGAAGTTTCCAGATTGGATACCGGCTAGTGCTTTTTCGGCTACATCCTCTGCTTTCAATCCACCAGAGGAGCCTGCTAATATGTTTGTTATCTCAGGTCTACTCTTCTGCTCTGCAATTATATTTACATAGTACAGTTAGTAATGCTTAATTGCAAAATTACAAGAATATAATTGATTCAGAAATGGGGATTTTCAATTTTCACATCATCTCTCAGTCGAGTAATACAAATAACAAGAAGTTTAACTGGCTGTATTAAGAAGGCTGTAGACATACATATGGATATGATACATTATTTCTTTTTCTTCTTCTAGTTTTTCCTTTATCTTTTATAGGAAACCTTCATTAATCACTACTAATGTCCCGAAACAAGTCTAGAGTTTGAACTTTACCCTCGTGGTCGTGAATGGCATAGACATTTTTCAATGGGAGAGCAATGAGGAAATAGATGTTTCTAAAGTATTCAAATCAATAAATGGTATGGCCACATAAAAAATATGTTGTTCAAAAGGAACATTGACCGTTTCCGTAACTTAGATTGAAAGTTAGATGTAAGTTAAGTAATAAGTATCGAAAACACACGATGAAATCAGAGTTTTGCAATTTTAAAACAAATTTTTCAAAAGTTGCAACTTGGAAAATAGTACAACTCCATAAGCATAAAAACATACAAAATTGATACCAGAAGTAACCTAATCCCAGTAGCTAATCAATTGTAGTAAGAAAGTATATACAGAAGTTATAAAATAAATGACAATTGTATCTTACCTTCTATTAAACCTGGTGTCTCGGTATCTGGAGGAAATATGAGGGATATGTGAATGTTATCGGAAATAACTTCCTGTTGTAAAGATTCAGCAAGACCACGAAGGGCAAATTTACTTGCAGAATATGCTGTGTAACCGTAGATTCCAACCTACATTTGCCAAATCATAGATTTTGACTATTAAAAAGAGAATGCAAATTAGAAATGAAGACTGGATGCTCATTCACAGAGGGTAATCATGTTTATATACACGCGTACAGCTCATCACTACTACTTTACCAACTGAGTAATTACATTAATTAGGGATTTACTAATTATAGTTATATTAATAAGTATTAAATGAACAGCAGACCCTAAGAAAAAACATCCAAAATCAAGTACCTGTCCTGCCTGAGAAGACATAATCCCAATCGACCTCGGCAAACCACCAACCGCAGCCTTCATCTTGGGAAGCGCAGCTTTAATCAAATGAATAGTACCAACAACATTGACATCCAAAGTGAACTTGACTTCTTCCATATCGACATTCAGCAGTTCCTTGGGAGTAAAAACCCCCTGGTTACAAATCAGAACGTCGATCGTCCCCGCAGCATCAATCGCCGAACGCACTGCCTCCATGTCTCGCACATCAGCACTGTACACGGTAACATCGACGCCAGTGGCTTTACGAATAGCCTTCTTCGCCTCTTGTAATTTAGATAAATTCCTGGCGAGGATCGAAACACGTGCTCCAGAAGACGCAGCTTGGTGAGCGAGTGCCAGTCCTATACCGCTGGATCCACCAGTGATGAAGACGTGGCGGCCTTTGATCGGGATCTTGACTGGATGCGGGCAACAGAGGAATCGAAGGAGTACAAGGAGGAAGGAGAAGAATCCGACGACTATAAGGTAAATAATTAGGGCCATTTTTTTCTTCTTCTGGTGAGATCCCTAATTCTCAATCCGATTCAGATCGTCGTCCGTCACTCCGTCGGTTTGAAAAATATCCAAGTATGGAAGTAGTGGCAGGTTCGTTAGGAAGATGGTAGTGGTAGATGTTTATGACGTCATTAGTTTCTCTGTTCACTGTCCGATTGAAAACCAACGATTTACCATCATTGGCTGGCATAACTTGATGCGTAATAACGTCACCATCCTTATCTATCCGTCCGTCCCATCTATCCTCATCTTCTTGTTTCTTGACACCCGACATCAGAATCTCTTAACGGAACACTTTAACTAAAAAGAAACCCACGCTTCTTGTTAATTCCTTTAAATTTCCACCCAGGGCAATAAGAAGGAACTATCGTAACTCTCGTTACTCCGCGGAGTATAAGACCGTATTTTTTAATATCACCTTCTCCACCCTCTCCTCCACTCAGTACTCACTGCTTTCTTCTGCTCTTGCAGCTTCTGACTGTTTCTCTCTCTTTCTATTTTTTTTTTTTTTATCTTGTTGAGAGCAGTATTTGTCTGGGGGATTGGGGGCGGGGAGGAACCCTAGGCGAATATGATGGTCGGAGATAGATAATACGACAGTGGCGATGGGGGGAGGAGGTTGTCGACCGATGTTTACGGCGTTGCAGTGGCAGGAACTTGAGCATCAAGCTTTGATCTTCAAGTATATGATGGCGGGGATACCTGTTCCTCCGGATCTGCTTCTTCCTATACGGAAGAGCTTTGAGGCTATGGCGGCAAGGTTTTACCATCATCCTACAAGTGAGTTGCAGTGTAGGCCTGTAGTCACGTTACTACAAGGAAAATGCTTGAATGCTCGATACTGATATACAACCATTGCTACTATTGTTTTTTTTTGTCTAATGTGACATATTTTTCTTGCGTTTTTCTTGCTGTTTTCTTAACCTTCATTTTCTTTTATCGCTTCACGATGACGCGATCCAAAAGGCTTGCTAAAAATATTTTGGTTTTATTAAATTGGATCTGTGTTTCTTAGATGGAAACCATTTACCCAGCCGGTCGTTTTTTTTTAGTAAAACGAGTTTTTTGTGATTTTTTACATCTTTAATGTCTTCTGTCTGCTTAATTATGGTTGTAATCCTGTATGGCAGTGGGCTACTGTTCCTTATACGGAAAGAAGGTAGACCCAGAGCCTGGGCGTTGCAGGAGGACTGATGGAAAGAAATGGAGGTGCTCTAAGGATGCATATCCAGACTCCAAGTACTGCGAGCGCCACATGCATCGCGGTCGCAACCGTTCAAGAAAGCTTGTGGAAACCCAAACACTCTTCCAGTCACATTCACAGTCTTCTTCCTCAACTGTTACTAACCCCACTTCTAATGATAGATGCAATGTTGTCAGTGGGGGTACCCGTGAGAGCTTTCCGAGAAGCATTCCAGTTCAGTCCATTGCTGCTTCTCACGCTCAGACTTCTGATTCTGGACCTAACCTAACACAGCTGCAGATGGATCGCGGTTCCTACTCAGTTATGGATAGGAAGGATTACAGGTATGGGATCTGATATATTCTTCTTAGATTATATAGCACAATTTGAATTTTTCTCTTAGATTTTTTATAGCATAATATGAGCTGACGTTTATTCAATTTTCCTGTTGCTAGTAGCTATGTCAGATCTTTAGCGTAACAGTGGCAAAGTGTCTATATGAAGTTTAAAAAATCCTGAGAATTCTTGTCTGTGATTTTCATCAACAATAATTGTGACTCTGTGAGAACAGTGTCAGTCAGATCTAATATGAACGTATATGTCTAAAGTTATTTTATAAATTTTAAAGACTTCTCTTGAAATAATTAGGATCATCTGGTGGGACATTATCATATTACTGATCACTTCTTGCATAATGCTTGGAAAGCCTGTAGTACCCTTGGCCCACCTTCTACTCCATTACCTTATGTTTTTGGAACCAGAGATGGAATATGTCTGAGTGTTCTTCTCAATTTAATATTATTCTATTTTATGCAAAGCTGGTTTTTAGCACATAACGACATTTCTTGCTGGATAAGTTTTTTTTGAAGGGTTTAAATTAACAAGTTGGATAGTTTGCGGTAAATTTACAACTGTGTCAGAATTCTGCACCTATTTGGAACTTTCTATTCAAATGTTTTTTTTCATTTCCGTCTGATTTTTTTGTGATTCATATGGTTCCACAAATTCACATCTATTATTGTTTCTTGTCATCTTTAGATTAAAAGCTGCTAAATACAATATATTGTACCCCTGTTTCCTGACTATTGTATCTTCCTTGTGAAATAGCCAAAAGCTGGCAAACTAACATGCATCTCTCATCTTTCACATGTGCTTTTGAGCTGTTCTACTTCTACTTTTCTCTTCTTCTTTTTTGTCACCAATTAAACTATGACTATAGAAAGAGGTCGCAGTTCTTTCTTGCATCTCTGTTAAAATTCACTTTAAATGTTTACCTGAGTAAACCTAACACTGATTCAATTGTTGGGGTTTCTTCATATCTTTTAATTTTTTCCTTCTAACGTCATGTATTTTCTTCTTCTATTTTGTCATCATATTACCTAATATTTGGATATTTTTGTTTGGGTTTCTATTCTTATAAGTGCCAACCGAGATTGCTATAACATTTTTGAACTGAGTTGAATGTAAATTACTTTAATTGGTTTGGTTTTTGTGATTTTTATTGAATTCTTCTAATGTTTTGGCTTTTGCAAAATTATCAACTATTAAAAATTGCAATATTTATTCTAAATAAGTTAATCTTGGAACAGCCTGTTAGAAATATAAATGCTTCTTTGAAATTTTAAACTATTGGACAATTAGTGGTTAATGATTGAACTTGCAGAAGTTTAGGACTTTTGCTCTAACTAAAATTCTTTTGCTGATTGACCGATTCATCATTGTTTGGTTTTTATTGTAAAGGCTATTACACTATATTCTGTGTATTTTCATGGCTTTCTCATATGCATACTACCTTCATTTTACCCCTCAAAAAAT
Source organism: Zostera marina (assembly GCA_001185155.1). Classification (NCBI taxonomy): domain Eukaryota; kingdom Viridiplantae; phylum Streptophyta; class Magnoliopsida; order Alismatales; family Zosteraceae; genus Zostera; species Zostera marina. The sequence goes on along the minus strand of LFYR01001770.1, from coordinate 419,159 downwards.
GCAGGTATCTAAATGTAGTAAAAAGTGAAAAGGATGAACATAGTATCTTCTCTGGAGCAACATCTGCTAATCCTAGAGGACTTGGGATTGATCCATCGACTGACAACACATGGCATATGATACCTTCTCAAGTCGATTTATTTCCACTATCAAAAGGAAGAAATGAGTCCATCATGCCAATTAATAATACTCAGCTGCATTCTCTACATGGTCTTGAGCAGGATCCAATGAACTCGCTATCAAGGCAGCATCAGCACTGTTTGTTTGGAAATGAATTTGGTTGTACAGATGGTATCAAGCAGGAAAATCAATCTCTTCAGCTATTTTTTGACGAATGGCCTAAGGCAAGGGATTCATGGTCTGAACTGAAACATGAGAGATCAAACAGGACATCATTTTCCACTACCCAGCTCTCGATGTCGATTCCAATGGCATCATCTGATTTCTCTACCACCAGCTCAAGATCGCCAAACGGTACGCAACCTTCTTCAATCCTAAAAAAGATAGATGAATGATTTTAATGATTAGGAGAAGGCAATTAAGTTTAAGCTAAACTGAATTTATGTGATATTTTCATTCTCTGTTGGAAGAAAAATATTCAGTTTATTTGATTTATTTTCTAAATTTTATTTATGTTGTGCTGTTTATTTTCAAATTTCAACCGTTATTTTAATTTGTATTTGATGTTCTAAGAAAATAATCCGTTCAATCAATAAAGATTAGACGATGCCCTTTATTAGATACGACTTATATCTATCAACTTAACATAAATGGATTCGGATTTTTTCTTATCCGGATCTGATTAAACATGAATTAGTAAAAAAATAATGTATAATTTCAATATATTCAGGATATTTTTTGTAATTTACCCATTTAAATACAAATTTCAAGTTGAAATCTCTTCTGTCGAATCTTTCTCCACAAACGAAATCCCTAAGCTTCCTGTTATCTGTCTACAACTCCACTTTCTTCTGCCGCCGTCGATCATATCTCTTCCAAACATCTATCCTCCAGGTTTTTCTGAATTTTACTTGTTTTTTTTGATTCATTGTTTCTAGTTCTGTTGTTTTAGGATCGGTTTCTTCAGTTTCTCGGTTTGCGTGTTTTGATCTGGTTGTTTTTTAGGGTTTCTTTGCTTGGTAATCTGTTCTCAATTGCTATTTTGTGACGACTAAGCAGGTGAGAGAATATTCAAAGAAACTAACGCAGCAGACTACGATCAATCTTGAAAAAAGAGAGTTTCGCCGTAAAGAAAAATAACACACCAAAACAATCCAAGTAAATCAAGTTTAATTTTTTGGAGAGTCAAGTCAGATTTTTGAAGATCCACATTTAAAGTTACGTTGATTAAATCATACAAACTTATATTTTCTCAGGTTCACGATCACCATCATGGACCGGCAATTTGGGGAAGATGATGTAAAGAACGACGGATAAACTATTCCTTTGTTTCTATTTCAGATCTTGGATAATTGAATTTTACAGAAACCTAATTTTTCTTCTTCCAGGAAAGTATAAATGTAGTGGTCGGATTTGAAGTTCCCAGGTCTCCCGATTCAAGCTACGATAACCCAATACCTAGCAGAGAAGACGATGCACAAGTCCCCTTGTTTGTTCCTCTCCACTTGCAGCACACCTTGTTAAGTTACCCTGTTTCGAACAGTCTTCCATCACCACGGAGCGTGATTCTCAACCATCTTTACATAGAGAACCATGACGGTCCAAGATCGGTCGTAGCTCTTGGATACACGCATCGTTTTCAATCAAAATATGTTACTGTTGTGCTTTATAAACCTATTCAGAGTAGGGCGGTTCTAATTTCGTAATTAGACCACAACCATTCTTGGGTATTCTGGGTATTTAGCAGTTCCTTGTTCTTGAATTTGAAAACCAGTGAACAATACTGACCCTTTACTGGCTAGTATGTACTTAGTTTTCTTGTCCATTTGAAAGTGAATGAATACTGGATGAAAGGTGAATGAAGTGAGCAGCAGAGCAGGCAGAGAAAGCTCGAGTATCCATAAAATGGAAAAACTACGAGGAAGTTTGTGATAGAAGTGAAACATACATAGTTCATAGACCATCGCAGCCTTAACCGTTGTGACATTGGATTGATGATTCCTGATGCCTTAACCACAGCCTCGCATGCAATGTGACTCTGATTCCTAGATGTGACCGAACATGGGTTGATCAATATAATCAGTGTACTTCTGCAGTGTTCCATCTATTGTTAAATTTCTGATTTCTGATCTATCAACACATCACTGGCTCACTGCTAAGCTTTGGAGGAGGATGAAGGTGAGTTTCAGACCCAGACTCAAAATCAAAGAAGAATTCCTTATCTGATATTTGATATCTGGAACAGTGTGCCATCAACTTTCTTTCTTACTTTCTTGTAGAATACAGGACAAAATCAGAACCTCCTTGGGCTATGTCTGAATTCCGAAGCACTGACAAATACCTAAACTTAAACATAACTCCTTTTGCGTCTTTAAATATAAACCTTCTTCTTTTCCCATTTCCATCTATCTGCTTGCTATTCTGCTTCTCAACTCTCAACCCAACTTCTCCAAAATCAAAATGCTAACGTGCATAGCATGCTCCAAGCAGCAACTGGCCGACGATGGAGGAGAAGAGAATAATACCAGACGTAGAAGCAAGACATCATCGAGTACAAAACCCACTGTCAAAACCCTGGCTTCTCAGGTTTCAAATTTACACACGTACATGCATATTTGCACTCACTAGACAGGATTAACAGATTGTACTTGTGTTTTTCTTTTTCTTCTTCAGATAAAAGACGCGGTTCTGAAATTCTCCGGTGCATACCGGCAATGCAAGGCAAGTGGGCCGTCTTCAATTTCCAGAGTGCACCAGAGAACTCGTGATAGCAGCAGCAATCAGCAACGTTACAGCGGGTTGGTGGAGTGTGACGGTTGGCAAAACGGGGACAGTCACTACCCTCATCTTATAGGCAGAGGTGGTGATGTTGGATTTGGTGGTGGGAGCTCAAGCTCGACCCCAGCGTGGGATTTCACACGTACGTCCGACAACGGCCGAAATTCGGAGGTTTGGGATCCACCGGTAATGGTCGAAGACGACAGCGAGGAACCAAAGGAATGGGTCGCACAAGTCGAACCCGGTGTTCATATTACTTTCCTGAATCTGTCTCATGGCAGCAACGATCTGAAACGGATTAGATTCGAGTAAGTTAAAAAAAAAGCGACAGACAGAAATTCAGTCAACAATAGATGATAAATAAATTATTCTCCACCCTTTCCTGTCCTGTTCTGTTCTCTGAGTCGCGACCTGTCCCGTCCTGATTTGATTTTGTGACCTTTTTTTTATCGTTCATTGCAGTAGACAATTGTTCAACAAGTGGCAGGCGCAGAGGTGGTGGGGAGAAAACTACGATAGAATCATGGAGCTTTACAATGTGCAGAGATTCAACCGGCAGGCCATGCCGATTACTACTCCGACAAGATCTGATGGTGACATTGGAGTAAAAGACGTTGTTTATCCCACTCCCGACCCCACCGAGTATTTCTTCCCCCAATCCCAACCTTCCACCAACACCACCGGTGATGTCGTAGAGGCAACAGAGTGGATGGAGGAGAACGAACCCGGCGTCTTTGTTACCATCCGCCAGCTTACCAACGGCACCAGAGATCTCCGCCGCGTTCGATTCAGGTAATTTTATTCTCTCTCGCTCGAAAGAGGGATTCTCCGATTAGGTTTTATTTTATTTTAATGTTTTTGCAGTCGGCAAAGGTTCGGTGAGGTTAATGCGAAGCTATGGTGGGAACAGAACAGAGATAGAATACACGCCCAATACTTATAAATTATCATTTGTAACTCTTGATTATTTACTTATTCTTCCCCATCAATTTCAGAATTTAAAGTTTAACCCCTTGAAATATTATATTATAATATCATTAATGTCCTATTGTGTGATTTTCGAATACCAAAGCTTCTTCTGGCAAATCAAAATCTCTTCGTTCACCTTATCGTACTCCGTGTTGAATTTCTTGCAATTCCATCGCATTCCCTCGGCAATTGCCTTTATGGAATCCATGAAGTAACTTGACTCGCGGAGTATCACATACCCATTGGGCCTCAAGATTCGGTCCATCTCGAGCAAAACATATTTCATTTCACACCTACAGATATTTTCAAATTAATATCCGACCCTCAGGGTTCTAAATGTAAATAATAAATAATAAAAATACCTTTGGCTTTCGGCAGTAAATAAACCGTCGAGATGCAAGAGATCGTAGGTTCTGGGATAGGTTGAGAACGCCTCGCACCAGTCGTGGTTTAATCCGATGAGTCCACGATCGTATACGACACCGAGTGTCTGGGGAGCGTAAGAGGAGACGACGTTCATCACCCACATCGGTGAATCGATAAGAGCGGCGGCGAATCCACCGTACATGGTGTTCATATCCATCACATTACGAATCGCGTCGGTTCCGAGAGCCGGGAGGAGTTTTCTGTAATGCGTAACTCTCGTCGTCCATTTATCTTCGTCGTGCTTGAAGCTTGCGGAGTTTCCACCGGGGATGATCCCGATTCGCCTTGGGGCGACGTGTAGCCGTGATGGCCATTTTTGTATCGAATCTAACTTCAGATATTCCGAGTAGCGACTTGGGGGTGAGACGCAGGGACGGAGAGGGACGTACCATGCACTGTCGGAGTCTGTTCCGTCGTCGCATAACGGAATTGGGTCGTTGTAGCTTTTTAGTTCTTCGTAACAACTGTCGTCTGAAGTTTTCTGCCATACTGAAATGTCATCTTTTGAGTTGTATAACTTGAAACACATGCTTTTCAGAAGCTTGCTTAAACTGTCCAGATTCGATTTCTGGTCTTCCAAGGTGGTGTTCCATCCGATATACCGATTCTCGTAATTTACCGGTGGACCGGAGAGAACCCAGAACCCACCTGGTCTGAGAATTCTGTGGATTTCTAAAAGATAAATTCCGCCGAATTCAGTCCATGGTATCAGACAACGGGAACAGTGTGCCATGTCGAAGGATTCAGCCGGGAACGGAAGTCTTTGGGTTGATATAATCCCTAAGATCGCCGGAATCCCACGTTCTAACGCGAACTGTACCTGAGCTTCATGGTTATCACGTGGTGCCAGTGATACCGTCAGAATACCCCGATCTAGCAAATCTCCTCCCCAACTCGCAACCTGTACGTAACACACAAACCGTCAGCAAATCGATCAGTTGATCTGAAACGATCAGTCGACGTACGGTACAGTACCCCACAGCCAGTATCGAGAGCAGTACGGATAGTGCCGTCTTTCATGCCGGGGATCAAATCTTCCATCAGGTCGACGTAAGCACTAACACCGTCGGGAAACATTGTCCCGCCGCCGGGGAAGTTAAACTTGTCTCCTTCTTTGACTAGCCAATGTTGATTAGACTTCTCCTTGTTGATCCAATCATAAGGAACGTTCTTGTACCAACACTGCTTCCTACTCATCGGCCATTTCATCGTCGGTTTGTAACCATCTGGCGGAGGAATTAGGCATTCTTTTCTCTCGAAGATCGGCGGACAGTGTCGTTCCATGAAACTCAGTCTGTAATTTCCGTACTTCCTCCATCTCTGCAGTCAAACAAAACATCACAAGATCAGACTTAAGTATAAACGAAACTCATCGACTATATATATCAATTTATATAGTTATATATATACTTTAGGATCTGTGCAAGGTGTGTGATCTTGATAATCGATGGTGCATTCCGGGAAGAATTTGATTTTCGGAGGAGCGGCGTTTCCGGTAAGATATATATCAGTCTGAACATGAGTAGTTTGTGGTTGTTCGTTACTCATCTCCGGTTTGACAATACTCCCAGTCTTGTCACTACAGTAAACACCACCAAGGTAGAATGAAAAAGCACACAGTACCAAAAACAACAGAAACACCGGTACTTTACTGGAGCTCCCGGAAGCCCCTTTTCCATTATTTCCTTTCATCTCTCCTCCGGTTACTATTCCTCCGTGTGTCGATCGATCTACATCATTATATTAATCACAAATCAAAAACCAATTTTAAAACCTACTCTAACCACTCAAAATAGAAATACAAAATATAACACAACAGAAAACATACCGGAACGGCAGAACCCGGTGATTCCCGGAGTTGAGATTTTCTGGTATCTAGCTAGCTAGTTCGAATTGAATGGCCGGTCCGGTGAGTCGTTTTAAAGAGCTAAATGGGTTGGTCCTAAGAGACGTGGTACGTACGTAGTCAGTATTTGACCGATCAGCGTATTTTAGCAAATATTCTCATTTCAATACTAACATACGCTGTACGCAGCTTCGAATTTTATTATTATTCCTCGATTAATAATTATTTAATCGCACATCAATACATCATCCATCCATTCATTTTAATCTAATAATATAAAATTAACGGATGTGGATGTAAGAACCGAATTGAAAATGAATTGGGTTCCAAAGTCAATCTATTCTTGTCGATTTGCCCTTTAAAAAAGCTAGTCTTGTAGGTCAGTAACTAATAACGAGACATTCTTCCATCTTCTGATAGCTGTATCTTTCGAATTTAGTTTGTGCGATTTTTTATATAAACAGTGGTCATAGATGATAGCCAATTTCTGCTCGTCGGAGAATCGCAGTCAAAGTAGTGCCTTCTTTGAGAGGAAAAGAATGGTATGTAATTAATTATCATAATCCATGATTAATTTCACCGACACACGTTCTTAAAGATAATATGATTGAATGAAACAGGAATAGAATAAACAATAATTGAAGCAAATATAACGTGGGAATCACTTCGAACATATCGATTCATGGGATGTTTAATGTTTTTAATTACTGTAAAATATCAGATGTTGACAGTCGTTGGATTCACGCATCAAACATTAAATTGTTTACTAAACAACAACATCTATTTTTATCTAATTAGTTTTTAAGCTTTCTACTACCAACGAATGATGACATGGAGTAATTATTAAATAATCACTCTCTCCCATTACCTATGTAGTTTAGTTACATAGTAACTAAATACGATGTCTTAAAAAGTTGGTCTTTCATACTTCCATCATAGATGTTTTCAAAAGATAACAACTCTTCTTATAATATTCTGAATCAAAAAAAGACTGATGTCTTTAATGATCTTCTTAAAAACTACCTCAGAACGCCTACCTACTAACGTGCTGTCTATGTCACGACAAACACCTAATAACATTCCATAGTAACCTTCGAAGGGGAGAGTGATGCGTAATTTTTTGCACAGTCTCCGACCGATCTTTCAATTTAATATCGGATTGGGTGAGAACTGGAATATTCATTATTTTTCAGAAAGCGAGATTCAGGTGCTCAGCCAACGGAATTAAGAGAGATCTGGAATAAGAACAGTTGAAAAAAAGATGACTCATAGTTTCATATGTAAACATGAGGTACTTGTACTTTTCAACTTTTTGAACGAGTTTAAGTGATCTCATTTCACCCTTCACAAGAGGTTGAATTCATCTTTATTGTATTTCAAATAATAAGTTTAAGTATGCATGTTATTTGAATTGACATACCCATGTGGATATCCATGTTCCAGAACTTCATTAATGGAAGCCATGTTCCTTGTAGTCGCCTATAACTGTGAAGTCGACCTCACACGCGTACAATCCGGCCGGTCACCATATCCTTTACAACTGTGGCATACTTACTTTGATAGTTTGATGCCATAATAGCAGCATGATTAAAGATACTCATCATATCACATCCTGCTTCACTTGCATAATTGAATTTGCATTTCTGGACAATCGATTCAGTATCTACCTGCTTCATTAACAACCACATTACCCTTTTCCTTTCTAGAAAGAAAAGATAACTCATAAACTGATAAACCCTTTATTTTATTTGAAAGTTTGAAAGGTAACTGGTAAAAACCTTAATTTGATCACAAAAGAAGAAAAAAAAGTAACTGTAACTAAACTAACTAACAACTGTCAATGAGTAGTAGAAGTAGAAGAAACTAAAATAGAAAACAATAAAAAGCTAAATTGAGGAAGCAAAATAACATTTTTAACTTAACTGCTCATTGTGGAGCTCCTGGACTTGTCAAGGAGGTATAATAAGAGTTTCGTTATCAGCACTGGTTTCGGAAGACACTGGATCGGGAGGGAGGTCGGGGTTTACAGCGAAGCGGAGCCAATGATGTTTCTTCACATACATGAGACAGGGTTGCAACATTAAACCAAGAATCATGGCAATGAAGCTGATGCCCATGATTTTCAGAGTGGCGAGAGACATGACGACGAGGATCAACAGGGTAGGAGGTATCAACATTAAGATGCTTCCAAAAGTTCCCACAGGTATCTTATAAGGTCGACTCACTGTTGGTTTCTGAATCCTCAGCTTAATGAAAGCTATGAATTCCAGTATCATTCCGAAGCAGTAGAGGAAATTCTCCGCTGCGATGATCTCCTGGAAGCTCAACCAGGAGAGGAGGACAACACCCGATGCCGAGAACAGGATCCCAACGAGTGGAGTCCCATACCGAGACCTCTTTCCAAAAAACTCCGGAAGCATTCCTCGTTCGGCCATACCCAGTAGTTGGAATGAATCACTGCTCATTTCGGCAACAAACATTCCCATGTTGGACAGCGCGGCTGCACCTTGAATCCACCACATTAGCCACGCACCTCCGATCATCTTCGCAATCTCTGAGAAGTACCCATCCGTCCAATCATTCCTGTTCAGAGGAACAGCTCCAGTGCCAATCAAGAGTGGAAAGAAATAACCAAGAACAACCAAGATCACCGCAAAGAAGAGCGCTTTGGGAAGGGTTTTCCTTGGATTGTCAACTTCACCTGCCAAAGTGCTAATGGAATCCCAGTAGTTTAGATTCCAGAAGAGTGTGTTCAAGTACAGATTCCAATTCACATTGTGTAAGTCTGAAACAAACCACCTGGACGGACTGATTTTGGGTATGGAAACAAATCCCATGATTATGAACGGAACAATAGACAATGTTCCCAACAGCACAGCCACACTTCCGACGATAGTCATGCCTCTGTAATTCATATACGTCAGACAAAATGTCAATACCAGAACGGATAAAACTCTAGGAAACCCTCCTGCTAAAGCCGGAACGGCCGGTACCAGATAGTCTAATAACATAACAGGATACAATGCATTGTCTATGACACCGCTCAGCCATTTCATCCAACCCTGCTGGAAACCCCAGTAAGGACCCAAAGCTGAAGCAACCCAAACTACATATCCACCATTCTCTGGGAACATCGTGCCCATCTCGGCGGTGATCAGAGCTTCCGGGATACTCCATATAAGAGGGAATACCAGGAAACCAATCAAAGCCAGAAGTGGACCGGCTGCTTTAACACTGTCCTCTATTCCGAATGGTCCACCAGATACCTCATAGAAGATGAGGAACACGAGAGGGATTATGGAGATTTTGGGGATATTTCCTGATCTCGACTGTGAAGATACCGGCGATGTTTGCGTTTCTCCGATACACCTGAAATTACCGGTGCCTGATTCTCCCATTGGATGATATGAAGATGGTCGTTTGATTGATGATGCACTACTTCTCAGCTTCTTCTGATCATATACCAAATTAAAACATGGCTACAAGAACTTTACAAATACTATAAAAATCAAATCAAATCAAATCAAATAAACCCCCCCAGAAAGCCAGAATCATCAATCGTCAACATCGTTTCCCGAAATGTCACAAAAGGGGATTTCTTTTTACAAAAAAAAAAAACAACCGGAAAAGAAATCGGAACGTACTGACAAACCATTGAAGATGGAAGTATTAGGGTTTGTATTAGGGTTTGCTCAAAGCATGTAGACAGAAAAACATCGACGAAATTCTGACTTTGCTTGCTTGCTTGTTAGATATGTAAGGAGATGGACGGACGTGGATGGATAATGGATCAAACAAGGTCTTACCGACAAGTGGAAGGTAGAAATTTAGATTCCAGATAATTAAATGATGCAGAGCGCTGATCTCAAATGACCAATGAATTTTTTTTTTAGCTTTATTGAATTTATATATATACACAGACAAAAAAAAACATATACAATCATCATGCCATACTCACGAAGATATATTATCTGATTATGATATATTAACTGTATCTAAATGTTTTTGAGACAAGCAATCATGACATGCAGTTGCAATTTAGTAATTAAGGTTTTTTTTATTTTACAAAAAAAACTAATTACATCATTAAGTATTATAATTAATGAGTCTTGATTGAAAATTGAAATCATCCAGATGATTAATGAAAGGGTGATCTTTGAACAACAGGAAGTTGAACAGAGTCTAAACTTTGAGGATAAGGAGACCACAAACCTAAGCCTCCTCTAGTTTCCTTCATCTCAGTTTGTCTCTGTTTAATTTCATCCAAAGTTTTTGCCCATTCAACCCTGGAAGAATGCTCTCTGGTGTGTTTATTAAGCACGAACAGCGAATTGAATTCGCAGTTGGGGAACATGAAGAATTTAAATGCAGATCCCAATCTATACACTACATACCCAAAACTTAGTTGATCTCTTGGTGTGAAAAAATCCACCTCATTGAACCAAAGACAACTGAATAAGTTACTCATAATTGTGTGTTCTCTTATAATTATAGCTCCTTCTGGTACATCTGCATTTTTCACAGTTAGTTAGTTAAAAAACATCACAAACAGTATGTTTTTAGATTTTGAGTGTTATATAATACCACTCTTTGTTTTCTGAGTTGGATTCCAAACTTTCATTCCCTCATAGTTGTAGATTTTCATATGCTGGTCAATCAAAGGTCTAGCATAGCGTTTTCTTCTCTTGATTCCATCAGCTTCTTCATATATGCTTCTATGGTATTTATGGCTTGCAATGGCAAATGTATGCCCCTCACGCCAAAGATACCTACAATTTTACAGATAGCAAGAACATTAACAAGAGTTCAGTTATACAGTGTCTGTTTTTTTTTTTTTTTTTTTTTTACAGTGGCTACCTTTCAAGAAGAAGCAAAGGATCGGCGACGAGTTTCATCTTCCCGTCGATCCAAATGCTATATTGTGCTTGTGGAAACAATCTGTGAGTCAGTATCTTTGGAACTTTGCCATTCCTCCTAGGTTCATCATATGGGGGATTATTAAATGGAATGAGACGCCATATACCGATCCACCTCCCGCCTTCGTTATCCTTAACATAGCTCTCATTCTTCTTCATCAACTCTAGAGATTTTTCATCCACCACCATGAGAAAGCAGAAGAGTTTCTTCGACCGGACACTGATGTTGAATGGTTGATGAGGACTGTCATATCCATCGAAAATCGCTGATGCAACCACAAACTGACATTTCGAAGCATATTCGATATCTACATCTTCCATCTCACCACCTCCACCTTTCATAAAACCACATTGCATCTGAAAAAAAAAGGATCGAGATCGAATTACAAATGATGAGTAGATATTATTTGATGAGATATCAATAATTTAATTTAACCAACCTTCATAGTTGTATTCAGTTTAAAATTGGCTTCTCTCTGTTTCCAATTTTGATGACCTCCAAACAAAGACAAACTATTACCATCGTTGATCGGAGTTTCATCAGTCTCATTATATGATAAATGCTGGACAACTTCATGTCCAGATATCTTCATCTCTGGAATGACTATGGAATCTGGGTCATCAGCCAAAGGAACTAAACAACCTGTTCTCACACAGCAAACCAAAAAAACACCATCAATTCATCAGAATAATACAGCAATATTCTAGTGATTCATTCATTTATTTGGCTTACTATGCTGTGGAGGCAGCAGTGGAACGGAAAGAAACCCAATTCTATCCAATATACCAAGCATTCTGCTACCTTTTAGGCACCCAGGTCCATCTGCAATCAGCTATTATTAACAAATTTAAGTCCATAAACCCTAATCAATCAAGGTTTTGCTTACCCGAAAGAAATTTCATAGACAATGCGAACCCAATGATCGACATCCAGATAACCGTCGAAATAAACACCAACCGAATGCTTCCCACCCAGGGCGATGATTTAGAAGACTGTGTATTCTTTAGCACTGTGTTCGACGTAAACATGATGCCATGATCAAACAAAAAAATATCATCTCATTTTCCCTAACTAACTAAATCAATCAATAACCTTTTTCAAAAGAGTTCGATAATCGGCTCCGCTCATTTCTCCGCAAAGTTCGCGTGAAGATCATCGGATTCATGGAGTATCAGTTCAACACAGCTATGAAAAAGAAGCATAAATATACCGTACCGATGAGGTGATGGAGAGATCGATGAAATAAACTAAGAATAAAATAGCATTGCCATCGTCGTCTACGTGAAGATCGTGAAGAAGTGAACTGATTAATCATTCAAAACAAAGTGCATTACTCGATCATCTTCATCGTGAACAAGTGTTAGTCTGATTTTTTCTTTTCTTTAATAACCAAAGCTATAATATATCAGTCTTCACGTTCAATTCTGCATGTTGACTTTAATAAAAATAACGATGATGATAGAAATCAGAGAATATTTGAATTTTTGATTCAAATTCAACACAAATATTTTGTTCTGAATGTGACTTTAGATTTATCTAAATAGATACAAAGTAATGTATTGATATGATATTGCTAAAAAGAGTGAAAAAGACTGGGTAGCTGTGATATTATTGCAGTCCATAGGTAAGCAGTGCTCCAATTCCAGCAATACCTGCAACCAATCCAATAATTACACCAATCGGCGGCAAACCTCCACCGATGACCTTTCCAGTGGCGGCATCGTATTCTGCGAACCGTTTCTTAGGTGCGCCGCATTGAGGACATCCATAGGTATCAGGCTGAAACCAAACCAAACCAAAAGACAAAAAGATAATCATCAATTAGAATAATAGATATATAAACAGAAGATGAAAAAGGTTTAATTTGCACACTTGCCTGTTCTTCAAAGGCCTTTGGCAGGAAGTATATGAATCCACAATCAAGGCAGATATGAGTAGCTCTAGACTGCGTGAATGAATGATATAAGAGTCACTAATCTGAAAATTTGAGGAGAAATTGAAATCATAGATGGAATATTGCTTGCTTGCCTTCTGACTCTCGGTTAGAGTTCGACCGAATCGTGGCGGAGCTGGCCTTTTGGGCAATCTCTTCACATCAATAGTTGCACCACCCCTAGAGAGAGGAGAGGAGAGGAGATTATTTATTGGGTTAGATGAAATCATTGAAGTTTTAAAGAAAGAAAATATATTTATCATATGTTGGTGCGCAGTGTATGGCTGCCTAATAATTCACCTGCTCACAACAAAGTAAACAGAATCAGGTTTTGCCTGGATTGCAGTTTTGGTGAACCCTAATTTGTCTGCAGGCCATAATTCATCACCGAAGAAGCTGCTTGTATACACAACCTGATCACCAACTTTAAGACCACATCTTGCTGCATTTCCACCTCCATCAATTTTCTATAAAAACATTTTAAAAACATGCCCAATTTTTTTTCTTTTCAAATATGTTGTTCGAAAACATGAATCTGAAGCAAGAAGAAAGAATGAAATACTCACTGTGATAACAACTCCACCACCAGACTTCTGTCCTAGCGCAAGACCCAAAGGCTTGTCTACCTCAACTTCAATGTTGTTCGATGTTTTAGCAGACCGAGCAGTGATCTGAAGCCTTCTTCTTCTTCCTTGAAGCGAATTTCCTCCCCAATTCCGTTGTTTCAGACTACCAATTCCAAGAACCTGCTTCCCATCCACAGAAGTGCCGTGGAAACCAGATTTCTGCATCCAAAAAATAAAATAAAAAATCGATTTTTAACATCAGAAACAACAAGCACCGTTAGTGTAGCATTCACTCACTTTAGATTGAGGCAAGAGTGTTTGTCTGTAGGTGGTTGCATCAGTTCTTTGAGTTGAGTTTCTGAGGGACGAGTGGGAAGGGGTGAGATAAGAAGCACCAATGGAGGACACTGCACCGGCAGCAGACATATTCGAATATCACAGTGATGGATGATACTCCAGACTTCCAGTTCTAGCATTGTGAAGAAAAGAAAGAACAGAGAAAAAGAAGAATACGTGGTGAGGATTCGTCCAATCACCTTCCATGGATAGATTACATACATTGTTTTCAATTGAATTCCTCTAAACGAGTAGATAGGTAATCTTTTTTTCTTTTTTCTTTTTCTTTTCTTTTTGATAAGAGAGGGTACCTCTACAACAGTGAGTGGTGGAAATCTAGGTGAAAATCTAGGTGAAAATGTACTGAGATTCGAATCCTGAACTTCAGCAATCTCAATAGTTACTGAAACCAGTGAGCCCTACAGACTGTGTTAGGTAATCTGGCGACGATCGCAGACATTTAGATAAACATATAAAACAAAAACAGATTAACTATACGTATGAAAAATTGAAAGTAACTCTGTTTGGCATCTGTTAAGGGATAACATAAATTTTATACATAAACTCACACAATAGTTAGGCGACCCAAAACTAATCAAGTGTTGAAGTAATCAAGAAACCTGATCGGACAACTGCCGTGATGGGGGAGATTCCAGACGATTATAAAAGCCCCAAATGACCATTGTAAAGGGCAGTGGCGAATTTAGAAATTCTTTCTTCGGGGGCCTAATTTTAAATCATTTAACCAAATTCAAAAAAAAAATCAATCCAATTGTTCTCGACGAGGTGCCATATTTTGGTATCGATACATAATATCATTATTACTAACACTAAAAAATAAATTTTTTTCAACATATGTTACTAAAATATTATTCAACCAAGCATCATCCATATGATTGTGACAATTTGATTTTATAAGATTCATTGTTGAAAAAGATCTTTTCACTGAAACAATCGCAACTGGTAATATGAGTGTTAATCTTAACAAACGAAACACCAAAGGAAATACGATATCTTTTTTTCTCAATTAACTTTACGGGCAACTCTCTAATTTCATTCAAATTCGAAAGTTCTTCGTTATTACGTATATGAAAAATGTATTCTGACAGTTCATTTTCAAAAGTTTTAATGTCAACAGTAGAAAAATTTATAAAATAAAATTTCGCTAAATTCAGTACCTTTGTTTATTCATAAGAACGAAATCCATTATCTGACGTCAAACAACTCATGCATTAAATTAGATTCATGTTTGATGTTGCAAAACGATCATTCAACTGTTTGTCGATAACTAGATAAAACAATTCAGCACGATATCGATGAATATTTGTTACCTTCTGAAGTAAACGTCTTGATCTACCAGGGGAATAAATTAATTATTAATAAAATAATGATTTATAAACAAAATATTTAAAAATATATTATATTATATTATATTATAAAAATAAAATAAAATATTATATTTATAGATAAAGGAGACTTTTGGACTAAAGAATTAAGAACATAGATAGTTATTCAATCTCACAACGTTATCTTCAACCATGGACCTCAACAGCATGGGAGAACCGAAATTCTCACTTTCAGTTCGGTCACATACAATTCCTCGTCCGAAGATGATGCAAAACGATCCTCTGCTATCTACCGACTACCTCTACATTTCCTCCTTTTCGAGCTGTTTTCGGTGCATTCACGAGAGATATGCAACATAGGAACTAGGAAATGAACTGATATTCAAGTATAAATAATATAACAATACAGATTCTTGGAGTGACTGAAAGACGATAATGAAGTCGGATTGAAGGATCTCCAAGACTTGATATAGATCACACAAATATGTTGATTCAGTGAGGATTGATATTGATATAAGCAGCAGACTGGATGGTGTAATTCAAGCACCTAAATGGATTGATTTCGAATATCTAGAAGGAAGACTGAAAAGGGATTGAATCTGCTTATTTGAGAGATTAGTGGATGGAAACCAAAAAAGGTAAGGTTTAATTATACTAATCTCTATTTATAGGCGAGTTTAAGCATTAACACTCAACGACTATTTTAGTATTTGGTGATACAGTATCCAGAACTTGGTCATAATACACCAGCAACGTACTAGAGGTTCGGATAGCCCAAGATGAACTGAGACACCTATTTCAGGTTTGGGGAAATCCCTAGTCAACTCCTGAGAAGATTGACTTTCTCAGAGGTCGACTTTTCTAGAAGTCGACTTCCTCAGAAGTCGAGCTCTAGCTGGAAAAGTCAGACCTTAAGAAAGTCGATCCCAGGAAGTCGACCTGGGACCAGATCTGATCAGTTAGGCGGTTACAACCCAAATTAAATGACCAGAATTCCCCCATAAAAAGTCCTATAAATAGGGAGCACCTCTCACTCATTTGGGCAGGTCATTCGGAGTGGAAAAGTTTCAGCGAAACAGAGCTCTGAGCAACTGAGTCCCGGTCTGATTTCCCTGCCTAACGCTTGTTCGAAGCGTCGTCGAGCACTGGTCAGGTTTCACCCTCATCAGTATTAATTAAGGGAGATAGAAGGTTAGGATCATATGTGATAATAGAAGGTTGTGTATGGTATTTGTGTAATGTTTTCAATATTCTTAATATATGATTTCAAATACTCTTAATAGCCCCCCTAAAAAATTAGGCCGAAAATGGTAAGTTTTGGGCTGGTTTTTGTAAAAGGCTTGAGTGATTTGTTTTGTTTAGGTAATTGGTTTAAATGATGTAGGGTCAGTTTTTGAAAGTTGTCGGTCGTGGTTGTTAGCTAGTCTTCTAGGGTTTTTGGCAGAGGGATGCGAGGAACAAAGGTTTACCTTTCTCTTCTTTTTTTTGATCGAAGAAATCGTTGCTTCTTCTTTTTATTATTGTTTCCTAGTGTATTTTCTTCATCCCTAGTTGTGTTATCAATGTTTTGTAGAGGGCTTCGACTACCAATTTCGTGAAAAGATCAGCTACATTCATCTTCGAATCTACTTTGTCTTCTTGTAAGTTCTTTTCCATTATTTTGTCATGAACTCTGTGGATGTCTATTTCAATATGTTTAGTTCGTTGATATAAAAATAGATTCTTTACTATTGCTGCAGCGGAGTTGCTATCAGTGAAGAGTATTGGAGTTCCGTGCCCCTTTTTGTAAGTTCCAATTTCTTTTAATAGGTTTGTTATCCAAGTTATTTCACAACTTGTATATGCTAATGCTCTGTATTCTGTCTTTGCTGATGAACGAGCTACTATGTGTTGTTTCTTTGTCTACCAAGAGATCAAGGAGTTTCCTAAGTAGATGGCCAAGATGCCCAGTTTGAGTATGAGAATACCTTAATTTCTGAGCTTGAAAAGAAAATTGCAAATCTAGGTGGTTGTTTTATGTATCTTAGTACTTTATGTGCCGCACTTAGATTCTTTTGTTTAGATTTGGCCATGTTTTGACTTATGTATATTTACTACAAATATTATATATGGTCTTGTCACAGTTAAGTATACTAATTTGCCTACAATTCTTCTATAATGTGATGGATCTTCAAGTTCTTTTTCTTCATTAATTTTGTTATTTGATTCTTATGCTTTGTTTGCTGGTGTGTTTGAGGGTTTTGAATTTAGGTACCTTGTTGATTCTAAAACTTTCCTTTGATCCTTTTAAACCTTTAGATAGCATATAGAGCACATTGGTCCTCTTACCTATAGAAATCAAATTGATCCTCGAATCCTGTATCAAGCAATTAATGGTTGGGATGAAATGAGAAACAACATTTTAATTGTTTTGTTAATTTTGTCACTGATATCAAGTTCACATTGAAATCAGTGATTTTTAAGACATTGTATAATGTCATATTATTGTTTATCTTATAATTCCCAATGCAATTCACAGTTGTTGCTTTTAAATTTGGGAAATGAATAATGATTGGTTTGACAAGGATTTTCTGAGCACTAAGTGTGATAGTTGGTCCACACATGTGGTCAGTTGCCCCACTGTCTATTACAAAAGTGGTGAGATTCCTACTGTGATCAGTGTGGTTGGGATCATTGTATGTTTCTGAAGGGGGTATTGCACTTGTACCTTTCCCATATTTGCAGAGTGTCTTTCCCTCTGTTGTCTGAATCTGGTTTTGATTGAGTAGACATCTGATTTGATCCATTATATCTTAATTGTTTTGATTTTGATTTTCAGTCTGGAATTCAGATTGGTATGATCATTTTGCTACTCTCCTTCAAGTGTGTTGTATTCTTGATTTTGCTCTTCTGTTCCATAGTTGTTTTCATTCTTTTGTCATTGTGAGTTATCGTCTTCTTCAGAATAGGTGTTGTAGGCCCTTGTTTGTGGCCTATGAGGTCTAAATTTGTTAGGAGTATATTCAAATCTAGTATAGATCATATTTTTAATTATTTTAATGCATCTTTAATTTTTACCATTTGTCAACTGTCATTGAAATCTTATTGATATTGTTGTAGGACCTATTTCGTCTACTTTTTATTCCATTGGAGTTATGGTTATTATCACATCGATCGTAAGTAAGAATCAGCTCGATTATTTTTGTCCCTAATAACCTCTTAGTATGTATAAATCTATGATTAATGTCTGACATTTTTACAGGTCAATTTATCCGATTCAGATGTAGACGTGGATACTATATCTAGTTATGTTCCAAGGAATGGTATGTCATGTTTTTAATAATTTGCAGTCACATGACCACCCATATTAGTATCTCATGCTTTTCTCACCCTTCTTTAGAGACACGTACCTTGCGGAATGGCGATGATATCAGTATACCTCATTTCGGCATTGTGGATTTTTCTAGACTAGAAGGCCAGAGTGAAACAGTCGGTGTGTCTTGATCTAGAGTTAGTCATTTGGCCCACACAAATGAGGTTTTGAGTAGTCATATGAATTCTTCAGTAGATATTGGTCCGAAGGTCAAACGCAAGGACCCCCTGTTACATGTTGCCAATATAATATTCTTAGACTACATTATAGTATTTCTATTCGGCATCACTAATTTTTAATTCTTCAAGGTAATCTCCCGAAGAAGAAGACGAAGCGTATTGACAAATCCAAGATTGATCATAAACTATTACCCCAAATAAATTTCTCAGATACATATGTTAGGGGCGCGAAAAATAGTAAGCTTCACACTATACTTAATTATCTTGCATTTTTAGAACTAACTATTCTTCTTTATAAATTATTATGGAATATCCACAGGTCATTTTCTAGTACAGAATCGTTGTTGTTACTCTGGTTTCATCAATACTTATTTGACTGTAGCGGGGAAATTACCAGCCGAGTTTTATGACCTAGTATGCAAAATTGGATTCGAACAGTTCCTACATAAGTCAAATGTCGTTGTCAATTCGTATCATTTGGACGATCTTGTCGGTCGATATATTGGCAACTACGAGTTCAAGCTTAAAGACAAAGTCATTAGAATCACGGTTGAGGATGTCGGTAACATACTTGGCATCCCAGCTACCGGATTACCTATATCCGTAGCTCGTGATGACGATACATCTCATGATACCTGATTTTGGAAGAAATATTTTGGAGTGAAACAGGTTACCAGGTTTGTTTCTAGATTTTTTAAGGCTTAATTACGTATAATCGTAGATCTGTTTATTTATTAATATTCATTTCGATGCAGTACTCTTGTGAAAGAAGTATTTGTGAGAATAATCTCATTAGGTAAGCAGGACGACAATTTTGTCGAAGACTGTTTGAAGTTGTGGTTCTGTTTGTTGTTTACCTCGTTTCTACTTCCTATATCAAAGATGACAATGCCATTGAAGATGTTTCGTTACCTTGAAAAACTGGATGACCTTAAAGGTCTTAATTGGTCTAAACTCATTTTAGAACAGTTGTTTAGGAACATGGATTCTGCATCTCATTCTGTCAGGCGACGCGAGAGGATTGGAGATCGTGTTGGAGAGTATATCCATGGTTGTGTTTTTGTTCTGAATGTAAATGCTCCTATCTTCAGCTCTTTTTCATTATGCACACTGAAATGCGTAATAATTTTTATTAACAACAATTTTTCCATTCTAGGTATTCTTATGGGAACGTTCCAATTTATTCCCTCCTGCCTAGGTTAGGAATATGGTAATATTTCAAAGATATGAAGGATGCACTAAAAGAGGAAATCGCACTATAAGTTCACTATCTAATGATGAGGTATGACATGTCTTACATTTAATTTGATGAAGTATATGATCATATTAATCGAGTTTTGGTTACAATGATATTGTTATTTTGCGATAGGTTTCAATGTGCCCTTTCGCATACACTAGTGATGGACCTTTCCAAGATGTTTTTAATAGTAGATGTATTAAATAAGATATCACGATGTAATCCTGTACTTAGTCAGACATATATGCAATGCATTTGGCGAATTAATGAACCTATTTCATTATATTGATTTTTCTCTCTTGATTTAAATTCGCCCGAAATTTTTTCTACCTTTCATTAGACGAATTTTCGCCAGGTATCAAACAGACGTCTATTTCAACCAACTCTGATGGAATTTATTCATTGTACAAGAATAAGGAAGCAACAATCAATTTTACGAAAGGTATGCAGTACATCTCTTGGTATTTATCCATGTAGTAGCAAATTCTCATCATTCTTGTTTAAGTGAAGCAGTGCAGAGAGGATCTAGCTGTTCGGAAAACATCTTTTACAGGTAAGTATTTTGTTTAAAACATGAGATTATTACGGTTTAAAATAATTCCTGACCAATGATTTTATTAGAATTTCCTATCGAAACTCTCATTGGTAAAGGCCCTAATGGTGGGGATCCAAAAATTTCAGACGTACAGTTCGATGCTTCTACTTCTGTCAATCTATGTACGCCGTCACCCACACTGTCTTTCGATTCTGGTGAAGACAATCCTATGAATGAATTATTCAATTGCATAGAAATGAATGAGAAGTTAGAATGTCAGAAGAGTCATGTTTTAGATCAGGAAAACTCGATAATAGATAATCCTGTAATTCTCCAGGGCTTAGAATTGTATGAGTACATGCTTGTAGAACCTTGCCAAAATTTGGAAATCAGATCTGATGTAGTTTGCACTGATGACGCATCTTTAGTAATCCCCCCTCCTCAGAAAATGGATATTTCACCCAATCTCCAAACTTCAGAGTTGGCAATAGGTGACATTGAGGATACCATTGAGGCTACCAAACCACTAATTTCTTCCCCACATTCTATGGAAAAATTTGAGTATGACCATGTTTTAAAATCTTCATCGAACCAATCCATTTGTCCACCTAGTTTTGAACTTCTAGATCAATCTGATATGGATGTGTGTGATAAAATCCAACCTTCTTTTGTCGCAAAGTCTCCATTAAGGTTAATGAATAATTCAAGACCGAAGTACTCCACCCCATATACCTATTCTAAATCAAATTTGATACTCGATCGTTGTCGAAGAGGGTCAGTCGATATACAAGCAGTTGGCTAATGATGCCAGATATAGCAAAATATGTATCATGAGGCCTGATAGAATCACTTATACTCAATTGCGTTTGAACAAGGACTATATGAGTCCCGAAAAAACAATCGAAATGATCAATGATCTGAGGACACCCTTATTGAATTAATGTGGGAAATCCACAATCAAATTCAATTTTCATATCATCCCCTGATTTCTGGGCATCTGCTGCCGCGTCTGCGGATGCACTTGAGAATGCAGTCAGTCCCCTTAATTGTCTAAAGGGAGAAGATCTATCTGACGTTGTACGTAGGATAAATTTTTCCCCATCGGACATTACCTCTTCAGATTCACCGTATTTTTCATCTATGATTAAAAGAGTGAAGGACCAAAATGCTGAGAAGGTGTGTGTCTATTTTTATAAAAAATTAATATTTTCTCCTATTTTAATTTCTCATAATGACTAACCCATTGTGAAAATCTAGGTTGCCAATAAGAAGAAGAAGGAAAGAGAACTTCACCTAATTGATACCAAAATCTCTCCATCTCCTCCTTTTTTCTGTAAACTGTACGAACTTTATGACACATCTTGTGTGTAATGTGCCACTTGCACAGCCGATGAAATGCAACTGGGAATTCACTTGACAAAACACTTTTCATTGCTGCGTCCTGGTCAGTTATTATGATTTTCAGGTAATTGCCCATGCATTTTTTGAACTCTGAGAACAACCATATAAAGGATTCTGTAGACTCGTTAGATAAAAATCCATTAACGAAGAGCACCGTTCGTAGATGATTGTTTACCCCACAGAAAATTCCAATAATTAGCTTGTACTTGTTTGTGTTGTACGTTGTGTCGAACGTTATAGCGTCTCCGTATTCCTTATATTCTTCGATACATGTAGGGTCAGCCCAAACAATTGCTTCAAAGATCCTATGAATAAAAGAAGCATATTACTACCATTTAAATTATACACTAAGTTTCGGATAAAATGGTTTTATACCTTCTTCGTCAAGTTCGTACGAGTAGTAGTAATCGTCGTCATGCTCCTTAAGTGTTTGAAATTTATTGATTAAAATTTCTACGTCACGACTATTCATGTTTTTCTTGTCGTCGCGTCGGTAGTTTGAGAAATCATGTTGGGTAAAGGGACAGCTGGAGAAGCCCCTCGATTGCATAGCAACGTATGTATATTGCTGACTTGGAGGAATGTTTGTTTTATCCAAACTGCTTATCAAATTCCGTGCATACGATGTTATTTTCCTATTTATCTTAAGGAACCTTTTTTTTGATGGCGCCGACATATCATGGTTGTGATTATCGTTGAAGTTAGATATCATCCAGCGATCTCCGATTATCTTGAAAGAAAGAAGAGCTTTGCATCCTGTTCTTGAATTTCTGATGTGTCTAGGCTTGGTAGATATGTTGTCTGGATTTTCTACTATTGGTACCTTTGCCTTCGAGGTACCCTCCTTTGAACAAACGTATGTCTTCTTACGGAGACCCTTTTTTGAATGTCTAGTTGAGCCTTTTCGCACGCAGAATCCTTTCTGCCCCGCGTATGCGTAGTAAATATCTTCTGCCTCTTCTATTGAGTCGAATGTCATACCGACCTTCGGATGTTCGATAATTCTGGAAAAAGAGGCACTTACCAATGATATCGTAATATGGCTGACATGTGTTGTATGTGCCAAATAGTTATGCTAGGGCATAGGTTACCTGATGCTATCAATATCTGTACTATCCATATCGTATCTTCCATCTGGATCTTCGCTATCAGATGTCCTGAAAATTCAATACTATAAATTTTCAAATGATGTGGGACACACGGTGACCTTCTAACATATACATTCCAGTAATCCATTTCGTATTATCATGTATTAGACACATGATTTACCTGTCTTGTATGCGTAAATACATTTCTTTGTTATGACTATCACCTAGTAGTAGTTCGTCAGATTCTGTAAAAATATTTTATTTTTAGGCAACCCTGACCAGCTAGGTAATGATGGAAAGATATTCTATTTAGATGAAATTTTAAATACCTCTACTCCGAGATTCATTATTCGGGCCCATGAACTGTTTAGAAAAAAAAGATGAATGTTATTAGGACCTCTCCATGCATTTTCTAGTTTGTTCAAATATTTTCATAAAATGCTAAGCAAATATCTTATTCCTATTTACTTTTATAAAAACAAAAGGAAAAACGGAATATGATTCGATGCAATTTGTTTTGCATATAGTAAACTTGGCAATTCGAAATGATCTTACAACTAAGTTGTCGTTTGTGGGAGCTTTTTCATTCATTCTGCATAGAAAAAATTCGAATTAGCCCCATCTTGTGATACAATTATCTTGTATTGATTATAGATATTAGTACTTTGAATTAATTATATTGAGACAATTGAACCAATTCGAATTCTGATAGTCAATCGAACCGAAGTTTCTGCCCTGGCCATCTAGCCTATGCATTGTAAACCATTTCTAAAAACCAGCAGTACACATACTTAAAATAATCATTTCTAAAGATTACAGAGGCAGATCCTCTGGATACTAACCTAGGTATATTTTTAGGATAGTGATGTTTAGGGAATGAAGTATCCCATATAAACAAGGCTTTTTTGGAAAAAAATCCATACTATGATTCCTAAATAAGAACTATAACCATAAAATAAATTGCAAATCAATTGTCCTAGAATTAAATATCGTAATCTCAAAATACCTAAAAAGAAATAGATATTGAGGCGTTAATCAAAAAGCTGAGTTATACCAGGCCATAATAGAGAAAGGGCAATTACATATTTAGATGAGAAAGGGCAATTACATATTAAAATGAAAATTCGAAAATCAAATGCATAGCATAATCAGAAATCTGGAAATACCTTTAAACAAAACAAAATTCCTGATGTTTCATTAGAAAAAAGCATAAATGAGCAAGGTAATGAATTTATTCACATAGTTTTACAAATTAACAAACTAACAATATTTCATATCATGCGCTTCAGCAAAAACTGAATATCAAAATTCAGCAATAAGCGAAGATTCGCCTGGATACTTTTTCTAGTATTACAGCTATGATACGCCTGAAATATCTACAAATTCCTAATCATGTCATTCTGAATATATAAAACCTGAATTTTAGGAATTATGTTTTTATGATTCCTAATCTGCAAGGATACTATTTTGAATTATAATCATATACAAGATTATAGCTAGATATCTAATATAAATGGATACCATAGGTATAGATATCAAAGGAAAGGGACATTGAGTTCAAATAATACCATTAGTAACATGCAAACCAAGAAATCTAAATGGCATCCAGTTATTGAAAAACACACTAAATCTTAGTCTTATTAAAACCTAATGTTCTGCCCTAGTCTAGGTAAAATCGTTCTTGGGCAGCAGTGCTCGAAACCACCTAAAAAACACTTAGGTTTGTGATGTTATTGGAAATCATTTTCACATTTGAAGAAAGATATTTTGAAAATATTCCATAACAATCTAGAAACACAAAGTAATATGAAGAAATATAAACCATAATCATATAAGAATTCTATGATTCCAAAAATAAAACATAAAAACAAAAAAGACATTGAAAATGATTTCTCCTATAATGAAAAATCAGATTCTCCCATATCTGGAAAAAAACACATAATGAGAATAATGAAAAGGCTTAGTTATACGTTGCAATAATAAAGAAGGAAGTATTACTAATTAAGAATAATGAAAATCCGGAAATTCAAAAACATGCGAAAAATGAGTCGATCTAGACTCAATAATGAGTCAATTAAGAAAATAGCTCAGCACAAAATAGAATCCACGAATAAATTACCTTAGGTCGTTCAACAGACTCAATTGTTTTGTTTCATTCATAGTAAAACTGCCGCCCTGGCCAAGCTAAAGTCTGCCCTGGATAGCAGTGGTCCAAACCAGCGAAACTCATAGATAGATGCTATGCATACTAACTTTAGTGTATTTGTATGAAATCTTATGTTTAGGATACCATTATACCATTTAAGGAAGGATATGTTCAAAATAATCCATTTAAATGTTAAACTACAAATGTATATGAAGAATTATTAAACAAAATCACATATGTATTCATACGATTCCAAATCAAAAAATATAACAATAAAATTAATCGAAAATGAATTCTCGTAGAAATAAAAAACAGATTCTCCAATATTTTTTAAACCGAACATGTAAAGCTCTGAGTGTACTGGAAAAATACCTTTCCTTGCTGACGGTGTTCTAGCAAATCCTTTAAACATTTAATATGAAATCTGTTAAAATAAAAAGATCCATGATTTATACTATTTCATTGAGGTGGAAAAAGACAATTGTAATTTTAAAATAGTGCACAGTAAGTTATACCATATTTATTTTCATTGCTTCAAAAAAAAAAAAAAAAAAAAAAAAAAATATTTATTTTCATTTAATTTCACAAAACGTTTTAGAATTTAGATAACTCATATGCGCTAATCTTCTCATTTTGAGGGGCATAGGAAGGGTGTGAATGTAAGTTAAAAAATAAGGACGGTCATATGTTTCATACTTAAACGGTTGAATTACCTTTGGATAGATTTGTAGCAATCTATATGTCCTAACTGCCTATTTTATTTGAATTTGGGGTCCTAGTTTTATATTAGTAAATCTAGAGGTACTAATTGTACTTGAAAATAGAATCAGTCTAATAGAATCCGGTTGTAGCTACTGAGAAATGTGATGAAGTGAACTATTCAGTGGTAGAAACCTCAGGGTAACTCTCTGAAATTACAAAGTCGTGCTGCAAATATGTTGTTTGTAGTGAACAGGAAATAATTTAAAATACATTCAGCCCCCATCTTAGCTAATTTCACCCCTGGACAGCAGTGGTCCAAACCAGCGAAACTCATAGGTAGATTATGTGGATACTAATTGAAAATGAATTCTCATAAAAATGAATAATAGAATGGAAAATACCTTTACTTGTCGACGGCGTTGATTCAAATCCTTCAATATAATTAAGAAGAAATCACTGAAAATGAAAATATTTTATTTTCGTGGGAAATAACACATTTTGTCAAGTAATACCATATTTCAGTCTAATTTAATTTTAAACAATGATTCTGAATTCAGACAAGTCATATGCATTATTCTCCACATTTGGAGTAGTAGGTTTAGTGTTTGATAGAAGAAGAAAAAATAAGGACAAAGACATATATCTCCGTCCTAAGCAGTTTACCTTCATTTGGTAGATTTGAAGTAATCCACAAACCAGAAACTGCTAATTGTATCTGAATTCAGGATTGTAGTTTTGTACCACTAAATCTAGAGGAACTACCTCAACTTGAAATTAGAATCAAGTTATGGAATAGGTTTATACGAGGGAATTTAGTGATAGGTGTGGGCAAAACAGATCTTCTGTCTAGCCACAAATTACTCCACATGAGATGCCGTACGAACATAACAACAGTTTCATGATTGTTCAGCACCCATCAAAAATCTAAATACTTTTTCCCCTATCCCCAATTCTTGTCCGATGGAGCATGAACATGATTTTTCATTAGAAAAAAGCAGAAATGAGCTAGGTAATGAATTTATTCTCACAGTTTTCCAAATTAACCTAGAATTAATTTTTTAGACCATACGCAACTTCAAAAAATGAATATCAAAATTCGGCAAAAACGAAGATTCGCCTGGATACAGTTCTGAAATGGTGCAAGAAATATGAATGAAATACCTTCAAACTCCTAATCAATTCATTCTGAAATATATAAATCATGAATTTTAGGAAATTACCTATTTTAAATCCTAAACAAATACATATATTTAAAAATAAAATTCAAGTGATTTTTGGGCGCAGAAAATACTAATCCACCGGACGAAATGTCTGTTCAAACAGGCAGGAATTCCGAAGAAAACAGTTACTATGTTTTTAAACAAGATAAGTAAACAGTAATGAATACCATAGATAGGTATAGATATCAAAGTAAAGGAACATTGAGGTTAAATAATACCATTAGTAAGTTGTAAACCATGAATTCTAAAAGACATGCAAACAATGAAAATACACATAATCGTAGTATTATTCAAACCTAACATTCTGCCCTGGTTTAGGTAAAATCTGCCCTGGACAGCAGTGCTTCATACCAGCCAAAAAACACTTAGGGTTTTGATGTTTTGGGAAAGGAAATTCCCATTTCAGATGAATTTACTATGAACTGGGATGGACTGCAATTTTCAGTCTCAAAACCCTGATGGTAAATCTTTGAAATCACATAGTCATGTTGAAAACATGTAGCTTGTGAGTTTTGATTCTTCATTCAGACTTCCATTTATTTGCTTGTTAGTTAGTGTAAATTTAGCAAACTACATACTTCATAGAGCTAGGTAACTTGATGTCCATGTTTAATTTCTGATGAGTTCACGAAGTTAAGAGGCATATGTATCTAGGTTACATTCTAATTGAAGATGATCATCCGAAATTCTGAATATCTTAATGCTGAGATAGGTAATTTCATTCGCAGAGTACATTTGATTAACATGGGTAATAAAAAACATTAAGTCCTTACAGTACTCATTTTCATTTCGGAACCTAGGCAAGTCATCATTTTCAGTGGGGAGGAGTATTGAAAGAGTCTACCCATTCCTTCCACTGTTGTGGATCAATGTTACCATCAGTCTTGTAAAACTGCAAAGCTTCCTCGTAGTCCTCATCTGACGAGGTTTCTACGGGTAGAGGCGACATCAAAGGCATGTAATTCGGATGTCCCTCAGGTATTCCTTGTAGACACAACCCACATTGATTCATTTCAGGTAAAGTAGTTCTCCTATATGGGTTCTCTAGTCGATATTGGGAGAGTTGCATGGGTTCTTGAAGCGGAGGAGGGGGTGGATATGGGTAATGGTTGATGAACATTGGTGGGCAATGCCCAAGGATTTCCGACCTCATAACTGGTCCATTCGCACGTGATGACTGTCCTTGCATCATTACTGACTTCCTCTTCCTGAATGGCCAGCACCCGCGCATTCCAGAGGTCCTTGAGGGCGATGACGTTGATCTGGTTGTTCGACGTCCTGGAGTGATAGGCTTAGGCTCGGGTGAATCAGCAACATCCCCGTTCTCTGTCTCATCGTCGCTGATGACAATGACTTTGTTGAGGTTACCCCTTCTCCTCCTAACGTGGTTTGTTCTCCGGAGCACCTCTCTTCCTAGAACTCATTGCCTAACTATAAACTAAGTGAAATTTAGATATAAGTCATTGCAATATATCATTGCATTATTTGAAAATTTATAATTTTGTCAACTAGAATTGAATCAGTAAAAATCGATAGAAAATCAGATAATAGTAGCCAAAGGATTTGAAACAGAAGGCCATTGAATAATAAAAAAAAAATTACCACCTTCATGACTCTGTTTTAACAGACCAAAATTCAGTAGAATAATAATATTTGGTATGGTCTGAAAAATCGTCCAAATCAGATGGAGTTTCAAGCATATGATGAAAGAAATCAAACGATTGTCTAGGTAAAGAAAATCTATTTGCACATAATAAAATTTACCTACGAAATTAAAACAAAACAACCGAGGAATGAACCTCCGAGTCAAGTGGAATAATAAATTTCAGTGGAGGAGGAGAAAAGAATGTTCAAAACTGCTCTGAAAATTCGTGCAAATCAGATGAAGTTTGAATCCTAAGATCAAAGAAAACGAAAAAAAACTCATTGAAATCGAGATAAAATTTTCCAACGGAAATACAACCTAGAAATCAAGGAAAGAACCACCGATTTAACTGGAAAAATACCTTTCAGTGGAGTGAAAAACGATATTACAGTGGAGGAGGAGATGGTTCTAACACCGGAAACCCCCCCTGTTTAAATAGGTGGATGGATTGCCAATGCCGAGCAGAAATTTGAAAATCGCCCCCTCCTGTCCTCACCTAGTGTCCGTGTTGCCGGTGGTCTCAATCGGTATGGTGTGCCCTGTCTGAATTTTAGGGAAATGGGGAAGAAGCACTTGAGTTTATCGGACACACCGGTTCGTAGATGAAACAGACACTCACGGCGGGAACCACGATGTTCGGCACTGGCCGTGAGGCCCGTGACAAGATGGCCATCCGAATTACTGGCGAACGTCGACGTTCAGGATTTGATGGCGGGTGTCCGACATGACATCCCTCCGCATTGGTCAGCGATCGTACTCTGATGGCCATACCACCATACCGCTACACAGTGATTTGCAAAGGGATCCGAGACGGACTCGCAATTTGACTCGAATAAATCCGGAACAGTCGGTTGACTCGGTAAGGATCGACGGATGGAGATCCGGCGATCGTCGATGGACGCGCCGCAGGCAACGGTCGTCCGTCTGTGAACCGAGGTGTATATATATATATATGAATATGATAGTTTGAAAAAAGGAACAGAAAAAAAATGTTTTGAAGTAGGATAGAAAGATGTTTTGACAGGAGAAGAAGAAAAAAACAATGATGTTTTTGAAAAGAAAAAAACAATGATATTTTGAAAGTATATGATATTTGATGTTTTGAAGGAAGAAAAAAATATGAGAAAAAAAAGTGAAGTAGATGATGTTTGAATTATTTTCTGTTATTTAAAATGCAGGTAGTTGATATTTTATGTATGTGTCGGATCTATTGTTCTGATACCATGTTAGAATGCTGGATGTCTATATATAGTATGAATGATGTTTAGATGTTGATTTAACTTGATTGAGTATACAATACAATATGTAAAATGAACTGATATTGAATTATAAATGTAAACAGATATTCAAGTATAAATAATATAACAATACAGATTCTCGGAGTCACTAAAAGACGATAATGAAGTCGGATTGAAGGATCTCCAAGACTTGATATAGATCACAGAGATATGTTGATTCAGTGAGAGTTGATATTGATATGAGCAGCAGACTAGATGGTGTAATTCAAGCAGCTAAATGTATTGTGTTGGACCTCCTCAACGGTCCATAGACCGAACGAGTAGCCTTCAAAGCCCAGGCACGCGAATGGGCCCGAAGGTGCAAATGGGCCGGCGAACTTACGAGGCCCAGGAGCAGTCAAGAAACACTATAAATACCTCCCCTAGTCCATTAGGGGAGGGGGTTGACAATTCTGAGAGAACACAGGTACTAGGTTGCGGTTGTGAGCCTACTCCGGCGAGCCCACACACCAACAGATTGATTTCGAATATCTAGAAGGAAGACTGGAAAAGGATCGAATCTGCTTATCCGAGAGATTAGTTGATGGGAACCAAAAAAGGTAAGGTTTAATTATCCTAATCTCTATTTATAGGTGAGTTTAAGCATTAACACTCAACAGCTATTTTAGTATTAATTAAGGGAGTTGGTAGGTCAGGGTCATATGTGATAATAGAGGGTTGTGTATGATATTTGTGTAATGTTTTCAATATTCTTAATATATGATTTCAAATACTCTTAATAATTACGGTACTGTAAATCTGTAATACAGTGTAAACAGGCTTACCATACCTGATAACCCGAATAAATTAAGTCCGGGTATGGTTATAATACATAAACTGATAAACATAATTTGTATTCTATACTTTACATTTCTACAATATACATAATATTGACCAAAGTCTAATGTTAGTACTGTACATAATTTACAGAATAAATTTCTAGTGAGTTATAACAAATAGCAAGAAGATTTTTTACATTCTTACTTCTACAATGTCACCATCCTTGAGTTTGGTATGTGGTAACACTAGATGTCCATTAAGTCTCACAATCTTTTCATCTGAACCCAGAGTGGAAGCAGCATCGGCAGCAGTGCTCCCAGATCTCATTTTCAATATATTACCATTTGGCCAGCAAATGATCACAACTTCTTCAAGCGCTACGTCGCATGAATTCACCTTGCGATCCGCTTCTCTATGTCTATGTGAAGAGGCCCCTCTGTATTTTACTTGTTCTTCCCATTGAAGCATTGTCCTCAACAAATGCACCTGATGTGGAATTTAACTTAAATTTAAACCAGACCATTTGTTTGAAATATGTACTTACCTGCTGACGTGCTTATGAAAAATATGCGCTTACCTTGTTAATAATGCTAGATTGCACAGAAGATAAGCCAGATGGTTTTGTGTTTGATTTCTTATAATGATTTAAACTTGTCTGGACAGGAGGAATCTGCTTCCCCTCAAAAACTGCAGAGACGACCGTTCGATATTCTGACTCTTCTGGTTCTGTCAATTCTATTACCTGGATGAAGGTTGGTAGCAAACGCTGGAAGTGATCTTGCTGTCAACAAGGAAAATAAATTTTCATCATAAACGACATTATAATTTATGTGCAAACTATGAAAGCATTCAATCAAATTTATATACATAAGAGAAATAACAATAAGATTTTCAACACCGTCCGTAAATCAATAAAAATGCTCTTTTAAATCAATTATTTGTGCTTTGGGTAATGTTTTGTGTCTTTACTATTATTTAATATAAAGAAAACGTTGCCGCATAACTACCTTATGGTAAATTCCATCTCGGCAGAGTATATATTTCTCAAGACAAGTAGAGAGATCTCCATGTCCTGGTTCAAACCACCACTGATCTGAAACCTGCACGGAATAATATTATTCATTCTGAGAAGCGATAACTAAAACAGTACACACAAAAGATAAATTTATCTTGCATAATCAAAAGATAGTTAATAGTGTTAAAAACACAAAGTTATGATTATAAAATTGCATCTTTGGCACCTTCATATTTTAATTTTTATCAATTCATATATAGTTGGGTTATCTGATGCACTTCAGTTCATTTGAATAACGTCTAATTATAGGAACTAGAAATAAAGCAATAAATTAATGTATATAAAACCTTCTTGTATAGCCTTGCATAAGATTCCCAACGCATTCCATGAAGACAATATCTTCTATTTGCCAAGGCTTCAGAAACTTGAAGTACAAAGCTTACAGCTACAAGTAATTCACGTCCATTCTCTTCTACACTATAATATAAAACATTGGTGACTCGATCACATGAAGAAACAAAACCCAAGTACTAACTATCTTGAAAATTAGATAACACAAAACCATATGATAATTTGCAAATACCTAACAATGACAGCTTCAAGCAACTGACTGCCTTCTACTCTTAAAATAGGATGTCCTTCTTTTAACAATGTGTACTTCTTATTTTGAACAGAAGCATCATCTTCCAAATCTTTTGATTTGAAAGGTGATGCGTCAATCTTAGAATCATTCATATCACTTTGGAAACTCGTCACGTTATCAGTTTCTTTGTACAGCCAATGAGCAGCCAGTCCAAATTCGGCACACTCATGCATTCTCTAAAAAGGAAACAATGCATAAATTTACAATTAATAACACAATCTAAAATAAATAAAATATGTGTCGTTTTATAATAATTAGGGCACTACTGTTTCTAAATAAAGTAAAGTACAACTTTCATACCTGCGTTCTTATTTGAACTTCTAAAGGAGAGTTATGAGGTCCATGGACAGCTGTATGAAGTGACTGCAATGAAAAGAAGCAAAAAAGAACAGTTTAGATGACATATAACATAAATTAAGACAACTATATAAGCAACGTAATCATAGTAGAAATGTCTTTCAGAAATATTGTGTCAAAAAGTTAAGAAAAAACTTAAACAAATCATCTCTAAAGATATAAAACAATTTTTTAGTGGACTCTAATATTTTAATTATAGTAAATCATTTTGGAAAGTTACATAGACAAATATTGCAATTACATTAGTGATATAATCATAGATATGATAAAAATTTAGGATCAGATATTAATAACTAAATATTCTAACAATATATAATTAGACATTTAGAATCATTTCATAAGATCTTTATAATAAGAACTATCAGCCCCCCTGATTTAGAAACACTGTACAGTTCAGGTAAAAGTAGTTCATATCAACAGAGTTGTTAAATGGATAATGGGAGTACAGTAATACACTGCATGATATTTTAAATTTTACTGCATTGATTGCATGTGACTATGTTAAACAAAAAGCATAGTATATTTCTGAATGTGGAAGAATCATTAAAAGATTTTTTTCGTTTTAAATAAGAATAGATGTTAAATTAAAGTCTCCCAAAGAAAGAAATGAATTAAAGTATTCCAAACGACATTCACCTGATAACCACTAGGCTTGGGATTGATAATGTAGTCATCAAATTCACCATCAATGGGATACCAGAGCCTTTTAGCAGAAAATGATTGGATTAATGATTATGGAAAGATACAAAACAGAATAGTAGTTTTTCCTGGATTTGTGCTGATGATGTGATATCACTATCGTAATAAAAGAGCAATGGAATAGTAATTTAAATCAATAATAATCACTATTGATTTGTACTATAATTACTTCTAGACTCTAGTTAGTAATTTTAATATATAATTTAAATCTAAAGCATCGCATTCAACAGATAATCACTATTAATTTAAATTGGTACTGGTTTGTCATTGTGTTGTTAATTAAGCTGATGGGAAGTGTACAGTTTCTTAATAAATTAATATTATAGGAATGTATATAAATTGTCTTTTACCTGTGCACGATATTCAGAAGACTGTAGCAATTCTCAACTGCAAGGCCATGCAATTTTCCATTCCTATCTCCGATAATCACTCTTAGAGCACGAGCATCGTAAATTTGTGTAATGTCCACATCTTTTCGTTTCATCTAACCAATGTCACTTGAATGTCAAATGACAATATGACAAACACAAAATTCACCAAATAATGTATTGTTTACTTGTATTTTTTAAGTAATAATAAATACATTGAATTAAAACGGAAGATGATAACTGATGAATACTCACTCAGTAAGACCAAACCTGAGCAATTTGGGAAAACCAATGTAGTCGGTTTGGGAGTGACCCGACTAGGTTAGAGTAAGACCAGATAGATCAACCAGAATCGCTAGGTCAGAGCAAACTTTAAGTGCATACCGAGAGGGAGTCGATCGCAGCTGAGCCCAATCGCATATTGAGATTGGACAACTCGATTAGGATCTGCACATCTACAATAAGATCCACATTCATTAATTGGACCAATCTTTGTCTCTTTCCAAGACCTCTATAAATAGAGCACTACTAAGATGAAAGACAGGTTAACTGATCAGGATAAAGAGACAGGAGTAGAGTGCGGGCCTAAAGACAGGAATAGAGCATGCGTCGAAGACAGCAAGACGTAAAGCCCCTTTTTGCATGAAAGACAACCTGACTCGCTCCCGAAGATACTTGACAATCCTCTAGATACCGGTCCAGATCACATCATTAGTAACCTTTGAGCTTTGATAGTTTGATCAATAGGAGGAACCAAAGAAGTAAAGAACTATCGAATCTCTGACAATCCTCTAGATAAGGATAATCATAAATCAAAACCATTGTTAAGACTTAAGATATCATGTTATAGTTGTTAAATATAGCTAGTTTTCGCCCATCAAATCTTCAGTTTTAAACCTGGTGGGAGAGAAAATATCTTTGATTCTTTGATGTTATAATACACTTTATGGAATAGTGTTCGATACTCATATTTCTCATCATGATGTTTCTTTTTGTTCTTTTCCCACCAGATGTGGCGCAAAAACCTTGGTCAATAGTAAGTGCAAGCCCCCAAAAGCATAAAGAGGTTGGCCATTGATTCTTCTTCATTACCACAAAGTAGAGAGCAAATGTCCACCTCTACACCCCACCTTTTGATTTTGTCCATAGTCAATACTCAATAAACTACATCATATGGCCATTTTGGTACAAATAGAGTTGTTTCTAGGTCCTCCAGTTCAGACGTCATCCATTCACTATTAAAATTGATTCCAACACAAATTGGTCCTTTTTGAATGTTCTGGGAATCGACACAGGCTTGGCAATCTTCGAGTCTTGTTGTTCGGTTCAATCCGGTCCAGTGGTCTTACATAGTCATATAGGTTTGATCCGGGAGATAGGAGGGAGGCCTTGAACTGTAATTGATCTGTTTGAAGACCCCAATCACGTCACATAAATGTTAATCGAAGTTTAGTCTTAAGAAAGACCGACTCATCACTTACGTTCTCATAACAATGGCGATTACTGATGGGCTAGTGGTAGTCATTAGACCCAAATCCATTTAAGGTGTGATTAACAGGAAAATGGTCATAGATATTTTTTTTGAAGCAGATAATTTTTTTCATTAAAATAACAAGGGGCAATGCCCGAATTACAAAGTTTAGAGAAATAAAAAGATAAAAAGGGAGATGATTTTATAAACCTATCGACACTTTCCAATTGGCTATACTACTAGTGACAATTAGGTAGATAGACTACTTCAGGAGGTTGGCATCCCGTATCCCACATCTAAAGTGTAGTGTCCTTCAAAGGATGACAACAACTTTTCCTATGGAACTCTAGCCTGAAAGAGAGGTTGATGTCTCTAGTTACTTCTCTAAGCAAAATTTCAGAGGGTCGCAATGTGTGTTGTTTTAATCTCCTATTTCTCTCAGACCATATATGCCAAGATAGGGCTCCAATAGCATTCCATAGTAGGTCCTAACTAAGTGAGTATTGCGTAGTTTTTTGACAAACCTCTGTTAGAACTGTTAGGAGAGGGGGTAGGGATATTCATTATTTTTCAGAAGGATTGGTTGAACATTTCTACTAGGAGATAAGTAGGGATCTTGTGTATGTGCAGTTAAAGAATAAATGGCAATATTCTTTTTGACGAAGATAAAATTTCATTAGAAATGAAGTGGGCCTTGCCCAATTTTACAATATAAACAAAGATAGAAATTCAGATCCCCTTAACAGACACAGTGGAGGGAGAAATTGGTACACCCCATCCCCTCAATCTCATGAAAGTCTTAAGATGCCCTCATTTAATTCTCCATAATATTATGGAGAATTTGGTTGGGCATATGGGACCATATACCATTTACATGTTAATCTTTATGGCTTTTATTTCTAATAATCTCACAAATTCCACTTAATTTGTTACATTGAGTCACTGCTCTCTATGCCACGGTATAATCAGTATGAGTCCAAGGATGAGTCAATCAGTATTCTTGTTCTTTTGATTGATTTCCAGAAGTGTGAATCAATGGAGGTTTGGATTCTAATGTTTGACAAGGAGGAACCTTTGATGTGTCTCTTTTGAATCCATTTTACCAAAATGGTCACGGATATTAGATCTTCTTAAATCAGGATATGGAAAAATTATTGAGTGAATTGGACCCATCACCCTGCACAAATTTTTCATACAAGAACTAATGGCTGAATTTATCAAGCCCAAGGCCCATGGTTGTCTATAGCCCTAGCTCTCTATAAACAAAGAGGAGCAAAGGAAGAGAATACACAATCATTATCCGGTACTCTTTGCCCAAGGAGGAACTCTACTCTCTAGAGCTTTGACCCCACCATTCAACAACGAGTTCCATTCTAGTCTTTGAGCTCTTTATCATTGTTTGGTACCCATCACCCAATACAATTTTGACAACGGGCCTTGGATTTTGCACAGTCGTCTGAAACATGATACTATCACCCAATCTCATACAAACTAGGCCCTATGATTCAGTTCTCATAACCAGACCTTGGATTCAGCGCAGTCGTCTAGAGTGGGACACTCTCATTCGGTCTCATACAAACCTAGCCATTTGATTCAGTCCTCGTAACCAAATCTTGAAGTTAATCTCCTTGTGAGGATTAATCTTCATAACTACAAGTTTGCTAAGGGTTCAGGGTTCTAGTCTCGTTGTGTACGTAATTTTCATTTAATTTCTACAACGATGTAACTGGTGATATATTATGTGGCTCTGGTATATCACCCGGAGGTAAGTCTTTCTACTTGTAGAAAGGTGCTCTCCGTTATAATAAAAAATCTTGAAATTAGCATTGTCGTCTAGAGTACAGCTCGCAGAAGTCCAACCCACCATCCACTCGAGGCCTAAAGCTCTTCCGGAACCCGATCCCCAAATCTGACAAAGTATCCCGACACCCGCCGACATACCAGAAATTTTAGGCATCGGAGTGGGAGACAGATCCCTAAATTTCTAGAGATCCGATCCCCAATCTAGACATGACTAAAGACTCTACCGGTTGTGGTGCCCGAATCCCTTCCGAACCGAACATCATCAATTATCATTCCTGGTAAAATTCACCAGTAGGCTTGTATATCGGTCGGATTCAGCTCGGATAATAATATCTGATATCCTAATCCAAATCCGGATAATAATATCCGGATAATCCGAATCCGTCCGAATAATATCCGGATAGGAAAATCCGAATTCGGATAAATTTCCGGATATCCGGTAAATCCGAATCCGGATAAATTTTTATAAAAATCTTAAAATAAAATTATAAAAATATAAAATCACCCTTAATAAAGTTAATTAATAGTCAATTAATCACTCTAAAATCCGGATATCCGGAAGTCAATTTATATTTATTTGGATATCCGAATCCGTCCGGATATCATTTTTGGTATCTGAATCTGGATTCGGAATCCAGAAATCCGAATTCAAATAGACATATTCGAATTTTAAAAAGGATACGAATACTGATTTCGGTATATCATTTACAAGCTTATTCACCAGTTTTAGTTGACATTTCCAAATCAGTTACAATAGTCTAAATGTACCTTGCAATATATGCTATATAAACTTTTTAATCGACTATAAAGCGTCAGTTCCATTCCTGGAATATAACTGCAAAAGAAACACGTTAAAAATATTAGCAATTTAGTTACTCTGATTAGACCAAGACATTACGAAGCTATGCCATTATGCCATGATAAATTATGTCTAAATTTTTGTTAGTGAAATTCAGTTTTGCAAAATCTAAGTTCAAACAGTTTTCAAAATCAAATTCATTTTGAGAACACAATGAAAGAAAATTGACCTTCTAAAGAACACTTATTGCAGGAAAACATTGGAAAACAAATATTGAAAAGAAACATACGAAGTTGAAATAAACAATTCTTGCTCAAGTGCTTCTTCACAAACCACTAAAGATGCCAATGCAATCCCAGCATCAGTAACGACTTTAGCTTTTACATTTGACACTTCTGAGCATTCCCTAAATTTATTAAGAAATTTTGTTCTTTTTCTTCGATCCAAAAGGATATCAAATGGTATTACTGCTTGCAGAAGGTCCTGCATGCAACAAGTCAAAACCTGACTCAATGAGATTGAAATGCCAAAGGCACAGTTACCTTAAGAAATTTTAAAATGAATGGAACCATAATTAGGATTCTGAAGTAGTAGCTCAACCGGTCTCAGGGATTATGTTCAATTTTTCATCTTGAATATTAGCCACATCAGATTTACCTTGTAATGATATATCAAGTAGGTCTTGATATGTCACTCATGATTTACTTTGATAGGAGAGACATTTATCATGTACTAAAAAGCATAAACAAGGATGGAAGGTTTTGAAGTACTAGATTAGAAGTCGGGAAATACCGTGAATAAAAAATGTATCAGTTGAGATTTGAGAATTTAGACTTTGTGGTTCTTCAAATATGTACTGTTGAATGTTGACTAAGTGATGGATGTCTAACATTAGGGTGAGATAGAGAGAGGAACGTGTCATTCATGATTAATTATGGAATAATCACTTACCCTCAAATTTCCCATATCCTTGTAATTGCTATGTTTGGAAATTGTGTTAACATCAGTATTTAGTGGTGTAAGAAGGTTAGATTTTGTTGCCATTCTTCTATTATTTCGAACTTTGCTGGTAGAACTCCACATTGAAGCTAATTTGGCCTGCATTTCTTGGAATTTATCAGGCTACATGGAAGAAATATACATTTGTTAGCATTTGTCATTTGGAAGAAGAAAAATAATCTTAATATCTTACCAAATATTAAAGAAATATATTTGTTTGAAAATGGTAAATTTTAATAAATTTATAAAAGCTACAAATTAAGAAAAAAAACAGTCAAAGTTAGTCTTCACCCACAGTCCACAACTACACTATGTTCACCCCCATGTTAAGAGAAACTCCACCCAAAATATAATTCAGAAGTAGTTGTCTACCTCGTACTAGGTTCATCATCAGAAAACGAAGTTCCACAATTGAACTTGCTTGATTCTACGGTTCTGCTTTGCAGGACCAAAGCTTGTGTTGGATAATTATTGGAAAATTTGCAGCAAAAACATCATCTTCCAATGAAGCACGTCTTTGTAATATTTCATTTTTAAACTTTTAAGCTACACAGTAGATAAGTGACTTTCATGTATAAAGCACACAGAAGTTTTTTGTTGTGACGTTGAACAAAAAAATTGTCCAATCCTTAAGTACTACAATATATTCTTTCAGCATAAAATAAACTTTAATTTTAAAAGCAAAATAATTTAAAAGACCTGGAGAACAGCAAAGCAGAGATCTTCCAACTCAGCTTTCACAGGCAAGACACCTAATCTCGATGCAAGGGAACACCATACAGATAATGTCTCTTCGGCAACAGCTTGGGCTTTGGGTACCGAAAGTGCGTAGCTGAAAAAGAAAAACAAAGGAAAAGGATTATACAATTTGTTACTATTCTACTTCTTTGAATATGGTAAACAAGTAGTGTGTATGGAATTTCAACATCTAACCTCTTGTATCACACTATCACGTAATAAAGCATTCACCAGTTCACAAAGAAAAATCAACGAATCATACATTCGTATGGATAACAGATTAAAATGCGAAAAAAAAATTCTTAAAGGCATACAGTCATACACAGAAGCGGTAAAAATCTGTTCCTTAAAAACCATCTCATAATTATTAAAATTCGTTTCTTCTTGTAGTTTGTAATCAAGAGAAGAAAGGAAAACTGAGTTGGGAACATCATAATTTAGTTCTACAAATAGAATTCCTTATTCCCTAAACGTAAAAAATTCTTTAGACAGGAGGCTTCGAGAGATTTTTTATTTTAACTTGAAGGTTGTGACTTGTAAAAGAAGTCCAGAACCCTTTCATATTGGAATTTTTTAAAATATAGGAGGTTTAAATAGAGAAAATGGAGGAATTAAATAATGACTTGAGAAAGAATGTTAAATTTTAGAAACAAATAATTTGAGAAGGATCCCATGCCACATTAGTAAGAGTACATACATGGTTCTCATGTTATGCAGACGATCTGCAAGCTTGATAAGAACAACTCGAGGATCATCAACCATGCCCAATAGCATTACACGTAATTTATTCGCCTAAGATAGCACAGATATACATCAGAAGAAGAAGAAAAGATAAAGTACCCATCTTCTCCTGAGAAAATGGTGTTTGGCATCATGGCATGCATAGAGTTATTAACCTTTACAAGGCTCGTCGACCATATTTATTTCCATTGTAATTGGGTTGTTCAGAATTAACGACAGACAAATGCTCTAAAACTTATAATGATCGTAATTTCAAAAATACCATGATATGAAATATTTTTCATCATTACAAAAGAAGCATACCTCCTCTGGACTAAGAGTTCTTTGGTTCACACTTTTTCTACGATGTCTCCTCAATAACTGCATGATAGAATGTTAATTGGTGAAACAGACCAGAAAAAACTAAGAAAGCCAAAAGTCAGTCTCATTAAATTCTTGAAAACAATAAAGTTAAGAGAAACTTTAGTTAAATCTCAGTCATGCCTGATTAATGTAGCTTAGCTTTGAAACTCCAGCAACCAAACGTGTCACTTCGTCACCAAATTCTTCTTCTACGCTGTGCAAAGTTTCAGATGTATCATCAACCACGTCATGCAGAATTCCAGCTATGACAGTCTTCACAGCCTGCAGTGAATAGGATAGTATTGAGAATTTGTGATGAAATTGAAAATGCAAATTAAAACATCAACATACTCGGTCTCCACTTGATGGAACCAAAGCAGCTAGAATTTTCCCAGTATGAATACAGTGGGTGACATAAGGCTCTCCTGTTCTTCTTACTTGACCTTGATGAGCTTTTCGTGCAAAGTCGATAGCCTTTTGCACCTGTACATCAATCAGTACATGAGTAGTGTACCTAAAAAATCACAAGTGTTATGGAAAACAATTTACCTTTGCATCATTAAAAATTGCATATCCTGTTAGATCTACACCATCCAATACAAATGCATCTGCAAAACATATGCGTGTAGACATAAAGATTAAAAAAACGAAACAAGAACTCTAAACCCCAAAGATAAGTAATAGCTTTATCTTCAAACTAATGCACATGCAATAGAATTTGGAAAGGAAATATAGCTTGACATCTCCTCCTAATTAGATTTTAAAAGATTGATGGTAGTTCTTCTTGACATGTGTGAGAGTAATAAGAAAATATAGACTCACTTTGCTTGATCTTCAAATAATCGTTTGTATATATATATACATATATAAAAGAATTCACTCAAGTTAATTATGTGTAAGCATCAAAAGAAAACCACCAATCTACTACATACCCGGAAGCTCCGCCTCTTGGGGGTGTAGAAAATCCACCTTGGTAGATAAACAAGCACCAGATGCAATTGCAACAGCAGTGACAGCCACATGAGCGATTGTCGCTGTCACGGCAGCATGGGCAGTTCCGTTACCAGCAGCAGCAATAACGTTCCCTGCGCCAATCATGGAGCAGACTGTCAATCTGGGTACCATCTGATCGAAGACGCACCGGAGCCTGATGGATCCACGAGGAACGGTTGGTCTTAGAAAATTACCAGCGGAGGAAAGACGAAGAACCCCTCCTCGAAGGTGATGACATCGGAGAAGACTGGTTGTTCTTTGCCCTAGCATAATCGAGTAGACCATGTTATGCCGGAGGGGCATTATCTTCTACCTTATCGTATTTTACCGACCAGGTTGTTGTTGGAGATTCTCTGGACATGGTAAGTGAGAGTGGCGGTTGACCGGACGACGAGTGGGTGGTTCTGTTTTTTTTAAATTTGTTTAAATATTTTTTTTTTAGATATTTTTGACAATTCAGATAACGTTAACTCTTAAGGGCATTTTGCATCAAACCCCTTTAGTCAAATTGATATTTCTAGTGAAACCATACCTAGTTTGTTAATAGTGAAAAATGTGGTGTATAAACTATAAATTATAAACCAATTTTTTTTTTTTTGAAAACAATTAAATTTCATTAAAAATAAAATTATAAAATAGAATATAAAAAAAAGAAATGAACAAAAAAATAGTATTTAGTTTAGTCATATAATAACTAGTTATATATTACAAATTATAATAATGGCTAAAAACTTCAAATTATGCTAGATTCAAATTCAGATGTTCAGAAGTTAGTCGCTAAGTCAGATAAATTTGAATAATCCAGAAACTGAAGTAAATGAAATCTAATGACCTAACTTTCTGCGTGAAATTTTCTCTTTACGCGATAAACTAAATACACAATAATACATAAAATAAGAGTACACCTCAGAAATTTAGGCGGGGAAATGCAATATCTACATAATTCCACACATCAGAAGGGAAAAAAATTGAGAAACCTATTAAAGGATTTGATAATGTTGTTGGGTTGGATAAAAACGGATTAAAATGACAACTCATCAGAACAAGTGTACAGAAGGTTATTGGAAGTTCCCAGCTAGAATGATGTGCCTGCAGAATTTGAAGACCCAGATGCTTGCATCTCCTTTAGAGTAATAGATAGCCAGTCCAAACCCTCGTAAAGTCCGTCACCTCGCAGAGCGCAAGTCCCCTGGATGTGCCATCTTCTGTTTTTTAAGTCGTAAAGACCCAATCCTTCACATACCTCCATTGGAGTCATAGCACCTTTCTGAAAAAGAGAAGGTAGTTTGTGAATATAATTCTTAAGGCTGTTTTAAACATGTATATCTAGTAAAAAACTTACCAGTCACCACATTGATGATTTATTTACGAGCCTGGTCTAGAAATACTGTGTTTAATATTTCATGATTCATCCTCGATTAACTTAATACAGCTGTAAATTGAAATTTAAAACTCCATTTCCCTCCCCATTTCAGGTCAGGTATCCAGTTTGTTTTTTGATAAAATTGAAATTTCATTGGAAAATGAAGGCATGTCGACTTAAATTGAATACATAGGATTGTGACCTCTAACTCTGTAAGAGATCAGTAAAGTTATCATCCTCTCCTTATATAGTTTTCCCGACAATATTAAGTGGCTGTAGTTCCAAACCTCAAGGAAATAAACTCCCGCACATTAATGGCATTATCCTCAATCAGATTGTGATTTTTAAAGGCATTAGCAACAAAAAGATGCTAATTGCCCATCTGAATTTCCCCTTCCAGTTATGTGGGCATGACCCACACATACAAGACTGAAAATGAATTGCATGTTAACCTGAACAGATAACGATATTAATTGGAGTCGTATCATTATATTTACCTTTCTCGTGATCGTAGACTCACTTGACTGTAGTTATTATGTTCCTTTTTAATAAGTTTAGTTTCACAACAGATGAGGACAAAGAGGGGTGTGCATTTGATCATTAAACATTTTAAATTCAAAATTCAAAAGATTTATAAAAAACATTCAAGTATTGAACAGTTAGCTATTCCATTGAGAAAATTTGATTACAGATAGTACTAAAGAAGGGGTTAGAGTTAGTGTAGCATACCATGTCCTGCTTGTTTGCAAAAACTAAGATGGCACTTTTCAACATGAAGGGATCTTGGATAATGTTCTAAAGAAGAAGAAAAATGAAGGCATGGAAATTGTTAGTATCGTTAAATTACATTAACATATAAATTAACAAATCGGGTTGAAAAATGCGCCTGAATAATATTGTCAAACCTGAAATTCAGCTTTTGCTTTTTTTATTCTTTCTCTATCCAAGGAATCAACTACATAAATCTGCAAAAACCAGTAAAAGATGTTAAGTATAAAATTATGATTTTTACACAATCTGGGACTAATAAATAAAGCTGCACTTAAAAAGAAACTAAAAGAAATAGCTCCAATATAGAAAATCTGGAAATTTCAATATTTCATTATAATAATATATATCTTGGTGTATTCATATCTTGTGGCATTGGTGACTAACTAATAAGTAATTAAGTAATAAAAAGAACAGATTAAGAGAAATTAAACATTTGCAGAGAGAG
Source organism: Zostera marina (assembly GCA_001185155.1). Taxonomy (NCBI): domain Eukaryota; kingdom Viridiplantae; phylum Streptophyta; class Magnoliopsida; order Alismatales; family Zosteraceae; genus Zostera; species Zostera marina. Next base: position 374,813 of record LFYR01001770.1, on the reverse strand, counting down.
CCAAGCTTTTTCATGCGACGCCTAGGCGTTGCATAGGCGACCATGCGCTCCAGCGCATGTAGGCGTTTGCCTTCATGCGCTGGAGCGGGTTAGGCGGGTCCGGGTCGGATCTGACCCGAACCCGCCTAACCCAATAGGTCTGTTTTATTTTAATTTAAATATAAGGCCCAACCACCCATTTAAGGCCCATTTAAACGACTTAAGTCATTTAAATAAAAGGTTGAGGGTTTTAAAAAACCCTAACCTCTTTTCTTTCTTGTTTCTTGCACCTTTCTAACCCTAAATTCATAGAAGTCTTATAATCTATGTATTTACATTTTAAGTTTTAGATTAATAGGTCTATTACTTTGTATTAGTAATTTCAGGTTTTAAAATTTATGTATATATTTTTTTAAATGTTTCTGAATTTACCCATATTTTTTAGCAAATATATATAAGTTCAGGGTAAATTTGCAAAATTTACCCTATTTTCAGGCGACCGCCTAGGCGGCCATGTGGTCATGGCCATCGCATGACCGCATGGTCGCCTAAAAAACCTTGGAGAGAGCATGAGTAGCAGATCAGTAGCTACAAATATGCAATGTATTCCTAGATTCTAGATTCTAAAGAGCAGATGCTTGATTATGGCATCATGCTAATTATGCTTGCAAAATATTGTCATAAGCGATGATAAAATAATAGTCCAAGAATGGGTAACTAGCAGGTATCACTCCAAAGATAAGGTATGATATGTGATAAAAAATGAGACTTTGGTGAAATGGCAATACTGCTAAATTATGAAATAATAATAACAATAAATTGTGTGAACAAAACTACAAGTTAAAAAATTAGTAAATGGTTCCGGAGAAATTTTATCTAAAATGGGGTCAAAAATGTCTCCCACAATATAAAGGCCCCTCAGAAATAAAAAATGGTTACATAGAGAAAGAAAAAGTTTCAATTAGAATACCTGAATTAAAATTACAGGTAAGCAATGTTTAAACTTTAAACAATGAAAACTTTAAGAGACGTGAAACTGCAGTGTCAGCTATAGCATATCATAAAGATAATGAAGTACCAGTCCATCAGTGTTGTTGAAGTAATGCCTCCACAAAGGCCTTAGTTTCTCTTGCCCACCAACATCCCACACTGTAAAGATTACATTTTTATATTGAACCTTCTCTACGTTGAAACCTGCATAAATTAAAATGTGAACAGATAAGAGTACAAGACTATTAAAACCTGAATTCCAAAAAAATCCTAATAGGCTCCAGATTGAGGGAAATGCTCTTAATGTGTGGGAGGAGAGGACCCAGTTGCCCACCTTTTGAGGCTAAATTTATAGTTATTATCATAAATCTAGGAAAGTTTTGATGGGTCATTCCACCTCTCATAAATCTATGTAATCCTGGCAAGATTTCCATTTTCAATGGAATTTTATTTTTACAAAAAAAGACTATTAAAATCAATACAACTGCTTATGTTTTATGAACTTGGAGATCCATTTATTACAAACTCAATATGAATTCAAATTTTTAAATAATATTACATATGAAAATAAGGTGTCTCTTGAGATAGTTTAATAACACAAAATAAGAATAAGAATGAATTTTTCCAGTGTATCTTTAAATAATGGAGTTTGATTCAACATACCACTATAAACAAATGAACCAATCTTTCCAGTGACAAAAAATATTAAAGCATATTATTTTAATGTTTTGCAGATAGAATAGAAATTAAAATCAGATCATGTTATATTCAAAGAAAATATTTTTTTGGAAAAATATCTGTTGATTTTAAAGAAAAACTGCTCCGACTTTAAAAATTTCTCTAAATGTTTCCATTGCTTAAGTTGAGAATCGTACCTATTGTTGGAACAGTTGACATGACTTCTCCAATATGCAGTTTATACAGTATTGTTGTTTTCCCCGCTGCATCTAGACCAAGCATCACAACCTACACACGTCACATACAATAAAGACAATCGGCATTCCAGAGTTAACATGACAATACACCAAGGCCCAAGCATATTCATAATGCATAGAATAGAAACATAATGCTAAAGTGGTACGTGAGTACTGAGTACCATCATACATAAAAAAATAAAATACACAGTGACTGTAAAAATCAGAATAAATATGAAAAATAGTATGACACCAACAAAATGATATACCCCGAATATACACCTAAAATCAATGAAAGGCAATAAACAATAAGAATATAAACAAAATAACAGATTGTGTATACTAATGAATCTTTTATGAAATCTAGTCATCTAAAAATGTAGTGATGTACTCATATACGAAATCTAGTCAACTTTTAAGCCTGTTTTTAGTGATAATCTAAGGAAATTTTATTTTTAAAAGAATACAGAACAATGGTACAAAAAGAGTATACAATATACTTTCGATTTCAAATGACTCCACAATCGAATCTCTTCAAAAAATTCACTTACAAACAATTATAAGTGTTTGGACCGTTTTATTCATCGTCTTGAGTCCTATATACTGAAGAACGTACTACAGTTTAAAATGACAATAGAAACCATTGTACGCCACTAATTTCCTGAGCATTTAGCAGCTCTGACTTCTTAGTCGGGACCACTAGTAATTAATTAAATTTTAAACCCAATAGGATCATTTTTTTTAAAACGCCCTTACATTCAGAGACCCATTCACAAATAAAAACCAGTACGAAAGAAAAAACAAATCCTTGCTATAACCCAAGCACGCAACATCTCAATACCATAATTCATGAATTCAACATTGTCGATCGGTATCATATACCCTAAGACCTATCTCAGATTCAACGATTTAAAGATAAATAAAATCATAAGTAAAATCAAAAGGAAAAAAAGGAGGGGAATACCCTCATCTCGCTGTTGCCGAAGAAGGCATCAAAAAGCTTGCGGAAGGTTTGACCCATGGCCAATCTCAGCCTTTCTCCTCTACTTGGGTGGTCGTGTCTTAATGTTTATGTCGTGATCAAGAACAGACACGACGGAGAGAGAAGGAGGGAGCGAGAGGGGAGAAAGAGGTAGAAAGAACGTTTCCCTCAATAACGAGCTAAAGGCGCAATTTCCTTTTCTTTGATTTGGCGTCTTTGGTCGATCCTTGGGTTTTTTCGCATTTTCCAGAATATACAGGAAAATTAATAGTCACTCCCTCCCTCTTGGTTGTAAAAATTACGCTAACTTGTTTTTATTCTTTATTTTTTTGTCGTAAACCATGGCTGGTGGAGGTTGGCTAAATTTCGAAACTCTCCCTCTCCTTTTTTTTTTGAGGAAAAAAAACTCTTTTTTTTTATCACTCCCGTCTTGTCTCTTCTCTCTTAAATTACTAAATCCCTAACTCTATTCTATAATCGACTTCTTCATCTACCCCCACACTTCTCCCCCCCGTTCAGTTTTCACAAATCTTCTCCCCGATCAAATCCCTAATCTTCTCCCGGAATCTCTTCTTCACAGTTGTTGCTGCCTTGCTGGAAATCTCTTCTCCGGGAACCCCATCTGGAAATCTCTTCTCTGGTATTTATTTGTTTATCTTGTTTCTATATATTATTTGGGTGAAAAGAAAATCATACGAATGTTTGATCCTGTTTAATGTTTATACGAATAATACGATGGTGATGGATTTTATTGATGTTTGATCCTGTTTTATATTTTACAATGGTGATATAAAAATCGGAGTAGAAAAATAATCTATATTTCTACTGGAATTGGGTTCTATTGTGATTTTTCTACTCTGGTTTATAAAACAGGACCTTGGGTTCTATTGTGATTTTTTTTTGTGGTCTATATGACATATCTATTCCGGTTTTGGTTGAATATAAATCATTGATTTTTCTATTTTTGTGCTCTATATCTTTTTACTGAATAACGAACATGATAATTAAAATATAAAAAGAGAATATATGAACTGAATATTATCATATTCGGTGGATTGAAGATTACTGTTTATAAATTATTCTTATTTTCTGTTTATAAATTATTCTTATTTTCTGTTTAAAAATTATTCTTATTTTCTGTTTAAAAATTGTTCTTATTTTCTTTGATATTCTTCTTCTTTCTTATCTTTCTGTTTATAAATTGTTTCCTTCTGATTTTTTTTAGGTTGACTACGCTTGCGGGTTAGGGATTTGTCATTTGTGGAAAGCTTAAAAAGATCTTCAATACCAAGGTTTTGTTACTTTTTTATTATTTTTAGGATTTATAATTTTATGCATTAATTCTTTTATAATTTTATAGTTGGATTTAAGAATGTAGGATTGTATTCTTAGATTTAAGGTAAATAGGTCATGCCAAAATTTTATTTTTAAATTAGTTCAAAAAAAAATTCGTCTTCGGCGAATCTTACCGTCCCTGATGGGGAATCCTGGCTACGCCACTACGATGCTGTCATTTTTTTTTGAAAGATGAATATCATGAAACACTCATTTTAATTATGGATTAGTTATTTCACATTTATGCAAATATCTGGATTCTTTTGCTGGACTGTTGTTGTGGTGGACTGTTTTTGAATTTAAGTTTCTGTGAGTAAAATTTAATTTTTGAATTTAAGCTTCTAAATTTCTTTTTCAGTAAACATTTTTCTTTTTCTATTTGTTTCATACTTTCATCTTCTTTGGAGATTTGCCTTGCTGACTTTTTATTGTTTAATTTTAAGAGTTGCTTAATTTTGATTGTTAAATAGAGATTAAAATAATAATTATACGAGCAGTGGCGTATCCAGGGGGGGCAAGGGAGGGCAATTGCCCCCCCTAAAATTTGGAAATTTTTTGAGGACCTATATGTAATTAAATTTTTTATAGGGGGTTTAGTATAATTTTCACAATATATTAATATTTTTAAGGGTTAATATATAAATTTCACAATATTTATATATTATATAAATTTCTTTTAGTATACTTTTCATAAGGGTTTAGCACAATTTCACAAGGGTTTAGTATACTTTTCATAAAATCACCATTTAAAAATTTACAAACTCAATTTGAATATTTCCCCCAAATAAAATCCAAACATTAACCCTAGCATCCTTAAATTCCCAAATTGGATTTTCAGGCGACAAGACTCCACTCTCCAGAAGAAGCAGACGCTTCATCTAATTATCTTCATTCTGCAGGTTCTTATTTCTATTTTAGATCTTATAAGTGTCCGATTCAAACCATCACCTTCAGTTTTTGTTTTAACAGGTAATGACGGTTCTTCATTTCTTCTCCAGTTCATCTTTTCTTCTTCTTCCGATTCCCTTTCAATTTTTAATAGGCGTAATTGCTTTATTCTTTTACATCTTCTCTCAGATTTGGAAGTTAATAGTAGAATGCAATTCTTTCTACATTCCTCATTGTTGGGTTGTAAGTATATTTCAGTGATGAATTTTTCTTACCACTGAAATTAGTACAAAAAAATTTTTTCGCCTTCGGCGAATCTTGCCCCCTGCCGGGGAATCCTGAATACGCCGTTGCCCACCTTATTGTCGGCAGGGACATGAGGAGCGGCCATGCAACTGACACCAATTCAACGCAAATCGAATATTGTGCAGAGTACGTCAAGAATTTCCAGAGGACCATACCCTGCCCTGGCAGCGCGTGTGGATCCGAGCCAATCGTGTACGTCGAGAATTGCAATGACGTTCTCCCCCCAACGTGTGTGATGTACTCGGCCGTGACCGTGGGATGGCTGATGGGGAACATTGTGTGGAGCATCCGCATGGTGATTTCAATGAGGAGCATCCACATGGGAAGTGGGGTGTGTTTAATTTTAAGTATATGAAATTCTCTTTTTTTCTTCTACAGTTGAGTTTCAAACAGAGGAAATGAATAAACACTTAACGTGAAAGTTTAAATGTTCATGATGGGTTTTGTTTAGAAATAATATATTTCGGTAAATTATAAACCCTAAACCTCATGAAACCCAAATCATTCCTCTCCATCTGCGAAATCCTCCAAACCTGCAACGTACCTCAATCTGCACCTCAAATTCATGCCAGAATCCTCACAAGCGGATTCAAATCCGACTCCTTCCTCGCAACCCACCTCATCAAACTCTACTCCAAATCCAACGACCTCCGTTCCGCCCACACTCTCTTCCAAACCTTCCCCCCTTCATCCACCACATCCCACCTTCTCAACGCCGTTATCAGGGCATTCGTCGCCGCCGGACTCTATCAGAGGTCGTTTCGGATCTTCTGCATCGCATGGAAGCGGAGGGTGATAGGTGGGAGAGTTCCTGATTCGTACACTCTGTCTTCTATTCTCAAGGCGTGCAGTCTATCGACGGCGGATGGGAGAGACGTTCACGGGTTGGTTGTGAGATTGGGATTTGGGAACGATCTCTTCGTTTCGAACGCTTTGGTCTCCATGTACGTTAATTCTGGACGGTTGGATTGCGGATTGACGGTGTTCGATGAGATGTCGACGCGCGATCTTGTGACTTGGAATTCCGTCATTGGTGGTTTCGCACGTAACGACTGCTATCATTCCGACTCAGCTGCGGCGATCGTCGGTGAGATGATGATGGAGGCGGGTAGTGGTGAAAACGGATTTCGTCCGGATTCTATCACGATCGTCAATCTGCTATCGTGTTGCGGCGGATCCGACGACAGGTTCGTGGTAGAGGTTCACGGGTACGCTCTTCGGAACGGAATATTCGATGCTCCTGAAGCGACGAATGCGGTTCTGGCGGCATACGGACGGCTCGGATTGGTGGAGAAGGCTCGTTCGATATTCGACGGTTCGGATCAAATGGACAGAGTAACGTGGAACATCTTGATCTCGTGTTTCGCTAAAGTCGGACTTTTCGAAGAGAGCTTCAGATTTCTGGAGTTGATGAAGAACCACCGCCGATGGCCGTCACCGGATCTCGTAACTTACAGTGGAATAATCTCATCATTGATCGATAATAACCGTCCGATCGACGCGCTGGAACTATTCCGACAGGTAATTTCCAGCGGAACCATCAAACTAGACTCGGTACTCCTCTCTACGATCCTTCCAGCCGTCGGATTGCAATCAGATGGCTTGAACCATTGCAGAGAGATCCATTGCCACGCTTACAGACACAGCAAATTGACATCGCCGTCGTCGTTGAAGATCCAAAACGCTTTGATTTCAGCGTACTCAAGGAGCGGACACATGGCGGAATCCGATGTCATATTCGCCGGAATCAAAATCCAATCCAGAGACGTTATCACCTGGAGCTCGATGATCGCCGGATATGTACAGAACGGGATGTACACGTCAGCACTAAACACATTCCGCGAAATGACTTCATTCTATAATCCGAATCCGAATCCAACAACAGTGACAACTGCTCTCTCGGCATGCGCGTCGGCGGGAAGTCTGAAGCAGGGGAGAGAGATCCACGGCTGGACAGTTCGGAACGATCTAGACTCCGGTACCTTCGTCGGAAGCGCACTGATCGACATGTATGCGAAAACCGGGAGCCTGGGACACTCCAGACGACTATTCGACTCTGTCGTCAAGGAAAAGAACGCGGTGACGTGGAATGCGATGATCGGCGGGTACGCCGTCCATGGATCGGTGACGGATGCCCTGGAGATATTCGCAAAGATGGACGACTCTACAAAGAACGGAATCACATACCTCTTGATCCTTACGGCGTGCAGCCATGGGGGAATGGTTGAGCGTGGGATGGAGATCTTCCGGGGGATGAAGGAGGAAGAGAGACAGCAGAAACACTACGCGTGCGTCGTGGACATGCTGGGGAGGAGTGGAAGAGTAGAGGAAGGACGGAGAGTGATGGAATCTGTGCCGGCGGAGATCGGGGGAGTGACCTCCGGGATGATCGGAGGATTGGTCGGTGGTTGCAGAATCCACGGGAGATTGGAGGTCGGAATGGAGGTGGTAGATGGATTGGTGGCTGATCCATGGTTTCCGGCGGAGGTTTGCGTGCTGAAATCGAATCTGCTGGCGAGCGTTGGTAAGTGGAAAGAGGTGGAGGGATTGAGGAGTGGAATGAGGGAGAGAGGTGTGAGGAAGGTTGTTGGATGCAGTTGGATTGAGGTGGGTAGTTTCGTGCACTGCTTTGTTGCAGATGGTAGTGGGTTTTTAGTGCTGTTGTTGGGTGGGGTATTAACAAGTCTTGATGGACATGTTAGAAGTCAATGTTAGTATTTATACATATGTTAGGGAGATTAGTTTAATAAATATGTCAGTGTTCGTTGATATATTATATAACTCTGAGATATCATTTAGAGGTAGATATTTTTATATCTTGTAGAATTGATGATACTCTCGGCCCACTGATAACAACAGTAACTCAGCCCACGACCGAGGCTCGACCTGGGCCAGGCCTGAGTCCAACCCAACTTCGGTATGGATCCGCCCCGTGGACCTAACCAGACTACGGCTTAAGCCCAGGCCAAGATCTGACTGGCTCAGGTCCGACCCCAGTAGCAAGGCAGCAATGCTATTGATACTGCTTACCTCAAGGTAGACAGACAAACATCCATCGACCGACACAGGGGAAAAGGACCTCCAGACGAAGACGATGGAAAGGTGCGCGGTTTAGACCGACGACTCCACGGAAGATAAAGACAAAAACACCGATGTCAAATCTGGCCGTGGTAGTGCAACGTCGGTGGCGTGCCGCAACTTAAACTGGTTCTATATACCTATACATCACCATATCTATCAATGTCTTATTTATCTAACTTATTTCTATCTGAAGATTAAAAAACATGTAAAAAAAGATATTGTGAGATCAACAATGGAAAGTGGTGGGATTAATGATATCTTACAAAATATCTCATGGAGTATATCTCAACAGAATAGTGGACTAAAAAAACATGTATCTAAAACACATGAATCTGTCTTTAAACATTAAGAGACCAAATGAGACACAAAAGATCACATCTAATATTTTTGAAACATATTGAACTTAAGTGAATCCTTCTCATGTTTCTTAAGGATTGAGATTAGGGTTTTGATAACTGTGTAATAAAAATGTATGGTTGTTTAATTACGATCTTGTAACTTTGTGAATGGCTTCAGCTATATACCTAACGTTTCCAGTAGTAACACCAGCCATGCTGAAATTTAAGTTTAAATTATACAATGATTTGCGATTGATTGATTGAATGAAATACATGCATACCTTATTCTGCCATTCCTAGTCATGTAAATGTGATATCTGTCAGTTAATTGGTCGACTTGCTCGGGAGTCATTCCACTAAAGCAGAACATTCCAATCTGCAAAGAACACAATTGATGGAAAAAAGGAGTAAAAAACAATGGTTTTAACATGCTGTGATGCCATACGTTAGATGGATTATCACATTCATCATACACTGACCTGATTGGTTATATGTTCCCAGGAAATGGAAGATCCAAGATTTTCAAGATTTTCTCGAAGTGCAATTCGCATGTCAATAATACGGTCAGCCATTCCCTATATAGATAAAATAGTAGGCGACATTAAAATTTTAAAAAATACAAGAAAAAAAATCAAAGGATGCCCTCTGTTTTCAAAAATAAAAAGAAGTGCATCCTAATTTTACCTTAACCTCTTTTAACCATAGTTTCTTTAGATCTGGATTAGTTAGAATGATTGAAACTATAAGGGAACCATGAAGAGGTGGGTTACCATACATTGACCCTGCAATCTGTTGCAATTGACTCTTCACTGCTAGAGCTTGCAACTCGTTTTCACATAGAATGCTGTAAGATTATCACAGAAAATTATTAGTACAAATACATTATACGTCAATTAATTGTGAGTTTACTAAAATCTATATTGTCCACATGAGTACATGACCAACCGATGTTGTTGAAAAGCAAGATTAGTAAATGAAGGTAAGTGTTACGATCTCATATTGATTAATGGTTAGTCGATCATTATGTCGTATTGAATTGATCAGAAGGGTACAGTATTGCATGACAGAGTGAGACAGTCCAATGTTTAAAAAACAGAGGTACGAAATTATACAAGTGAAAAGTATACCTGAGGCATCCTACTCTCTGTCCGTACAGACCCATGTTCTTAGCATACGATTGAGCACAGGCAATCAGATGACCGTCCTTCAGAAATATTCGGATAGCTTCTGCATCTTTTTCTGTGTTACCACTAGCAAACCCTTGATATGCCATATCAAAGAATGCAAAATGATTTTTAATCTGAAAAAAACCCACATGCATGAAGCATAGAATGTATAGTATATTGGAGACAAAAAAACTGATTGATATTAGGATTTTCAGTACCTTGAATAGATATGAGATCTCTCTCCATTGTTCCTCAGAAGGATCGACACCGGTGGGATTATGTGCACACGCATGAAGCATGAAAAATGAACCACTGGGGGCATTCTGGATAGAAAATTCTGAAATTGTAATTTATCTCATTTCTAAAATGAAAAATATAGGTTTCATTTAAGTTAAATGGACCTTGATATCATCCATAAGTGAAGGAAAATCTAAGCCCCTCGACTCAGCATGGTAATAGTGGAATGATCTTTGAGGAACTTGAGCATCTCTCCAAATATTATGATGACTGTAAAAATAATGCAAGAAGATGAAATTAGCCAAACTCAGCAAGAAAGGTAGAAAGTGCATATAAAAATGATGAGAATTAAAGATCTAGTATTAAATAGGATTTGTGTTGATGCAATGGCAGATTCATTAAGGCCAAAACTTGAAAGATCGTAACGTTGCATACGTCTCAGGGTTTTTTGTCAATATGAAAATAGAATAAAGGTGAAAATTACCCAACAAAACTAAAAAGAACTATTAAATGAGACCAAAGCATACAAAAGCTTGTTTATTAATTACACACTCACTTGGACCAGGTTGGTATAGGTATATATACTCGTGAGTTGGATTGGAAACGCCTCTGAAATTTAGCAAAAAGATAACAAGCCCCTGTTCCTGATAATGTCTGAACTGCCGCAATCTTATTATTACTGATATATTCAGATTCATCACCATATGCAAGCTTCAATGTCTCTTCTACAAATGTCTGATTACCTCCCATTGGAAGATATTCCCTGGAATAATTTTTTTATCAAGCATGAGTCATGACTCATGAGACAAACAAATGAACATTAATCATTTTTATTTGAAATTTCGAATACCATATTCAAAGAAATTTCGTTTTTGATAATTGAACACAAGTAGAAATATAGTTAATGTGTATTTTGTTTAGAGTGTAAGATGTTGTTTAATGCTATTTATAAAGTTATCAAAAAAAGATTGAAACATAACTAAAAAAATCAATTATTTTTAGACAAATGCTAAATAAAGTCAACTGATTGTGTTAAAAATCCATTATCTCGGGTCATTGTTAACTGATTGTTAAAATGGTTTTACATATTATAAGCAAACCATTAATGTGAAAAACTGGTAACCTGTTAAATATTGGTGTGTGAGTTGAAAATACACAATATGATAAGCACATATGAAATTAATCTATCCAAAATACCAAATGAAGTCATGTAACATGTTAATAACACAATAAGTCTGTCGATTGTAGCGATGAACAACAATCAATACAACCCAAGAATTTGGCAGTGAATATAAGTCTAATAATAAGAGAGTTATTAAAATTAAATTAGCAACACATGAATAAAAGTATAGAACCAAAAAATGCATACATGTTAGTATTGCCAGAAATTACCCTCTCTGCTTCTCTTACACACTCAAGCACAACCGATCTCCCATCATCATTCCTATATGCTCCCTAAAACAGAAAATCAAACCAGAAGAAGAAAAATCAATAAAATGTCAACATCAATAAAAAAAATCACGAATTCAGAAAAAAATAGAAATCAGTAGCAATCAACATAAACAAAATGAAATTCCGAAGATAAGTGAACACCGAGAACGAAAACTCACAACTCCCACATTAACTTTGTGCGGGTGCCGATCGGCGAGGAAAGCCTCAGTGACCCCAAGAATAGGATCCTTCGGCGCCGGCTCGACTCTCCTCCACCACGTAGACATCATACGTTTAGAAGAAGAATCAAGGAAGTAAGATCGGTATGTGACGTATGTTGCTAGACCTCGCCGGATCGCTTTTGCCGTCGTCATTCCGATCAAAATGAGTACTTTTAGTTTGTCCAGTTCAGAGAAAGAGTGAAAACATTTAGGTGGTTAATTTATATATATGCCCTTGAATTTTTTGTATATGAAATAATTTTTGATAATTTCACAGTAATTATTAATTTTTTTTAAAGATTTAGGGTTTCAAAGTAACTTTCACTATAATTTATCTGATATATCACTTGAAGATAGACATTTTTATATAAATCTTATTAACAGTGAGATAACTTTAACCTTGGAGTCTTGGATCCTTATAAATTTTAATAATTACCGTGATCAGTTAAATTAATCTCCTTAAGTGTAATTTTCATTACAAGTTTTCTTGATAATATATTATGAATTAGTTTCTAGTGCGCCGACCCTATATGCGTTGAAATACACTGAGGCAATCCACCTCTTTCGTTGTTGCTGACACACAACTGTACACCAGTCATTCCTGTCAACAGGGATTAGGATTCCATTTGTTATATGCCGAACCCTCGCAAGGCTCCCACGAAAGCGAAATTAAAGACTTCGTCGAAAACCCGAGTCAACACTTCAAATCGCCGATTTGGTCTGCCAAATCGTCGAGTTAAGGTAAGGATCGCCAGAATCTGGTAGACTGTCGATCTCCCCCTTTGAACTTGCCTGACTTTGTCCCCAAATCGCCGATTTGTCGGCTCGGGTCCATCTCGAGCCATAATGTCTTAACGGTCACCATTATGGTCGGGCACGATCACCGCTGCGGATTACGCCTCCAAAGGTCCTATAAAAGGGGACCTCAGGCTCACTCCAAAGGCATCGGTTTCTCACTTTCCAGAGCGTATAACACGAAGAAATCGCCGATTCTTATAGTGAAATCGCCGATTTCCTCCCAGAAGACTTGACATAAAGCGCGCGTCGTGGATTCCAGAGTCTCCGACACGCCAAGGTAGCCACTCGCACCACCGCGAGCGTTGGTAAGCTTTTCTGTGCTTCATCAACTGTCTATCTTATGATTTGAAAAATGTCACTCACGAACAACGTTCATTTGAATTTCGTCTTACACATATCTCGATGTTAACTGCAACCTTACTACCAACATCATAAAGTACAGATTATCTTTACCTTATGTACATCCCATTGAATAGCTGAACTATATTCGTCTGTCAATGTAGCTAATTAAATGGTAATTAGATTAGGTATCCGCACTATCTTTAATAAGAGATACAACGGTGATGATTAATATGACGTATTTTAACGCATTGAACCTCGACGTACCTTCGGTGCGTCCAATATATTATATGACTCTGAGCCCAAATATGTTTTTAAACTAGTTTAATAAACGTGTCGAGCTCAAACACTCTTAGGCTAGGCTCGTTGTTCATCCGTTAGCTTAGGCTCGAGAAATTCTCCATTTTCAAATTTAAACAAGGATGGGGAAGATCAAGGAAGGCAATCCAATATTTCAACAGATGCCCAACTCTATTAATCTGCAAGATTTAAGATTTTAATCAAAAAAATTATTCAATGTTTCAAAACTTTCAAACAATTTTTTTTATAGCAAACCAGAGTTTGAATGTATCAGGCAGTAAATCAAAAATGAAAACTATAAATTAAAAATCTCGAAAAGCTTTCGTTGGATCATCCCCATCAATTTTGGAGTGATGTGGGAAATCGAATTTCATTTCCTCAGGTTGAAGACCCAACTTCTCAAAAACCGCCATGACTTGACGGAAAACCACAGCATTGCCTTCTCCGGTCAGATGAAGTCCATCACTGCCAGAAAAACAATGCTTGTATCAATCAATGAAATATTTATCGATTTTTCTTCTTCAATATTATCCAACTATACTAAAAATTGAGAGTTTACCGTAAGAATTTTTTTTGCCATCCTGGAGTTCCTTGCATATGGGAAGATAAGTCGACATAAGGAAGACCAAGTTCGTTAGCTACCGAGATGCAGTGGTTTGCATAAATCCCTGTAATTTCATTTGTTCGCTCTGCTTTATCCATGGCCTTTTCACCATACATAGATCTTAAAAAAATACGAAACAGAAGTAAAAAAATTGAAATATATTGTGTTAAAGAAAATAAATCCCTCTCTTAGATTGGTAAAATGCTTAGATGAAATATTGACAATTTGACATATCGAAATCCATCTAAAATATCAGTAAGTAAATCCATCTAGATTTTATAGTTGAAATATTGAAATTTGAAATCAAATCCAACTTAATACCTTGCAAATTCCATCCTCCCGTTCTCATCAATTGGAGGTGGAGTGATGAGCACAATCATCACATCAGGTGAGCATTTCTACTAACAACAACACAGATAGCACGATTGGATTAAAAATAGAGAATTTGAGGTTTGCGGTGAATGTATCAATATATATAAATCTTCACTAGACAGCAATTTTAAAAATATATCCACATTTTGATTAAAAGTTTATAAATTATAACATATGACTATAAGATAGAGATAGATAAAAAAGAAAATTTTGTATGCATGAATGGGAGAGGGGCTCTCATTAAATCACCCAACACAAGGTCATCTTATTTTTGATTCAATGGTTAAAAAATAACAGAAAAATGCAATTGACAAATCAAGTAGTGCAAAGCATACAAACTATAAATAATTACTGAAATTCAGAAACCCTATTTCTCAACATTATCAGGAGAGAAAACTTCCTCTGGTATCTCTTGCAAAATAAATTTCTTCTGGTAGAAATATACAGAAGTCTAATTTAGTATGAATACAAACCTTTAAGTGGTTAACAATTTTGCAAAGATTCTCCTTGTATTCGTCAATTGGCACATGTTGTCTTTGGCTTGTCCGATCCAAAAGAGCAGCATCATTAGCTCCAAAAAAGATTGTGACAGCTGTGGGAGGTGTTGAGCAATTCTGAATTGGTCGCAAAAATAATATAAATAAATAATAATAAATGGATCCAGAAGAATGGTTTAAATGGTTAATTAGTGATATATTAATTGTTAAATACTATTTCTTCATTCTTGTATTGTTTTAAAATTAATGTTTTAGGGTTTAGGATTGGATAAGAAAAATAATAAAATAGATTTTGATTGAAGAAGAGATTAAAATTTTAATATCATCATAAAAGAAATGATTGTGGAGAATACATTTAAGAAACCAAGAATATAAAAGTGCAGAAAAATAGAGAAAATTCAACTAACAAGAGGAAAGATGTCATCTAGCAAGTTCAATGCCCATCTTGTGTTATATCCACCATAACCTCTTACAAAAACATCAGCCTGAAACACAAATTTTAAGAAGAAATTTGATCACTATTAACAGAAGAAGAAATCAAATCATTAGCAGGCATGATTTGGGTTTTCTTCTAAAGATTATACCAAGATAGAATGATAAATTAAAAAGACCATTTGGCTATACAAGATAGATCAAAACCTAAAATTGCAAAAAAAGTTTATGATCAAAGATAAAAATATGGTAAGCCTCTATTTTGATGTATCAATGAATATTTATCGACTTCAAATTTACGAAGAGATATAGCAAGTAGGATCTGGTATATTGTCCAGAGATTTGTACTGCTTCAACACTACATTAAAAATTCAACATTGGTAGGGGAAAGCTTGTTAGAAGACACATATCTTTAAAAAAACTACAACAAAAGCCTAACAAAAACATGATTTATTAATTTTTCCAGGAAACGAGAATTCAAAAATATCAAAAATCAACTCACAGAAAATCTATAAAATTAAATTTCATCTGTTCATCATGACTGTGAATTTTCCTCCCCAAACAAAACACCCAAATTTGAAAAGGCAAATTGGGTATCACATATATCACAGCAGCTCCCTGAAAAAATCTACAAAAAAAAAGAACCCAGAAAAATCGATTTGGTTTGGAATGTCTTAAACATATCATATAAATTGGAGCTGACCATCTAATATCGAATCCTAAAATATAAATCCTGAGAAGATAGTAAGTAGTACAGTAGATAGAGTCACTCATTCACCTTCCGTGAATATGCATTGGCGAGAGAAGCTCCCCAACCATCTGGGCAAAAGGACTGTTCGGTGATGGAATCTCCGAACAGAACGATCTGTGCTTTTCTTCCGAACACCGACGACATCTCTGTGATCACCTCCTCGTTGGAAGTGGAAGAAGAAACCTTAAAGAGGAATCGGAGGACAGATGGAAACGAAATGGAGATCAGCAGAAAGACGAGAGAAAAAATTGCAGCTTTGAATCTGCTCCGATCTTCTTTTCCCCTTCGATTCATTCAACAACAAATCAGTGTAGTTTCATGAAATATTACTCATAAGACCTTAAAATAAAGAGTAATTTGGTAGAAAACTAGGATTTTGTTGAAACCACTATTTTTTTACAAATAGGTCCTTAAAATTAATGAGTGAAGATCTAAATATGAGAGACCAACCTCCTGAGACAACGTATTTAGTTATTATATAACTAAACTACATAGTCAATGAGATTTTTGTTCATTTTTTTTTTACTTCTGTTTTTATTTCTATACTTTATGTAATTTGGGCATTGTTCTTTTTTTCTTAATGAAATTTAATTACTTTAAAAAAAAATCGTGTAACCCAATTAAAATGTGATTCACGTGAAAAAGGTTAGGGTTCGATCCTGATGATACAACCATACATAGATTCACGCTTTCTCTATCAGCCACATTAATTTCGGACCATAAAATCACCCATTTTACATTTGTTAATACCCTAAGCTCAGGGGCTTGAATGAGGCTCGTTTGGCCCAAGGTTAGCCCATGGTTAGCCCATGGTCAACCCTAGGTTAAACCCTTTCTTGGACTGTTAGATTAATCATTTTTCAATTAGCAAGATATGAGATAATTAGTTAAGTTGTTAGTTAAATTATTAGTTAGAGAGTCCAACTAGAAATATATTGATAATTAAACTAAATTAAACTTAACTAATTTAACTACCTTCATATTTATTAACCTATATATATTGCAAGTCGCCTCTATTAACTATATAGTCACTGGAATCTACTTTTTAGTTCTCTCTTTTCGCTTCTCTAATGGATAATCACTCGAATAAACTGCGGACGGAGGATGAGATGGAAGAATATTTCAAAGCTCACAGGTTTGTTTGCATACTTTTCATAGTGAAATTTCTAATCATATATTTTTGGAAATTTCATGGACGTAAGGATTGAATGAAGCATCGATCAAAAGATTTTGAGTAAGAACGCGTGCGCGGCAAATATTCAAATATTGAAGAATCATCAAAATATTTTCTTTATTGCAATTTTTTTAAATACTGAATTTTCGTAGTGTATGTTGTTGTTTGGAGAAGTTTTTTTTCGCTGATGGGGTAACATACCCTAATTTGTTATTTTTTGGTGGAAATAATAATTTACCATGTATTTGGGAATATAGTATAAGTTTCAATATTCTATAGTAGTTTTTTGATATATGTGCACTTTATGTAAATGCGAACATAATTGTGATCGTTGGATGTCAATCGTGTGTTGTGGATGTTTTTTGTGTACAACAACGCAAATAAAGATGACACATGCACCTGAATATTTCCCTTTGTAAATAATAAGATGGGTACAATCTCGAGGCATCATTTTTTTTATGAAAATAGACGGCAGAGATATAATAGGGTATCTTATGAATATCTCAAATATAATTGCCTCCTAGACTACCTACATTACCCAGGCCTAGGATCGCCGAAGCTTTATGGCTCTGCCAAGTGAACGGTTGGGCTCGATCTGTTTGCTATCGGTCCAAGTCCAACTGTGTGGGATTAGTCTTTAAGGCTTTATTAAAGGGGTGGCTTCTAGATTCACCTGTGTCTAGGTTGCCCAGGCGGGACACGTTGTTGGGCTTCGAGTCCGAGATCGGATATCTCATTTTTGATATCTGAAGAAATCTGCAAATCAGATATGGATCAAAATGGCATAAGTATCTGATCTGAAATAGCTAGAATTAATATGACTATCAAATTGGGTCAAAATTCGAAAGTAATGATTTGGTTATTGTTGAATGTGATCACAGTAACTATTAAGGTTTTTGAGGGTTCAGGTTCAATGTACGTATTTTCTTTAAATTTCTATTAGAATGTAACTGATAATCATATATTTTATGATTTTTATATATCACAAGGATGAAAAAAAATCAAACTTAAAATGAGAAGGATGAAAAAAAATCAAACTTAAAATGAGACAATATATTATGTACTAATTATTAAAAACTATTGTGATTTAAATAATAAGACTAGTTTCAGATGAGATATTTGATCTAACTCGTCTGTTCTTCTCAAAATGTGATACTTGTCTGATATCGAGATATGGTCCGCAAAAGACAAAAAAACTGATAATCGTAGTAATAAAATCAATATAGATGATACTCATTGGAACTGTATTAATAATAACCCTTATGTTATTTTGCGTGTTTATAATATTATATTTTACAGGTATGCAAAGGTAAAAGAACCCATTTCAGGAAATGGACTATATAAAGAAAATAAATGGGGATGCCTCCTATTTATAGGGATTCTTATGGGGGTAATCTGGTCATTTGGGCAGTAACCGCCTAACTGCCCAAATACAGTTATCAATAATTAGTTTTCAACATTGTTTACTAGTTCTTTAGATTCTGCACTGATATCAATAATTAGATTATTTTTAATGATAAAAGGTATAGATCCAAAAGGTTTGTTACTTTGACACAACTATCTCATGCCTAAGTTTATGGTACAAATGTATGTTTGTTTGAACCTAATTCATTTTTTTAACCATACTCTTTTTGAAATAGACTAATTTTTCTTCAAATTTCTGTAGCTTGTAGATTGTTATAATGTTATATTGGTCGAAGGGATGAAGCTAAAAGTATACAACACTCCATCACTTAAAATATTGAAATAAGATATATTTGATGATACATACCAATATTCGTTGTTTAACACGTGGTAGTTCAGAGGATTCTGAAGCAGTTAGACTAAAAAGGTTTAAAAATGCAGTTATCTCGAAGAATTTTTTGAAGAAGTCGATTAGATTTGTTTTCATTCCTATCCACACTAATGATCACTGCCATTTTTTATGTGGTATAGTTATGATAATTTATACATTCATTATGACTCTAATTATAAGATTTTAGGAAAAGAGAATGAAGAAGCCGCGACTGTGAATTTTATTCTATTTGATAATTCATTATTCCTTTCCGAATTGCAGATCAAAAAGTTTAACTACTTCTTTTGCGAAATACTAAATATTAAAGATGAACAAACTTATTCATTGGCTAGCTTATTCCACAGGAGAAGGATGCAGGTTGTGATGGCGGGTTATACATTATTGAAGGTTTACGTCATGTTTCATATGGTATATTTGAAGGATTCTACCCATTTTCTTGGACCAGAAAATAAGTCCCCAAGATTAGAAATGATATATTCCAGACTTGTGCTTCTATGATGCACTGTGATCCCTGGCGATCTTCTTTATCTACATTACAATTTCTAGAGTTATTGTCTGGTTGCCTACATTTACCGTAACATTTTATCTTGGGTATTAAAATTTCTCTATAAGATTTGTATCTTGAATCTGCTTTCCCCAGTCTTCCTGTGTTTATACCTCTTCCTTTTATTTTTGTGGTTTTTGTATTTCCAATTACAGTGACCCAATTTGATCTTTCCACGAATCTTGTTATGGAACCGTTTATCGGTTTGTCTATTTGTACTCCAAATTTCGTCTCCAATCTATCAATTGCGATTCTTAATTCTTTTTTACCCTCCTCATTTGCTTCTTCCGAAATACGTGAGATATTTGAACATCTTGTAATAAGAAGATTCAATTCCTTTGATTTGATTTGTACAATGTATGAGGTAGCGGATCCGATTCAGAAATATTTTTTTCCATCTCTCAAGTATCATGTCACTAGGAATTGTTGTTACCCCAATGTTTCTGAGCATGCAAATTAGATGTCTACATTGAAATCCTTTGTAAGATAATAGATGACAGCTATATCTTGCGATGTTGTCCACTCCCACTGATATCTTTGCTGAAACTATTTGA
This sequence comes from Zostera marina, assembly GCA_001185155.1. NCBI lineage: Eukaryota > Viridiplantae > Streptophyta > Magnoliopsida > Alismatales > Zosteraceae > Zostera > Zostera marina. The sequence goes on along the minus strand of LFYR01001770.1, from coordinate 354,785 downwards.
CTGTATAATCCCACCGCTAGATATGTGTTTGGATTCTAGAAAATAAATTTCGTTTTTAATGAAATTATTTTAGAATTTCGTGTGTAAATATCATGTATTAAATGAACATGTTTAGTGATACAAGTTTATTCATGTAGTAGCTTAAACTTTTTTGCACTTGAATCTGATACTGTAGGAAAGTTTCAGATGTATAAACTTGAAGTAAAGATCATTCAATAGGCAAAGCTGTTATTGTATGAGGTGGTGCATCTACATCGTTATGATCCAATTCACATTGTTTGTTCCTTTAATAATGTTTCCAGAGATCCTACTGATTCATATAATGTAGATTTTTTTATATATTTTTGATTTCAAAATAGCATTCATACCTCCACTTCTTTGTGTGTTTTGCATCCCTCCAAAAAAAATGATTCCTCATGAATACTGGACTCCACTTTCGTCTAATTTGGAACATAGATTCTAGTCATGCATTGTCCTGAATGTTATATATTATCTTTTGTCCACAAGTCCCAATCACATTTGAAATTTTCAATTGTATCCGACATGTTCAGTATAGTGTTGAACCTTTCTATTTCTTTTTTATTTCTATAAACTGACCTAATTTTGTCACACATTTTGTATGTAATATACCACTTACATAATCGATGGAAAGTATTTGGAAATACCCATTCTATAGCCACATTCATTGCACCATCTTGATCGGTTATTATAGCCTTAGGGTCTTTTTTCATACAATTTTTGAATTCCTCGAATAACCAAACGAAAGAATCTGATATCTCATTTGAAATAATTGTTGCAGCAGATAATATTGAACTTAGATGATTGTTAACTCCACTGAACATAACAAATACTGACTTATATCTATTTGTTATATAAGTTGTGTCGAATGTAACAACCTCTCTGTATTTACTATAATCTTCAATGTTTGTAGCATCAACCCAGAATAAATATTTTAGCGCACCTGTGATTGTTTGAACAGTTTCTACTATATTTTAGCGCAACATTAGTGCCTCTCCGTATTTACTATATTTTTATTTTTTAAACAGTTTCTAGATGCTTGGTTGAGCCCATATAAAGACTTGTTAAGTTTACAAACCTTCTTGTCTCCTTCTTAGAGTAATCCCTGAGGTGGTCTTAAGTAAACTTCTTCATGTAAATCTTCATAAAGAAAAACATTATTTACATCAATTTTTGTATAAAGATTCCATCTTTTTTGTGCAACTATCGATATTAGAATTCTTACCGTTGTTATTTTTGCAACAGGTGCGAAGGTTTCATAAAAATCAAAACCTTCTTTTTGAAAAAAGCCTTTGGCTACAAGTCTTGCTTTGTATCTTTCTATTTCTCCATTGAACTTATATTTTATCTTATATACCCATTTTGAACCTACTTCCTTCCTTCCTTTGGGAAGCTATGTCAAGGTCCAAGTTTTATTTGAGATGAGTGTCTCCATCTCTTTTTCCATGGCTTCAACCCATCTTAATTGGGTTATTTGAAGCTTCATTGAATGTGTTTGGTTCATTGTGGATTGTAATTAATTTATATTAGAAACTCTTTATGTTTTCTATTTATCCTATGATAAGATACATAATTACTCATGAGATATTTATTTTTGTTTGGATAATCTTCATCAATCTTTATATTAATTTGCGAGGTTTTGTTATGATTCTTCCTAGCCTTGTTTGTTTTGATTTTACAATAGAATTCGATTTTCCTAATGTTGTTTCATTTTGATTGTGCATTTCTTGATCTTGTCCAAGATTTTCTAAAGTAGATTGATTTTGAACATGATTTTCTTCATGTTCTTCTTTTTGTTCTAGAATTTCCTTACTCTGTGATTCTTGAATATATGTTTGATTTTGATCATTCTTTTCAAGTATTTTTCTGTCCTGGATCACTGATTAAGTTATTTCTTGCTTTATGCATTTGGTTATGATCAGACTGGGGTATTACCAGTTATATCTGATTCATATTGTGTGTTTAGAATGGTTTTAGAATCAGTTTGGTTATTTCCAATTATATCTGATCCATTTTTCATTTTATTTTGAATTTTAGTATTCAATTTATGCTTTTGAATATTATCCTTATTTTTAGGATTAGTTATGATCGACCTCAGAGTGATAATTATCATAATCTTCATAAAAAATTTCTTGTATTGAAAAATTATTTATTATTTCACTTTTCTTAAATTTTGGATTTATTTCTTGAAAAAGGAAAATATCTTCTCTGAAGACCACATCCCTACTTATATGAAATTTCGGATCTTCTATTCTAAATACTAAGTAGCCTTTTATGTTGGGAGGATATCCCATAAATATTCTTTTAAAAGTTCTTGGTGAGAACTTATGTTCTCTGTTATGAATTGTTGTCACTACAAGAAAACAGGCCGGCTACGCCCACGGACTTAGCCACGGCTAGCAAAAGCCAATATATATATATAAATGCCAATATTGAATATATATAATATATGAAAATCATTTCCGTGGCCAAAAATCAGTAGCCACCAGACCTACAGCCACGGCCCCTCCCGTGGCTAAATCATTTAGCCAATGATCTTGGCCGTGGCTGTTTCCCTATTTTCTTGTAGTGTGTATAGCATGATTTTGGTTTTTGTTGGTGTAAGGCTTCATAAGGAGTCTTGTTTTCTAGAACCTGGATGGGGTTCTATTTATCAAAAAGGTTGCAGCCAATACACACTCTCCCCAGTATTTTAGAGGTATATTGGCTTGTATATGTAATGACCTTGCTATATTGAGTAAACATTTATGTTTTCTCTCAACCTTTACATTTTGTTGGGGGTTATATGGGCAAGTGAGTTGATGTTAAAATTGTAGACTATATGTGAATTATAATTTAAATAATGTTATAAAGTATGGACTGTGTAATTAACTGATGAGATCCATTAATCTAAGTATATGTGAATACTTTTATAATCTTTATTTAATTTTAGTTATTTGTTATAATTGAGTCTTTCTCTCTTAAAGAAAGAACAAAATTAGTTAAGGTAGTTAAGTTTCTTAGTTTGTAAAGTTAGTTAAGAGAGTCTACTAACTAGTAAGAGAATCATATATATTGTAACTCAATATCAAAGTTCATAAATATATTCTGTTAAACCTATTTACATATCTTCCCAATGGATTGTCATACAGATGAACTACTAGCAGCCAAGGATTTTCGTGACTGGGCAGAGCTTCCATTGGATATTCTTTCAAGAATATTCAATAAGATCGATACGATTTGTATATTTGTATCGGTACAATTTGTATGCCGGTCATGGTGGGGGCTTGCACAAGAATCTCACATATGTAAATGTCTACGTATAAGTGAATGGAAACTTACCAATAAACGTTTTTCTTACACACAATTATTGAAAATTGGAGTCGCTATAGTTGATCGGAGCGCGGGTTGTTTGGAAGAATTTTCGATCGAGAATGCGGGTTTTGATTTTTCTTTCTATCCACCTAGTATACGTTGTTGGTCACCACTCATGCTCCTACAATACGTCGCAAAAAGGTATTTGACGGTTTTTTTTTTATAATTTTTACAACTATAAGTATGCAATTAGAGGTGTCACCGAGGCGGGTATTGACACCCCTATCTGCAATGCAACCAAATATTCATTTTGTTTAACTTGGTTTTTTTTCTTATCTATTAGTTCTCCTTTGCTCAAATGTCTTCAATTTCAAAATTATCAAGGTTTGACGAATGAGGATTTAATCGAAGTTTGTAAAAGTTTTCCATTACTCAAACAACTTCGCTTCAACTTTTGTTTTAATGTTAAAGACCATGGAGTAATTGGAGTTTGTAAGAGTTGTCCGTTCTTGGAAGTTCTTGATGTCTTAAACTGCTGTATCATCTTGACTGAAGTTGAAATTAAAATCATTGGTGATTTATGCCCGAATCTGAAGGAATTTTATCTATTTAATCGTAGTGCTTACTCTAGAACTAGAAAATCCAACAATCATGTGGCACTTGCAATAGCTAAATATATGCGTTGTTTGCGGAAATTAGATATCAGGTATATTCCTCTCAATGATGATGGTTTGCTCGCTATTTTAGACGGTTGCTCTCATCTTGAATCCATTTATGTTGATCATTGTCCCTTCCTTCAAAATGGAAAAAAGCTGAAATGTAGATTGAACAAAGATAAAGTGAAATTAATTTTTTAAAGAAAGTTTATATATATATATATCTTTGATAATGATTAGTGTTAATGTTTTTACAATAATTCCAATAAAAAGACTTCTTTCGCGCTTTGTGAATTTGTGAACAAAAATTAAATTAGTTTTGATTGAAAATCCGGATGATACATTTTTGATTGCTTCATCAACTTATTTTTATTATAAGATTTAAAAAGGAACGTTGTATAAGAATATACTGAAAATCCAGGGTAAAAACAGTAATTTTGCCAAGAAATATAAACTAAGGATTTAAGTGAAATAAAACAATTATAAGGTTATGGTACAACTAAATAAACTACCAGTTATCAACCGACAGGGGGTTGTTTACAAAAATTTCAAGAAAACGTTACCATGACCTAAATGTAATAAATAAGAGTTTTTGATATAAAAACTAACTTGAGTTCAGGTGTCACTATGTAGGCAATTATTCCAAGACTCGTGACAAAAGAATTAAAAAAGTAGAAGGGTCAAAGTGAAATATTTTAAATAGATTCTTAATGGATCAATTACAATGGGCCAGGTCTTCTTTATTTCAAATTAGTTAGTTATGAGATTAGTTGAATAATTTTGTATTAATAAACGTTGTAATTAAACACTCTAATTAATTCAATACAAACAGTTAATCTCTTTTACTCAGATTAACTAAAGAATTACAGCAAATCTCCTTCTTCCCTCTTAGTGACCGTTATAGCGGGTAAAAGCCCCTTTCTTTTGTGGGCGATAAACCCTAGCGACAATCTGGCCACTCCGCTGCACTTCGACCGCCCCCGACTTGAGGAAGTCGCGACATTGTCAGTAACGCCACCGCCGCAACGTGAAGTTAATACGTTGTAAGATTTGGAGAGGAATGATAGAATCGGTGTAGTAATCGGAGGAGACGTCAGAAGAAGAGAAGGATTGGAATGTATTATTTTGTAGGAGAGAACATTGTCAACAATATGTATAGTGTTTGACTTAGCTTAGCTCTTGGGTTTTCAGGATTAGCTCTTGGATTCTCAAGGTTAACTATTGTGTTCTCAAGATTAATTAGTTCTCGGTTTCTCCAGGTTAGCTCTTGGATTTACAAGATTAGCTCTCGGGTTCTTAAAGTTAGCCTTCGAGTTCTCATGGTTAGCTCTTGAGTCTTAGAGAAGGCTTGAGGCCTCAAAATCTCAAGAAAGATCAAACATTGCTAGCAGGCATGAGCTCTCAATCATGCTTAGATTGAGTAAATCCTCTCCTGTTTATAGATTGAGAGCAGAGCTGATGGTACATGCCTTGTCACAAACCATTATTTTCGAGGAGAATACTAATGATACAAAACTGTACACCAACATATTTTCCCTTTCAATGATTGCGTCGGTCCATTTCTAAAATAACCAAATACGAACTCGGGATTCTGAGACAACATATCACTCGAAAAAAGAATTGTCTAAGAAAACCAAAGAGCAGCATTTCAAAATAGTGTCAGGGATCCTCCCAAAATCACTCTTGACGGCACATTTTTCTGCCAAAATTTCCCATATTTTTTGCCAATCTTAAAATTTGGAAAATAATAGTATTCTTTAATTGGGTTACAAAAGTGTAAAGAAATAATATACAAAAAAAATCATATTTTGTAACACCCAGGAGGGCAGGCACTCATCACATCTATGGTTCTCGTTAATAAGAGTCAGAAGACTGTTGTCGTTGTTGTCTCTGCTACTAAGGCAACAACTGCTAGCAAGAGGGCTGGTTCCAGTATCGTACCAGTCTCTGATGCACCACTGTCAGCACAAGATGTTGAGGTGCCCCTATCACTCCCGCCAAATAGCGTAGTGGCCATACCACTCATGCTGAATGGGGGAGTGGACCCAACTCCCACAATACAGGAGCAGTTTGCGCAAATGCAAACTCTTATGTTGGAGTTCGGGAAACAAATAAATAATCTAAAGGCTTCAAAGAGCCGAATCACCACACGAGATGTGACAAACAAGTCTAACTAACACCATTCCCCATCTTTGGGGAAGACTAAGTTAAGTTTACGTCGTCGATCCGAATCAAGGATAGCCAATGAGCTAAAGGAGTTGAAGGATAAAAAGGTAAAGAATCCTGCAAACTCAAGACACTCTAAGTCCGACTCGCATTACTCTCCTACGGGAGACGATTTTAGGAGAACACAAAGACACAAGCATCTCAGTTATCATCACAAATCCACGACACATCACTCGGATGTGCCTTCCAGTTCCAGGACTTGTGCGGATTACGATGCCACTCTCATAAAAAGGGTAACCAAGGAAATTCTTCGTAAACTCACAGACAAGCACATCATATATAGACAGTCCACGAATTTCTCAGGGCAAAAAAGGCACCCTTTCATAGGGACCTTCTGAGAAAACCCTTCCCACGATTTTCCCGATCTCTGAAGATAGACTCGTACTATGGGAAGACCGATCCAGAGGATCATATCAACCTCTACTTGAATATTTTGGAACTGCAAACCATCGATAATGGATTATTGTGTCGGTCTTTTCCCGGCACTCTCAAGGGCAACACGTATTGATGGTTTTCCAGTCTGTCAGTTAGATCGATCACCTTCTTCGCAGAACTATCTCTGAAGTTCATCACCCAACACGTGGGGATGATATAGATCAAACACATCACTAACACTCTATTAGCATTCCGACAAGGGGACATGTCCCTCAAGGATTACACGATAAAATTTACTTTGATGATGACAGAAGTGAATGAGTTAATCCCAAGCACAGTCATCATTGGGTACATCAAGGGTTTAATACCCTATTCCCCACTGATTAAGAGTTTGAAGGTCCCAAAAGTAAAGACCTTCACTCAACTCTTCAAGTGGACCCAACTCTTCATGGAGATAGAAGAAGAGGACAATGACAAGCTAGACGAACTTGAAACATTCAACCAGAAGAAACTACGCTATTCTGAAGAAGATAATATGTACGTCGAGTCCTACAAGGATATAAGTTCCCGCTCAGAAACCTCGACTAGTCTTCCTCAATACAAAAAGGAGTCTACAGATAACAACAATGGACACCAAAGCCCTAGTCCACACTCTCAATCTGATAACATCGATGACCACCAAAGCCCCATGTCACACTCTCAATCCGATAATAGTGATGCAGATTTATAAAATAAATAAATAATTATATCATAATTTGTGCTATTTTTTATTACCAAAAAAATCAAATAAATTAAACTATATTCAATATTATTCCGATGAATAAATTTAGAAATGATTAAAAAATCAATCATTTTCTTTTTGTATTTATAACGGAAATTCTTTTTAGAAATTATTAGTTAGAGGGCGGGTACAATTAGAAATTCCGTTACAAATATCTAAAAAAAAGTAACTTTGGTCGTCACTAAAATTCCGTTACAAATACTCAAAAGATTACGGTTCGGGTTTGTAGTGATTTAATCTAAAAATAATAATTAATCTATCGATATCATTTCGCACTTATATTTTAAAAATAACTAAAAAATTAATTTAAGGCCTAAAATTTGATCTAGAATCAAAATTAAACGACTTTAATATGTTTAATCTTTACATAAATGCATTAATTAATTTATATATTATTGATGAACAAGTTTTTTTTAATTTCCTTTTTTTTTAATTTCTTGGACTGTTAGATTGATCATTTTTCAATTAGCAAGAAGCAAGATATATGAGATGATTCGTTAAGTTGGTTAGTTAAATTATTAGTTAGAGAGTCCAATTAGAAATGTAATTAAACCAAATTAAACTTGACTAATTTAACTACCTTCATATTTATATATATATTGCAAGTCGCCTCTATTAACTATATAATCACTGAAATCTATTGCAAGTTGCTTCTCTAATGGATAATCACACAAATGAACTGCTGATGGAGATAGAGGAAGAGATGAAATTGCTGAAGATCGGTATTGTTTTAATAATTTTCTTGGTGAAATTTCTAGTGTTATGTTTGGGGAGATTTTTAAATCGACCTCGAATAAGACGCCGTAAGGTTTGAATGAAGCATCGATCAAAAGATTTCGAGTAAGAACGCACACGACAAATATTCAAATATCGAAGAAACATCAAAATATTTTCTTTATTGCAATTTTTTTAAATACTGGATTTTCTTAGTGTATGTTGTTGTCGTTTGGTGGAGATTTTTTTTCGCTGATGGGGTAACATACCCTAATTTATTATTTTTTCAAATTTAGTGATGGAAATAAAAAAATTTCCAGTATTTGGGAAATTAGTGTAAGTTTCAAAATTCTACAATAATTTTTTGAAAATCACAATCATTTTCAATTTATATTCCAATATCTTGTCTTGATTATATAATGATTTCATAATTTTGATGATAAAAGTATATATATGTCAACACTTTTATAATCTTTATTTAATTTTAGTTAAGGTAGTTATAATTGTTATAATTGGGTCATTCTCTCTTAAAGAAACAACAAAATAATTAGTTAAGGTAGTTAAGAAGAGGGTTTACTAGTTTGTTAGTTTGTAAATTAAAGTTAGTTAAGAGGGTTTATTAACTAGTACTATGAGAACCATATATATTGTAACTCAATATCAAAGTTCATAAATATCTTCTGTTAAACCTTTTTACATATATCTCCCCAATGGATTATCATAAAGATGAAATACTACCAGCCAAGGATTTTCGCGACTGGGCAGTGAGATGGTTTGTTTATTTGTATCGGTACAATTTGTATGCCGGTCGTGGGGGGGGCTTGCACAAGAACCTCACATATGGAAATGTCTGTTTAAGTGAATGGAAAATGACTGAATATACAATTTTTTTCACAAAAAATTAATGAATATTGGAGTCTCTTTAGTTGATCGGAGCGCAAGTTATTTGGAAGAGTTTTTTGTCAATAATGCGGATTTTTATTTTGCTATCTATATCGTGTTCCTAAAATACATCGCAAATAGGTATTTGACGATTTTTTATAGTTTGTACAGTTGGGGACCAAAAATTCATTTTGTTTAACTTGGTTTTTTTTTCTTATCTATTAGTTCTCCTTTGCTCAAATGTCTTCAATTTCAAAATTATCAAGGTTTGATGAATGAGGATTTAATCGAAGCTTGTAAGTGTTTTCCATTATTTGAAGAACTTCGTCTCAAATTTTTTTTAATGTTAAAATCTGTTGGTACCATGGACCGCGGCCCATGGACCAAACCGGCCTTGTCGGCGGCCCGGGCGAACGGACGGGCCCGGCGCGCGAGCCCACGAGACTCAAGGACTGTGATGGAAGGCTATAAATACCTCCCCTAGTCCAACAGGGGAGGGGGTTGATAATTCTTAGAGAGACACTTGTACTAGGTTGGACGGTTAGCTTGTTCCGGCGAGCCCACACACCAACAACTAGGTTGGACGGTTAGCTTGTTTCGGCGAGTCCACACACCAACAAAATCCATGGAGTAATTGAAGTTTGTAAGAATTGCCTGTTCTTGGAAGTTCTTGATGTTGTAAATTGTTGTCTCGTCTTTGACTGAAGTTGAAATTAAAATTATTGGTGATTTATGCCCGAATATGAAGGAATTTTATATCTTTAATTGTATTGCTTACTCTAGAACTTGATCACAATCCAACAATCATGTGGCACTTGCAATAGCTAAACATATGCGTCGCTTGCGAAAATTAGATATTAGGTATATTCCTGTCGATGATGATGGTTTGCTCGTTATTTTAGATGGTTGCTCTCATCTTGAATCCATTTATGTTGATCATTGTCATTTTCTTAAAAATAGAGAAAAACTGAAATGTAGATTGAACAAAGATAAAGTGAAATTAATTCTTTAAATTCTTTGATAATGATTAGTGTTGATGTTTTCACAATAATTCCAATAAAAAGACTTCATTCGCATTTTGTGAATTTGTGATCCGAGACTATAAGCACGGAAGATGATTTAAATTTGTTTATAAATAGATAAATTAAATTAGTTTAGATTGAAAATGATTTTTATTGCCTTTGTTAAACCCTAATGATAGATTAAAGCCTTTTCAAAAAGTTAAGGTCACTGACTACAAGTAGAGATCTAAGATCTTTAAGTAAAAATGTAGAAAATTTACATTTTAAGTGATAACATGTCAATGTCTTTTAATCATTTAAAGAAAATCTATCTTAAGATATTCCATTTTAAAGACCTGATTCAAAATCTATCATTCATTGATAGATAGACAAAACACAAAAAGATAGAGAAAATTAGAAACGTATGGACATTTACAAAACATCAAATATCATCTTTTTTAAATTTCTGTCTTTTACTCTTCCTTTGATAGGTAAGCTTTAGACTTTTTGGGTGAACTTGTTCTTTTGCTGGAGTAATCATCTGAACTTGTTCTTTTGCTGGAGCAATCATCGAAACTTGTTCTTTGGATGGAGCAATCATCGGAACTTGTTCTTTGGCTGGAGCAATCACCAAAGCTTGTTCTTTTGCTGATGCAATCATCAGAGATTGTTCTTTGGCTGGAGCAATCGTCGGAACTTGTTTGACATTAGATGTAGTAGAATCTTCGTTTAATTCTTCTTCTTCTTTTAGTGGGATCCACTTTAGTCCTTCGTCGTCATATATGAAATCATTTGCCGGCCCAAATTTTTCTGTGATCCATTCACTATTGAAATTCACTTCATTAACTTGAATTGGATCAACATCACCACCATTGAGACTACTGATCTTCTTGGATTGTTGAAACCTCTCAAAAACGTGTCTGTTGTAGTTGATGTATGCAAATGTGTTTACTGTTTCCTGCTCCAACATGGATCTTTTATACGTCGAGATCTTTAACAATAACAACAGATTTGAGTTAGTTTAAATATTTTCCATAACAACGACATTAGCATTTAGCCATTTAATACTTACGGATTCAAATGTACTCTGTTTTCTTTCAAAACTTGAAGCCGTGCAACATAATCCCAGGATGCGGATTGCAATTTTCTTCAATTCTGGGGTTTTTACACCATTTTCATCCCACCATCTCACTGCAAATTAAAATTATTGTGTAAAATGAAATTATGAAACAACAATAGATATTAGATTTGAGAACTATACATGGTTGCAGATGATCAATTCTATCTATGGTCATTTTGCGTCCAAAACGATCTTCTTGTCTTTTATACTTTTGAACATCATTTAATATCTTGTTTTTCAAATCACCGTCATTGACCATTTTATCAAGACAATCTTGAAATGCACATTCATATACATTGCATTCCACTGCATCACACCTGAACTAAGCATATTCAAATTACAATATAACGATACTTAATATCAAATGAAGCTATTAAATAATAAACATTTACCTTTTGTCACGGTAGTAAACTTTGGGATTAAGAAATGCACCGGCACCAAATAATGGGCAATCCAAATGATGCTTCCATCGATTGTCAATAATATCCAGAATTGGTTTGTAATCAATTTCTTTTTGTTCGAAGTTAACTTTAATTGTATCCTTGGCTTTTCGAAATGCAGACGAGATGTGACCCATAGAAGGTTTCTCATTCGTATCCACCATCCTCAATATTTCCAATAATGGTTCGGAAACTTTCAGGCAATCTTCTAACATTCGATAAAATGGAGAATGAAAGATAGCATAGTGAACTTGGGTTTTTTTCTTCCAGTTTTCGTGAATGTCTATATTTAAAAGTAGATCATCAATGGGTTGTTTCATTCCTAATAATATATTCAATGTGAGGAAAGAAGTAGCAAATCTACTAATTCCACACTGAATTAGTTCTTTCCTATCTGAAATTTTGAGAAAGTCATCATATAATTTAGTATCCTGATATATGAACGAAGTTACTTTTTGACCAATTGTAATCACCTTATTAAACTTGGCTAATTTCCCAATATCTTGCAAAATGAGTTCAACGCAATGTGCAACACAAGGAGTCCAAAAAATATGTGGATGTTTCTCCATAAGCTTCTTTCCAACAAGAAAATATTTTGCAGTGTTGTAAGTGCACACCTGAATCGAATAAAAAAATATTATATTCATTATAAGCTAGCCAGCCAAATAAAGAAAGATAGGTATTATAAATGAACTCGCATACTTGAACAACATTCTTCTTCCCGATCTGCTTCATGCACTGTTCAATTATCTTGACTAGATAGTCAACTGTCTCTTCTTTTTCAGAAAAATTAATAGAATATAGGTAAAAAGTTCCTTCGGGACAGTTTACTAAAAAGTTGATTAATTTTCTTTTTGTTCGGTCTGTGACGTACGTCCAACCATCCAACATTAAGGTACATCCATGTAGCTCCCAGTGTTTTTTAAAAGAATTTTTCATGTCATTTACGATTGATACTTTTCTTTCTAGTAGAGGAAATCCCAACTCATACATGGAGGGTGGTGTGTATCCGATCCCATAACGTCCGACGGCTTCGCAAAATGCCTATATTTTATATTATGCATATTAGAAATAAATAAATAAATAAATCAATCAATCAAAGTGAATCAACTTCAAATGCATTTTCAAATACCTCAAACAATGGATTCTTAACCGACGAAAAAGGTACTCCAATGGAATAGAAAAAATCAGCACAAATATCATCCACAATAATCTTCTCTTTATTCTTCAAACGAACCCCAATACCATTTTGTATTTGTTTGCTTTTATTCCTTTCACGACCAAATTCAATAAGTTCCTATCGACACAATACATTAATGGTAAAAAAATAGTGTCACTCTATCAATCCATTAAAAATAAAAATAAAAATAAATACAAAGTCATAAAACATTAGCAAAAGTTAAGCAGACATATTCACGATACACAAATATAAAAAATTTTAGAAAAATAGGTGACTCGATACTAGATTCATCATTCAACATTCAAGTATTAAGACTATTCAGTCATCTCTATAGCCTGCCTATAGGCATTTCAAGTGTTATTCAATCTATCATAGAGATTCATAGTTTCATACTATCATGCAAATCACAAGGAACGCAATGTAGCCACTAATCAGCATACATTGATAGCATGAGAAATATGAGTGATCATTTTTTTTGAAGAATTAAAAATTTTATTTCTGAAAAATAAGGATGAGGCAGTGCCCTAAGATTACAAATATAGGGGAATGCAAATACTGTAAATGTAAATGTAAAGACATTGTCACTATCTTATATGACTGTGACCCTGGCCAGTTAGCCTTAAGAGGTTGGACTCCCATAGGAATATAGCTTGCGATTCAATCTGTGACAGATTGTTTCTCTTATAAGGTGTAGCATTATAAGCAATACCCAGATCCCTCAATATTATCTCCATAGATTTAAAAAGCGGAAAGCGCTCCCAATTTCCAGGGAGTGCTTTTTTCCGCTCTGAGCGCTTTAGAGCGGTAGTGGCATTTTTGTAATTATTTACAATTTTTACGAAAATTGCATATATACCACTGTGTAATTTTTTTAAATCTATGGATCAGACGAGTTTTAGCAAATTACAATTACCAGTTTTAGCAGATTAAAGGAATCATAGATTATACTTAATAATTAATTTACTAAAAAACTCTTCCTAGGGTTAGAAAACTCTTCCTAGGGTTAGAAAACTCTTCCTTGATCTTGCAATTACCACTTAAGGACAAACTTCTGGTGTTTTTCTTCAGCGCACCCAACACCACCTTATCTCCTCCCAAACCACTTCCTGCCGGAAACCCATCTAAGAGTAGTAGTAGAAAAAGTGGAAGAAGCATGACTAGATCGTCAACGGACTGAACCAGCCCGTTATTTTGAGTTTTGAAGAAGAAGCTTTAGAGATGACGCACCATTCCACTCTCCCCATCCCCATCTCCGTCGCCTTCTTCTCGTGAGTTCCGCAGTACCATATCCTCCGGCAATGCGGTACTCATCGGTTCGCCGGAAGAGACGGATTCGCACCATTCCACTCTCCCCATCCCCATCTCCTCCCAAACCACTAACCCTAACCCGACCTGACCCGACCCACTAACCCACTAGAATAAAGCGATTTGAAAAGCGCTCATGAATAAGCGCTTTTCAGCTTTAATCGCTTAAAGCGTCGCTTTTAAAACCATGATTATCTCTGATCATATTTTCTGGAGACCTAAGGGTGCACATAAAAATATTAAATACCAGTACCTGAGTAAAGTTTTAAATTGTCATCATTATTATTTAGACTTGTAGAATGGGCCTCTGTAGAGAGTCAGAGATAAATTCAAAGATAATTTAAGATATTTACAATATTTTCAGATTGTGTAATAAACCATATTTTAACGATTAAGGAAAAAAAACATAAAACAAAGCCCCACAGAATAAGAGGGAAGCGTTTCCATTATATCATTCTCATCTTCTTGTCCTACAGACAAAAAAATCAGCATGTACAAAGTCATTAAGTCATCATAAACTTTGATATGAGCAGAATAAAACATAAAAATGGAAAAAATATTTAATTTTATATGGACGTCAAGCGATATACCATATTCTTCTTCATTGGATCGTGATTCTTCTTTCTGGGAAGTTTAAATAAATAAATAAAATCAGTTAGTATTTAGTAATTATCTTTATAAAAGCTATGAGATAAGCTATAGAAATCAAGATCTTTCTCTTTTAACTCTCAACATCATTTCTAGGGAACCACTTTAACAGATGAATAACAAGTCATTATATTAAAATTTGATAAACAAGGTCTTACTCGTAGATATAAAGTTGTTTCAAAGCAACCATTTGGGTGATGTGATTCGATTTAATATCAGCTAATTTTCAATTTATCATACCCTTCGACAGTTAATGCTGGAATATCAAACAATGTGGTGCTATATTCAATAATTAATCTAATGATCACTTATTTTACAATACAAAATCTTCAAACCTACTGATTTCTACACAATAAGAATGTTGAAAACTCAATTAAACTAGGTCTCCAAACAAAACAAAACAAAACAAAATCCAATGAAAGACTCACATCCTCCTCATTATATGAAACATGTACGGAAGCGGAACCATCACTGTTTCTCACCACCCGATCAACCGGAACATGATCATATCCGGATTCATATCCGGAATCATATCCGGAATAATATCTGAAATAATCAATATCAGTGCTTCCACTCATCGTAAAATCATCACCATATTTACTGCAATCGTCCCAACTCTGTCCAAAATAAACACAATAAATATCACATTCCATCGAAATTTGAATCCTCTCAAAAACAAAACTTACCATTTCAGTTTTCAACAAAACCTCCAAATGCTAGTGACGATCAGAAGACCACACGCCGTCGTGAATCGTGATCGCCAATTAGGGTTAGGGTTTTGGAACAAAAGACGGGAAAAGTGAAAATTTTCTAAACTGACCTTGCTATTTTGTTAAATTATAGTTTTAATCCTAAATTTTAATAAATCGGAAATATTACAAAAAAATCCCTGTTATGTTGATGTATTTCGAAAACAGACAAATTAGTGGATAAGTGGAATTACAACCACACTCCCTCCGACCCTCCCCCATCGCAGTAACGTCGGAAATGGCGGCGAGGCTCCAAATTCCGGTCTCGATCCGCCGGATCTTGTTCCTTCCCGATAGGCCATCAACATCCCCTATCTATTTCTCCTTCTCCTTCCCCATTCCTCGATCCTCCCGTCGTCCTCTCCACTCCATCGCGCCCGCCGTATACGGCGTCAATAATACTCGGAAAGTGTCTTCGATGGCGAAGCGGCGGTCTTTCATTGGACAAGAAGAGACCGCTTCTTGTAAGTGTTCATATGTTTTTCCTTTACCTTTCTCGGATTTTTCTATTTCTGATGATTTTGTTTTTTAGAATGATGATTTAACATTTAGAATTATTGTTGAGAGATTTGATTTTTTTTTTTTAATTGTAGCTGATGATTTGCAATTTGAGACGCCTTTAAAGATTGCAGAGTATCCTAATCCTATACTGAGGAGGAAGAACAAGAGAATTCAAACTTTTGATGAGAATCTGAAGAGATTGGTTGATGAGATGCTTGATATTATGTACAAGTAAGTATTTATTTTATTCTTATATCAGACAGAATGGTGAATATAGTCAATTCAATGAATACAAGGCTAGTAAGCTACATTTATTGATTTATATAAAAGATGTGACTTGTGAGATTTTGTTTAATAAATTTGAATGTTTGCAAGTTCTAAGATACTATGATTGCAAAATATAGATGGAATTTTTTTTTCTTTGTTCATAATATAGGTTTTGACTTGTGAAGGTGTTTGTTTGTTTATTTCCATTCTTTTGCACAGAACTGATGGAATTGGCCTCTCGGCTCCTCAAGTGGGTATAAATGTTCGACTAATGGTGTTCAATCCTGCTGGTGTACGTGGTGAAGGAGAGGAAGTTGTTCTTGTGAATCCTAAAATTTTCAAGGTTTCAAAAAAGATTATTCTCTTTGATGAAGGTTGTCTGTCATTTCCCAAAATTTACGGGGATGTTGAGGTAAGAGTTGAAGTGAATATTTCCTTGGTTACTTTATACATGGTATAATTGTATTAGTAGGTTCGCTCCAATATTAATCAAGAATCAAGTGCATATAGATGTTCAAAATACATGTATTCTCCAAGAATGGTTAATTGCGAACCTTTATGTAATCTATCGCTTGGTATTCAGATGCCATGTAAACTTGATTGCTGGCGGATACACAAAATAAATTCTAGGTTTACAAGATAATTTTATACTAATTTAGAATCTATTACTTATCAGTAGTGCATCTTGTTATAGTTATACGTCTAATACCCATCTAAAGTTTTTTTAAAAATAAGTAGTTTAATCAAACTAATAACATCAGAACAAACTATTTTCAATAGTTTAATCGCACATTAATCGATTTTGAAAAATAATTCTATCATTCTATGGATAATTGCAAGTATATATAAATGTGGTTCAATCAGTTCGGTGATGATTATTTCTGTTCTTGAGTTTTATATAATAGTAACTTATCCCTAAATTGATAACAATTGAATTATTGGAAGATATATAATGTGGTTTTATTGTTACTATTTTGCTTATAAAGATTGATAAACACTGAATTATCTTTTTCTACAAATATTTGCAGCGACCATCATCTGTCAAGGTTGAGGCACAGGATATTAATGGGGAAAAATTTACAATTAATTTGTCTGGTCTCCCAGCACGAGTTTTCCAACATGAATTTGATCATCTGCAGGTTTTTCTTTATAAATAACACTAGATTCTTTTTTTTTAACTTTTTTCATTGAGGAATGTTTAAAATTAAAGTTATTGGCATCTTGGTTTTTCTCTTGTTCTATTCTGTTCAAAATTGAAAATTCATGCATGGTATTATTTGATATATTTATAATAGGATATTTATGAGGAATAAATCAAAAAATAATAAAGCTTGAATTGTATCAATCCATTATAGTAGTTTTTCCCTAAATACAAAAAGTAAACAAAAATAGATTGCACTTTGCAGGTTGTATTAATGTTGAGAAAATATACATCTTTACTTTTAATGGTACTGTGTTTTATAGATTTTTCGTTTGTTTTAATTCTTTTTTAGCAAATCATAATATTATATATTGGTCATTCCCAAACAGCAAAACATACATATTAGATAATTGGAATTTTCAATAGCCCATTTCTGCTCAAGATAATGAAGATTCGATCAACCATATGTGCTGACTTTTTTTTGAAAATCGTGTCTATATTCTGTGAAGAAAAAACAGAACAGTTCCCTAGATTATCTCAACTAGCACTATTTAAAAATTAAAATCATTATTTAGCAGTCTTTCTAGCATAGTGGCTTGCATTGTTGTTAACTAGTGGAAACATTATATTATTCTACTCTTTATGTTATAAATTTATCCAAACATGTTTGTCAACATTTAAATGGTCTTGTAAGTTATAATCATTTGAATTATAATTTTTAGTTCATCTTTCTTGTTGGGTCTAACAAGTTGGCTTTATTTCTGTAAATAACAGGGGATATTATTTTTTGAGAGGATGGATGTCTTTGTCCTTGAAAGCGTACGTTTAGAATTGCAGGTTGGTTTTGAATTTTAATATCCATAATTGATAATTCTCCTTGAAATGATATTTTATAAATTCATTGTTTATTTTCAAAATTCATAATCACTGGTTTTGAAAGTTAAAACTCTAGAAGACACCAATCACCCAATTTTGCTATTAATCTAACATATTTTTCTTACACTGTTTATGCATGATTTTACCTTTATCCTATTTTATAAGGAAATTTACTTATTACACTCTTTTGTTTATAATGATCTTAGGCTTTAGAAAAGAAGTACGAGGATCAGACTGGACTACCATGTCCTGAAAAAATTGATAATTTCAAAATAAGAAACAGAGCTATGGGATTTTCAAATCGATGATTTTCACTGATCATCCACACACACATAAGTCAGGTGTTGTTAAATTTTTTTCATTGTTATCTCTCTCTCAATCCACTTCTCCCATTAGAGGTTGTGATGTAAAGTCCTAGCAAATTAGCAATTAGATGATATTGAAAATTGATGATGATCATTATTGTTAGCAGCTAATAACTATTCACTGTTGTTGGTCTTGCTAGCTAAACATAGGGTTTCAAATTAAATGGATATGGGGAACTGGGGAAGGCTTTCGCCAACCCCATCCCCGACCACTTTCACATCCCCCTTACTTTCATCAATCATTCCGAGTAATCGGATTTCTTCATCTTCAAAATATCAAGTCATTCTACGTACATTTAAGATCAAATCTAAAGTTGATACATATTTTTAAAATAAGAAAATGTACAACATTATCAGCTTGACGAAATGAGATATTCGCCTATAAACTCTTCAAAAATCTTAATGGAAAGCGTCAAGATACATGAACATCAAAAAATTATTGAAGAATCTTAAAAAAAATCATTTGCCAAAAAAAAGTAGATAGAGTTAGGGTTAGACAAACAAAGTTAACAGAAATTTGAACTACGACTTATTGGATAGTTTTGAGCGTTTGGTTAATCATACTAATAATAACATAATTAGGTCTAAAGATGTGTAGGGGTGTGCATATATAATTGTTATCTTCAATAAATCGAAAGAAATAATTGTTATATTATCGATTTCAGGCATTGTAGGGGTGTGCATACTCACACACAGTCACATCTGTACCTGATGCTCAGCCTATAACCAGTCTGACTTGCAGCATGAATTCAACACCTCGCGCACCAAAAAAGCGACACTACTCTATCCATCGATGTACCTATCTGGTTGATTTGATTCGATTTTCTTAAATCATAATCGTGAATTCCTAATTTTTTTCTATTAGTGATCATGATTGTTAGTTTACTTTGTATGTTAAACAATTTGTTAGTTTGGATTTGTTGATCATTGTAACCATGTAATTACTACAGTTAATTACATTGTAATTGTATATAAATACTTGATCAATATGATAGGGAAGATAATTTAATATTTTTGAGAAATTCTCCCACCACATTATTTACGATATTCTGTTATGGTATCAGAGTTTGATCGATCGTGATCCTGTTATTCTTCTTCTTGCATAGTTGGATGTTTTTCCAAAGCCCATTGGTATGAATTCCGTTCCGTAAATGGTTGAGGAAATGAATTGAAGGTACTGTAAGCTTAAGGTGGATACAAAACTGAAGACTTTAGATATTTTTACAATCAAACATTTGAAGTCAGTCATGCTGGACAAAGTAAACTATTATGCTTGGAGAGCGCAATTCGTGATTATACTTCATGGAAATGAACTCCTGAATTTCGTGGAGAAGAAAGATCTCTCACAGAATGATGACATTTCGAGGTACTAGTTAAGAATCAGGGACCTCTACGGAAGCAGACAGATATCTCTTGTAGGCGAGATCACCTCCACCTAAAGGATAAACGATCCCTCTAAGGAAAGTCGTCGATCCCACCAAGGTAAGATCGACGACCCCTACCATAATGTGTGTGTTTGTCAGCCCTGAGCAATCGGTCGACGACCTCCTCAAGGATCTCCTAAGTGATCGACGACTCCCGTAGCACCAGACCACTTCAAAGCATAAGTGGTAACTGGTGAGTTACAACCTCATCAAAAACATATATCGCTCATCTCGAGCTTCTATTCCGTTTAGCCTTCCTCCATTGGTTTTATTGCCTTCGTTTGACTGACATTAATTTTTTACAAATCCTCACCCTGTCACTATTCATCAAGATGTGGGGAAGTGATTTAAGCGAACCTTATTTTCATATATAGGAAAATAAAGCAAAATCTGGAGCACAAAATACATTATTCCAATTTTAATTGTGTGTTGACTGATATTTAATTGGGTTTTCTTTAGTGAGGGTTATTTGCCACCAAAAAAATCTCAAGAGTCGCCACCGACTCTTCTTCTAGTTTTGGCTATTGTCTTATGGTGGAGGTCTTCTTATGATACCATCGGCCCACTAAAATGGTCAAACAGGAACATCAATGGACCTGGTCCGACACAACAGCCTAGGAACATCTCCAAATCCTCCATTGACCAGATCCCGATCAGACCTGACATGACGGTTCAGGAACACCACGGTCCACTATCGAACCGCTCCCTAACCCTAACTTTATTAAAACTAAAACCAAGTTTTAATTAAAGAAATACAAATGTATCAGATCCAAAGTATTAACCATGGTTTTAAAAGCGACCTAAAAGCGCTTATTCATGAGCGCTTTTCAAATCGCTTTATTCTAGTGGGTTAGTGGGTCGGGTCAGGTCGGGTTAGGGTTAGTGGTTTGGGAGGAGATGGGGATGGGGAGAGTGGAATGGTACGAATTATAGTTTTTAAAGTGGCGCTTAAAGCGGTTAGAGCGATAAAGCGCTCTTCCAAGACCGCTTTGTAAATCGCTTTTTTCCAGCGGGTTGTCAGGTCGGGTAATACCCAAATGAAAGAACTTAAATTCTTTCATTTCCCTTTCTACCCCTCCATTTCCATTTAACTATTTAAATAAAATACCCTTCTAACAAACCCTGACCCTCACTTTCTACCCAAACCCTAGAGCTCGCCGTCACACCGCTGGAGATCGCCCAACCGTCGCCGAAGGTTCATTTTTTTAGCCGTTTTCTCCTCTAGTCTATACGCCTACTACTGGTATGCATTTCTTCAAATTTTCCATCACTTTCTCTACCTTCAGACCGTCTGAAAGGAGAAAAAAAGATCGCCGGAATCCGGGCTGTTTTGCCGGATTTCGGACATCCTCGATTTTTTTTTCCCACTGTTATGCCCTAGAGCAACATGTGGCTGCATTTTCAAAAAAAATTAAATAGGTTTGCCGGATTCCGGTCAAAACAAGCCGGAATCCGGCCAACTATTTTTATTTATTTATTATTATTATTTTTCTTAAAAAGGCCTAATGTCTACCGATGAAGAATACGTCGTCGCTGAATGCGACCTTAATGACACCAGCAGCGACGACGACGCTACGCAAGGTGCTTCGGAAGAAGAAACACCTAACGAATCTATGCCTCCTCCGCCTCCACCATCTCCGGCAGTAGTTGATCCTCCGGCAGTAGCGGATCCTCCGGTCGTGGATAACAATGCTTTAGTATACCACCATTCCATTAATCCAGAATGGTTGACAGACAAAACAAGACGGCCAACTAGTGCAGATCCCGGATGGAAGTATGGGATCCTTGCCGACCCAACAAAAAATAAGTATGCGACGAAATGTTTATTTTGCGGTATTGTTTACAACGGTGGAGTGGCGAGGTTGAAGACACATTTGACAGGTGTGTCTAATGCAAAAAAGAACTTCACAAAGTGTCTTAAAGTGTCATACCATGTGCTTCGAGAGTTAGTCGAGCATATGAACTCGAAGAAGGCATCCATACCAGTTATTGACGTTGATGTGGTTCCGAAAGAAAGATGTCTAGTGTAGTGGGATCAACAACTTTTGGTTCCGTGAAGGTATACGGATCCTTGGGCTTAGAAAAGAGACAAACTATTAAGAGCATTGTTCGAGAACGACGAACACAGAAATTAAAGCAAAGTACAATGGAAAATCTATTGAAGAAACAAGAGAAGAAAGATATACACGAGTATATTGCAAAATTCTTTTATGACAACTTGCCTCTAGATAATATAGATATAGGTGCTCGTCTAGATGAATAGGTTAAATGATTTGTTTGTTTTTTTCAAATAACTTGGATTATTTGTTTTGAACGTGTATTTTTTAGATGATGGGCGAATATTGACAGGTTTATATATATTTTATGGTTTATCATACATTTGCAGGTTTTAAAATATATATATATATATAAACAGGGGTATATTTGCAATTTTTTGGTGGGTACAAAGTATGAACCACTTTTAGTGGAATCAATTATTAATTGGTATAGTGTTTGATGACGCAAGGCCGATGAGGTGACCGTTACAGTCGATCGTAGATCTGTTTCTCTCCTTCTCTCTCTCTCTCACCTTACTCTAGTGACTAGTCTCTAGACTCATTAAATTACCTATTGTTTATCTCGAGGTAAACAGTATTAATGGCAATGTTACCCTGCTATTGGGGGCGGGCCTGAGCTAACCGGATCTTGATCTGGGCTTAGGCCCAGGCCGTAGTCGGGTCCCAGAGCTAACTCATACTAAAGTTGGGTCTGACTCATGCTTGACCCAGGTCGGATCATTGCCGGACCTGCGTCATGGGCTGAGTTACTGTTGTTATCCTTGGGCCACATTTAGTGGGCCGAAGGTATCATCAATATTATATCTGATAACAGTATATAAGATCACAATGTATTAACTCGAATTTCATCTAAGAGCTAAAAAATACAAGGACATTTATTATTAAGGTTTTTGAAAGTTCAGAATTCAACTATTGTTGTATACTTGATTATTTAAATTTGTACTATTATACAAGGTCTAGGATTGAGTCTCGCTATAAGTATTTTCATTCAAGGTCCAGACGACTAATTTTCTTCATTGTTTTCACCTGTAATCTCTTTGAGAGATCTTCCCTTGGTTTCTGGTACTAAGAACGAAAACACAAGGCCTAGAAGATTGCAACATGTAAGGATAAATAGAGAGTTTCGAACCCCAATTCCGACAGAATAACCGTGATCGGTCTTTGATCCATCTTGATTTTGTGCAGCATACAAGAACCCAAAAGCACCGATAATTGCTTCGGCCTTCCCCAGAACGGCCGATATACCATGGCACGTCGATCTTAACCTTGCAGGGAAAATCTTTGCATGTACTATAAATGTTATGGCACTGGGTCCGAAATTTGCAAAAAAGAAAGTATATGCGTAGAGAACGATGAAACCAATTCTATGGTCCGAGGATTTCCAGTAGTTGTACCAATAAGCTAGAATTCCCATGAATAATGACATGACCCCAAACCTGATTGTTTGGATCTTGAACCTTCTGATCCTGTCTATGAGAAACACTGTCACCCAGTAGCCTGGAACTGTTCCCAAAAGAGCGATGAAAGTCTGAGCTCGGGCGATGTTGTAAACTTCTTCGATGGCGTTCATGGATGCAGGTTTGTGAATCCAGCCAACAGCGGTGAAGATGTCCTTCTGAAAAAGATTCTGGTTGTAGAACGCGATGTCAAGAAGAAACCAAGTCATGCATGTTCCGACCAGGTGCAGACCATGCTTCCTAACGAATTCACGGGAAAAGAGACCAAAGTTGTTGTTGAATATCAGAACGACCACAACGGGGTTTTCCTCTATCTGTATATCAACCTGCAACACCTTTGACATGTTTTCGTTGGCTTGCTTCATATTTTTTGCCACAAGTGTGGTATATCGAGTTGTTTCCGGCATCTTTGAACGTGAGTAGAACGTCAAAGCAGCAGGAATGGCTCCAAACATCAGAATAATACGTCATACGTAGTTAGCCTCCGGCATGGTGGATCCAATTGGATCAATAAAGTAAGGAGGCACAATGTATATTGTCTTAAATTAATATATATATATGATATGACAATAGCCATTATACCTCCGACAAGAATACCAAACCCCTGCATAGCAAATACCGCAACAACGAAAGCTCCACGTGTTTTCATGTTGACGTACTCCGACATGTTGGTGGTTGAGAGTGGGTAGTCTTCGCCGATACCAAAGCCAAGAAAAAATCGAAAAAAACACAATGTGGTCATGACGCACTTGGGAGAGCTTCTGAATGACAAACCGGAGGCAATCGAGCAGATGACCATGATCATTAGAGTCATACCATAGACCAGTTTTCTCCTCAATGTGTATGTATTTCTCCCCATGTGTATGTATTTTCCTCATATCATACATGGTTAATTAGCCATGATATTTAGCCATAGAAATATGTTAAAATATCAGTGCTATTTTTTTGCGACGAAAATAGTCATGGTCCTTCCTACTCCGTGGCAAAATATGAGTGAAAAAAATTGAGAGAATTTTTCTCGAGAAATTTAGCCACCAAACTAACCAAGGATAGTAGAATTCGTAAAATTATCAAAATAGGCACAACTTTAGCCATGCATAAAAAATCCGTGACAATTATTGAACAATTAGCTACAGCATTTGCAATTAGTGACTAAGTCTGTGAGTGTAGCCCTGTTTTCTTGTAGTGCTACTGGTCTTATACTAGAGTGAGTGAGTGAGTCTAAACCCTAATACGATTACGTAGGTCTATTTTCGTCATCACGTATAATATCCAACACTATCAATAATTTTTACCTAATTGATACGAGTATAGAAGAAACTACATGAATTCTATATCCGTCGTTATTGAAAATTAGCAAGGCAATATCTCGGTGTAATAGATGGTGTAAGTGTTGTTTCAGTGAAAGAAGTTAATTTTGTTGTTCGTCGTTGCTGTATAATCACCTCGCATCGTCATAATT
This sequence comes from Zostera marina, assembly GCA_001185155.1. Taxonomy (NCBI): domain Eukaryota; kingdom Viridiplantae; phylum Streptophyta; class Magnoliopsida; order Alismatales; family Zosteraceae; genus Zostera; species Zostera marina. The sequence goes on along the minus strand of LFYR01001770.1, from coordinate 329,846 downwards.
TTTCGTCCAATTGAAATCAAAACTAAAATAAGATTGTTAGTAATTACCCTATCGATTTTTCGGAAGTAATCTCATAAAAAAACATAATTAAGCCATTAATTTTGAAAGTTATTAAGATCTTAAATGAATCATTGTTGAAAGTCAATAAATTATTATTCTAATAAAAAAAGATTGAACATTTAAAAAATATTAAATTTCATCTTTTAATAAATGATGGGACCCACATATTTTAATATTTTGCCACTTTCCTTCCTTCTAACACATTGTCAACATTTTTAGAAGAAAACAATTGTATTTATGGAAATACTTTTAATTTTCTATTCTATTTTTCGCCCTTTAGTTGAATATATCTAAGAGACTAAGAACAAAGAATATTAAACTTTTGTATGGATCACTTTCATAAGTAACCACAAAGTATGATAAGTTTCTAAATTTACTTACACTGTTAAATAACTTTTATAATTTTTTAAAATTGCCCCTAAAATTAAAAAAAAAATTACTATTCATTTTCATAAAATTGCAAATGAAAGATAGGATGGATAGTAAAATTTCTTTAATTTTAGGGGCAATTCAAAAAAATTATAAAAGTTATTTAACAGCAATTTTAGAAACCTATCATACTTTGTGGTATTTGCAAGAAAATTCAAGATGAATATTGGGTGATGGAAATGATTTCAGATTCGGTTTCGCCTAGCAATCAAAATGTTTTCAATATCTGTTGATACAAAGATTGTTCCTCTTCGAATAATCGGTAAACTCATCTCCAATCTGGCATCCTTACCATTATACGGTTGAGAATTGATGAAGTTGGAAGTAGGGGTCATGTGATGAGATGCCCCATTGTCCATAAACCATGAGGAAGACGATGCCACAGAGAGAGCATCACGGTGAACGAAAATGTAAGAAGTTATTGCATCTGCTGGGAAGGCATAATTGTCACGTGACGACGTTAAGTTGGTTAATTGTATTTCCAATATTATCTTTATATGTGGTTAGAGTGAATGAAAAAGATATGAATTGAATACTCAACAAAATTATGTTCATCTTTCATACAATTTCAGAAGATTCTTCTTCTCTATCTCAAACCCCACTGTGGGATTTTTTTCAATTTAGGTTTTCTAACAACCGTTCATTTGTTATAGTTTGTTACAAATTTGACATGCTTCACAGAAATCCACTGAAGCAGGGGTTGGAAGAAGAGGTGGAGTCTTACTGGAGTAATTTTGATTGTATTTTTTCTCCTGTCATGCATAGTTATTTTTTCCACGATAATTTTGATTGTACCTTGATTGGTAGTAAGAGCAACCATGACCTCCACGACCCTGATTGTTTCCACAATAGTTGTTGTAATATCTATCGTCCACGTGACCGCAATTTCCCTCATATATAGTTTTTCTGATTATTTCCTTTACCATTATTGTTTCGGCCGTTGTTTTGTTTTATTTGTGCATGTATTTGTTGATTTGCCTCAGGTGTGATGTTCGGAGTAGTAGTCACGAAGGCGACTGGATTTATGTTTGTCGACTGGCTATAAAGAAAGCCTTCTTTTACCTCATGAGATGGTTGTGGAGTCCATCAAAGTATATAGTTGGGTGAAAGTGAAGATATCTTTAAAAACATCGATAGAAGGTGTCCAATCCATCTACAACATAAACGATGACCTCCTCATTGGCGATAGTAGATCCAACAACTCGTAGAGAATCTATTATTTCTTTAACCTGAACCAGATATTCTGACATTGATACACTCAATTTCTTCTTAGTCATTCTCAGATTCACACGAAGAGACTTGATGTGGATATTGCAGATAGGAGATAAGAAACGATCAAGAAGCTTCCACGTTTCCTTGGTATCAGAACTTGGTGTGAGATCACCGGAGTTGAGTGAGAATGGAATGTGTTTATTCATTGAGTATTGATGAGTTTATATAGCATTGGTTTACAATTAACTATCTAAATATCTAGTTAATTAACTATCTTAACACTCCCCCTCGAACTAGTTAGAAATGATTCAACAAGTTCGTCTCGCAATACCAAGAATGGTTTAGGTCGGAGTGATTTGGTTAGTATATCCGTCTTCTGTTGAGTACCGGGAATGTGTTGTATTGTTAGACTCCCTTCTTCCGTCTTCTATCTGATGAAATGTAGATCCATTGCCACATGCTTGAGCTTGCTATGGCATATCGGATTGTTGGCTATGAATGCCGCCCCTTGATTATCACTTAGTACTTTTACCGGACTTGGGACAGCAACCCCCAATTCTATCAGTAATAGTTTGATTCCTTCTACTTCTTCTACCGTTGATGCAATTGCACGATGCTCGGCTTCTGTACTCGAGAAGACTAATTTTGTTTGCTTTTTGGATGACCATGGTATCAAAGTATCCCCAATGTAAATCAGCATCCCTGTTTGACTCTTGTGATTTGTTGTGTCTCCTCCTCAATCGGCATCGCAATAGCCAATTAATGTTAATGTGTTTACCTTCCGAATTGTCACCCTGAATGATTGTGTGCCTGACAGTGCCCGATAGGTATCGTAATACCTTCTTCAATGCTATATGATGTAACGGAGTAGGTGCACACATGAATTGAGCTAGCTTGTTTACCGCAAACTGAATGTCCGGTCGTGTCATTGTATCAGATACTTCGAACCTAGATGCCCAAAAAATAATTCAATATCCCCAAATCTTTAACCGAAAATTCATCACTTATCCTTCCGATTATTTTTCTAACCAATTCTTGAGACGATCCTGTGAGTACGATATCGTCTACGTAGGCAAATAGTAGTATCGTATCCTCACCTTTAAGAAAAATGAACAAAGATGAATCTGAATAAGATTCTTTGAACTCAAGACATACTAGAAATTCTCGTAGTCGTCTGTACCACATCCTTAGCGATTATTTGAGTTTGTATATATAGTGATTTCTTTAACAAACATACATGACCTGGGTGTTGTTTATCCTCATACACTATCGGTTGTGTTACAACGATGCGTTCATCTAATGCTCTGTGAAAAAATGCATTAGAAATGTCGATTTGATTTAGTGTCTAGCCGTTAGTTACGGCAAGTAGCAACACCACTCGAATTGAATTTGCCTCTTGACTACTGAGCCGAAAGTCTGTGTGTAATCACTCTCTTCAATTTGCCCTAGTCCATTTGCTACCCATCATGCCTTGAATCTTTCAACCGTGCCATCATCTTTCTGTTTAACTTTAAAAATCCACTTGTTGTTAATTATGTTATCCCCTTTTTCCCGAGGGATCAGTGGCCAAGTTTCATTTTTCTTTAGTGCCTCAAATTCGTCTTCCATGGCCGCCTTCCATTTTGGGTCATTTAATGCTAATCTCGCATATCTTGGTATTGCTATGGTACTTGCTGCTACCGTTAGAGCATACCGAGGATTTGGCTTGAAAATTTCTTTCGCACTTCTGGTTATCATAGGTTGTATAACTTGGTTGTTAGTGCTCTCCGTTTCTTCCTGCATTTCTTCTTCGGGTATTGCTTATGATTCATTCGATGACTCAATTAGACTAGCTATTCCCAATTGTGGTTGAGTAGTATCTTAGCTGCTTGAATGGATGAATGATTATATCCAGATGACTCACGATCGGTTGGGAGCTCACTTCTACCGGATCTGGAAATTTTTAATTTTCCTCTTTCCATAGAATTTTATTTAACATGAAGTCCTCTTCTATAAATTGAACATCTCTTGACGAGTATAATCGTCGGGCCTGAGGGTCAAAACAAAGATAGCCTTCTTGCTTCTGAGGATAGCCGAGATCGAAAAAATATATGGAGTGGATTTGGCCTCTAATTTGTTTGTTCGATACGACCGAAGGCACAAAAAATACTTTGACCCGGACACTCGTAGCTTGGTATATTCTGTCCGCTTTCCAAACATTACCTCTAACAATGACTTTTCGACAAGGATCACTGTTGGATTGCGAGTATATAGGTAGATCGTGGTGAGCAGTGCATAGTCCCAAAACTTCATTGGCATTTGAGCATGCTTTAGTAGTGCTATTTCAGTATCCACAAGATATCGATGACGTCGTTCGACAGTACCCATTTGTTGGTGACTGTATGAGCATGAGAACCGGTAATCTATCCTCCATTTTTCAAGAATTGGTGTTAGTTTCTTGAACTCTAATGCATTGTCAATTTAGAGTTTCTTGATCGGATAACCGCATTGCAGTTCTGCCCATCTTTTGAATTTTAGAAATATCTCACCTATCACGGAGTGAAGGTTCAAAAGACCAGACAACATGATATTTCAACACAAATTACGATGCACGATTGTCTTCAGAGTATTGTCAAATTGAGTGCAATAAACATGTCAAATCGAGTGCAATAAGATTGCTCAACGTACAATAAGCATGTCCTGTAGGAGTAAAGGATTTTTTGATATAGGTAGGTTCAAAATATATTGATTACAGTCAAAGACGGTGTATGTTAAATCGGTTACAGACAAGGACAGCTAAATAATAGACGTTGGAATTGTCAGAACTAAAAAACTAAATAAAATAATAATGGTCGTTGGATTTGAACGAATAAAAGTGGATGGTCATGATGTGTCCGGAACACATTTGAATTTTTTTTAAAATTTATTATAATAAAATCATTTAAACTATTTTTTGAGTATTTTGTTGTTTTCCTTTTTCCACATTGTTAACATTTTTCGAAGAAAAGAATTGTATTTATGAAAATACTTTTAATTTTATATTCCTTTTTTGTCCTTTAGTTGAATACAGCTAAGAGACTAAGTACAAAAAATAATAAAAAAAATCAGAATCACATACGGACGTTCACACCTTGATAGTGTGCGGACGTCACATCCAGACCGTAAACGTATGTATGGATATGTGGGGGTGGAAGGCAGCGGTGTTTTGTTGTTTTGTTTTTCTGTTATTTTGTTATCTGTTTTTGTTATTTCTGTTTGTGCGAACTGTGACACAGTTCGTTGTTCGAAAGTTACGGTCTGACGAAGGTCGGGAAATGATCGTTCATGGTAGTTTTTTTGGTTTCCATTCATATAGTTTTTTTCCGGGTGAATGGAATGATATTGGAATGTTTGATTAAATTTTTTGATGCAATATAATAACTTTTTTTAAAAATGACAGTAAAAACGATGTCTGAACCTTAAAAGAAAAATAAAAACCCTAAATATTAAACCTTATACAAGTTCAAAGTAATAAATTATCATTTGTTACATTGAGTGAATATTTAAGTCTATCGAAACGTATTTAATTCATATTTTCAGCACAATCTCATAAGTAACCACAAAGTAAGTTCAGTTTCTGAAATTACTTACCCTATTTAATAACTTTTATAAAAAAAAATCTTACCCCTGAAATTAAATACATTTTTCTATACATGAAGTGACTGTTTTGATTATTCTATTATAATTTTATGTTTCTGTTTGTGACTCTTAGACCTAAGACCCTCAGAAATTATCAGCAGAGAAATTATAAAGGATGTGAGCATTGCATATGATTCTACATCCTATAAGAAGCACAATCTTTCACAGATTGAAATATAAGTTATACGTTCATGGGGGTCCAACCTTTTGAGGCTTCAGCCCTTGGCCAGTTAGTCAGGGTCATAACTGTATAAAAGATAGACAATGTTTTTACACTTACTGTACTTGCATTTTCCTATATTCTGTCCCAACATTTTTTTCAATAATGAAAGTTTTAATTTCTCAAAAAAAAAATCTTGTTTATTCTTGAGTAGTGTTATCTTTGAAGGGATTTTATTTTCTTTATATATATATTTGTAAAACTGGAGAAGGTCCATTTCATTTTTAATGAAGATTTTCTTATCCAAGTGCTTATAGTTGATCTTATCCACACAAAAAAGCACAATCTAAGATATTCATTTTTAGCCAATAAGAATCATGCAAACTCATCACATGAATTCAATTTCAAAGGCTACCATTCACTTTTAAATTTTCTAAATATATAGAAAGATTCCCTTGGAACTAGAGTCTATACACAATTTTCAAGAGAAGACAATTTTATTTTTTAGATCAAATCTTCTTCTTGCCATTAAGATTTTAAGTTCAAAAGAAAGTTTATAAAATTAAGTTCACCAATATAGTCAATTAGTTAATTATAGATTTTAAGGGTGAGGTGTAACTCTTCCTCCTTGTCCTCCATTACTTTAAATGGGTAAGAATAAAAATTGGGTAGTGGACTAGTAATGTTGTTAAGGAAAGAGGGAATGAGCAAAGAAATGGAGAGAAAGAGGGAATAAATATTTGTTTTCTATGATTCATTATTAAAAGTCAATATTATAATCACACAAAAAGATTTAAAACTTTTTCAAGTGTTTATAGTTAATTTTATCCACACAAAAAAAATACAATCCTCGACGTTCATTATTGACCAATAAGATGCATGTGAATTTATCACACGAATTCAACTTAAAATGAAATATTTCAAAGGTTGCGATTTTCTAATATAATAAAAGAATTGAATGAAATTTATTATAGTAAAATCATTTGAGTTATCCTTTTCTTCTCATATAATCTTACAGATTGATTTAAATTTTTTTCCAGTGCATACAATTAATTTTATCCACACGAAAAAGTACAATTTTTGATGTTCATTATTGACCAATAAGATACATACAAACTCATCACACGAATTTAACTTAAAGATGAAATATTTGAAAGATTACGATTTTCTAATATAATAAAAGAATAGAATGAAATTTATTATAATAAAATCATTTGAGTTATTTTTTTCTTCTCATATAATCTTACAGAAAGATTTAAAATTTTTTCAAGTGCTTATAGTTAATTTTATCCACACAAAAAAGTACAATCTTTGACGTTCATTATTGACCAATAAGATACATGCAAATTCATCACACGAATTCAACTTAAAGATGAAATATTTCAAGGGTTACGATTTTCTAATATAATAAAAGAATAGAATGAAATGAAATGAAATGAAATTTATTATAATAAAATTATTTGAATTATCTTTTCTTGTCATAAAATCTCATTTAAAACTTTTTCAAGTGCTTATAGTTAATCTTATCCACACTAAAAAGTATAATCTTTAACGCTCATTATTGACCAATTAGATACATGTAAACTCATCACACGAATTCAACTTAAATATGAAATATTTCAAGGGTTTTGATTTTCTAATATAATAAAAGAATTGGATGAAATTTATTATAATAAAATCATTTGAGTTATCTTTTCTTCTCATATAATCTTATAAAAAGATTTAAAACTTTTTCAAGTGCTTATAGTTAATCTTATTCACACAAAAAAGTATAATCTTTGACGTTCATTATTGACCAATAAGATACATGCAAATTCATCACACGAATTCAACTTAAAGATGAAATGAAATGAAATTTATTATAATAAAATTATTTGAATTATCTTTTCTTGTCATAAAATCTCATTTAAAACTTTTTCAAGTGTTTATAGTTAATCTTATCCACACTAAAAAGTACAATCTTTGACGTTCATTATTGATCAATTAGATACATGTAAACTCATCACACGAATTCAACTTAAATATGAAATATTTCAAGGGTTTTGATTTTCTAATATAATAAAAGAATTGGATGAAATTTATTATAATAAAATCATTTGAGTTATCTTTTCTTCTCATATAATCTCACAGAAAGATTTAACACCTTTTTAAGTACTTATAGTTAATCTTATCCACACAAAAAAGTACAATCTTTGACGTTCATTATTAAATAATAAGATAAATGCAAACTCATTACACTAATTTAATTTAAAGATTAAATATTTCAAAAGTTATATTTTCTAATATAATAAAAGATTAAAATGAAATTTATTATAATAAAATCATTTGAGTCATCTTTTCAAAATATTTTCTAACCAAAAATGGCAGAGCATTTAATAAATATTAAATTCTATCTTTAATAAATAATGGGACCCACATGTCAGTCTTCTTAAAAGAAAAGTGCCATATTTATAGAAAAACTTTTCATCTTCTCTTCCATTTTTACCCTTTAGTTGAATACAGCTAATAGAGTAAATACAAAGAATATTAATTTTTTTTTTACAAATAAATCCTTGAAATCTTTCATATTTGATTCCTCGTGTCTGCTATTGTCACTTCTAAATATTAGAATCGCAGATGGACATAATTCATAATATTAGAATGTCAAAGGTTTTTATATGGGTTTTGTAAAAATACAGGGACCTTGGTGAAAATATTCTTTCTGTTACTCTTCTTCTTCTTTCCTTTGCATCAAAAAGGCATGAACTGTTTCTTCCAAAATCTCAAGTCTCCACAGACAATCTCTGATCTCTCTCTTCCTCAGGCCTTCAGTTCCTCTCCTGCCATCCAAACCCTAATCCCTTGTCATCTCCATCCTCATCTACAGCTTACTCTTCTGCGGCAGGAGAAGAACCGGGAGACAAAATGGTATGGATTCGATGGAATGTGGTATCGACGTATCGTTTGTCTTCTTCGATTGGAGTTTTTTTTTTTTCGAACTGATTGTTTTTATTTTGGTATTTTCGGAATGATTCAGAGTTTGGACAGTAACGATGTTGATGATTTTGAGTGGAGCGACGATGAAGACAATTTTTTAGATATGAAATTTGATTCAACTGGCAATACGGCTTCTTCGATTTCAGGAAATGTGTCTATGGATGTGAGTGTCGATATCTCTCATTGTTTTTTTTTTGTTGTTGTTCTTCTTTTTGTATATTTTAAATTTTTGTATTCATTTTTGGTTTTACGCCCTTCTGATTTTGCATCATTATATATAGTTGGGGAAATCCCTTTTTGTGATTTATGGATCATCTTTGGGTTTGGATTTTAACTTTTGAATTGTATTGATTTAGTGAGGAGGTGATCTTCATTGAAGGAATATGATGTTTTCACTCTTTTGTCATATTTTTTTTATACACTGTAAGTCTGTTTAATCTTCCCAGGCAGGACCGTCGCGACCGAAGATGGTAACACATTTTATAGGAATGGGATTTTCCGAGGAGTTGGTGCGGAAGGCAATCGAAAATACTGGTATTGTTGTCCACAAATAATGTGATCAATGAATGATTGGATTCCATTTGCTTGCTTATGTGTTGAAATATTTGCAATTTTGAGTATCGTTGCATTGATGTGACATTGTCTTTACACAATTTCTTTATTTGTTTTTCAGGTGGAGAAGATGAGAATGCAATTATGGAAACTATTCTCACTTATTCTGTGAGTATTTTTATTATTATTACTATAGGAAAATTTACATTGTGCATAATATAAAAAATATTGCACATAAGATTTTTTTTTTCAAAAATTAACCTTTTGATCTACCTTAAACCTTCCTGTGTAACTTATTTATCTATATAATTCACATATAATATTTCATTTTGTTCAATAGTCTTACATAGTCTATTTTATACAAAGCACTGGCATTAAAATTGATTGCTTGAAGCTTAACTTATTCCTATTTTCTTTAATCATGGTCAGGCTATTGAAAAGTCTTCCCCTTCACCTGAATGTGCTCCTAATGATCCTTGTGATTCAGAAAATGACAGTCTCTTTGCTGATTTTGATTATTCGGACATGGAAAATTTTGATGAATTGGTATATTTTTCATCTTATATCTCATGTGGCATACTAACATCTTGATTTTACATAATGTTTATAGCACTGTTCTTGACTATCTGCATAGCGTGACTAGAAGTCGAGGTCACATAATAATACGACCTCGACTAATCGGTTGACAGACTATGCGGCCAACGACTGGCCGCATAATTGTGTGCAAATCAAATGAAAAAAATATGGGCCAAAATAGGCCTAAACGTTTTTATTTTATTCTAATGCCCAAACTTAATATAGCTGTTTTTTTTTATTTTAAACTTTAAATTCCAAGTCCCCAAAATTATTATATATGGCTGTTGGGAAATTTCCCACGTCCATATTAATATATTTAGATATAATATTATACATCTTTTTTTATTAATATCTATTTTTATCATCTTATCTACTTGTATTTTCCTAATATTAATGTAATCCATGTATTTTTATGTTTTTCTTTAATTTAAAAGTATTTTTACCAAATAATAATAATTTGATATAATTTTTTATATTAGGAAAAATATAACTTTTACTGATTTAAATAAAAAATTAATGCAATAATGAGCCACATAGTGGCCGCATACCGATCAGAGGTATGTTGCTTCATAGTCCGCATACTTTTTATTCAAAACTTTAGTTTACAGTTATAGTTTTGTTGACCAACATTGTTGATTACATAACACTACATCCTCTTCTCAATTTTAATTTTTTTATAGAAAGTGGACGAATATTCTACGGAGGATAGTAAACTGCCGGCCTTGATGGAGATGGGATTTAACACTGATGATATCAATGCTGCAATTGGTAGATGTGGTATGTTACTAAATAAAAAATTATCATACTTAAACAGTATATTCAGTAATCAGTTAAATGCTCCATTTAAATATGCAATCTATGAAATAGAACTCTTTCTATCTCACAATGAAACTCAAATCTTCAATATTTTATGTTTGGTTGTTTGGAATCATAAGAGTATTGCTATTTAAATTCTTATTTGTATATAAATATTCTGAAAATCTTACACTAACACCAATTTAATCAAAATGTATTATTATCACCTAATTTCCATTATCAAGCTGAATTATTATTATTTTTTAAATAATTGTAATGGATTGCTTTAGGTACAAATGCTTCCTTCTTAGAGTTGGCAGATTCAATCACTGCTGCCCAAGCTGCAAAAGATTACGATGATCATCTTGATGAAGTTGAATTTCGCAGTAAATCTCATCATCGTCCATTTGAAAATGAAGTATGTCTTGAATGATTTCTTTAAAAGACCAAATGCTTGTTTGTGGGTTATATTTTTTATATTGATTTAAATAATTGTGAATTTCACTCTTGCTTCGTTTTCACAGTGCCGAGGGAAAAAAAGGTTGCACGAGATTAACGAAAACAATCAATTTACAAATAATAAAAAGAGGCAATACGAGGGAACCTCTTTTGTCATTCCCAATCCGATGATTGGATTCAGTCTACCATTCGACAAGCGAATTCCCCATAACAGGAAGCTTCCTGAAGCAGCAATAGGACCACCATATTTCTACTATGAAAATGTGGCATTAACTCCAAAGGGAGTATGGGAAACAATATCACGATTCCTCTATGATATTTTCCCTGAGTTTGTCGATTCAAGGTATTTTTGTGCAGCTAATCGGAAACGTGGTTATATTCACAATCTTCCGATTGAAAACAGATTTCCAATTCTGCCTCTCCAAAAGCTTCATGTGCATGATGTTCTTCCATTTACAAAGGAATGGTGGCCGTCTTGGGACACAAGGACACATTTGAATTGTTTGCAAACAGCAATTGCAAGTTCCAGATTGACTGAACGAATACGCCAACTGGTTTCTGAACATAATGGTCGTCCACCACCTATACACGTTCAAAAATTTGTTCTTGAGCAACTCCGGAAATGGAATCTGGTTTGGGTTGGACTTAATCGGGTTTCCCCATTGGATCCTGAACACTATGAAGAAATTTTGGGATTTCCTAGGAATCATACCAAAGGAGGTGGCTGCTCTAGGACAGAGAGTTACAAATCACTCGGAAACTCATTTCAAGTAGACACTGTGGCATATCATCTCTCGGTATTGAAAGAGATGTACCCTAACGGAATTAATGTCCTGTCACTGTTTACAGGTATTGGTGGAGGTGAAGTTGCACTCCATAAACTTGGAATTCATATGCGCACTGTTGTTTCTGTTGAAATTTCAGAAAAAAATAGAAACATATTAAGATGTTGGTGGGAACAAACTGGCCAAACAGGAACTTTGATTGACATTCCTGACGTTCAACAAGTAACTAGTAATTTTTTAGAGCAGAAAATCCATGAATATGGTGGGTTTGATTTGGTGATTGGAGGCAGTCCTTGTAACAATCTTGCTGGTAGCAACCGGGTAAGCAGAGATGGTTTGCAGGGTGAGCAGTCGTCTCTGTTTTATGACTACTTTCGTATTTTGGAAAATGTCAGAAATATAATGAAAGGTGACTTGTGACAGGAACATCTGAACATGTAAGGATTGAAAATTCCTTTTTTTTTTAACTCAAACTGTCATTTGTTTTAGTTAAAATTTTCTGTTTAATAAAGTTGCATCATGTCTAAACTCTAAACTTGATTACTTTTGTTTTGTAGCCAAGATCGAAATAATGGAAAGTCACACACAGATACACAGTCACAGATCCTGACTCTATTTATCTTTTCTTTTTTCTTATTATAACAGGTGAACTAATTAACTCCGTCAGTCTATTTATCCTAACATTTAAATTTTATTTTACTTAAATTTCATATAATGTTGTTTCTGTAGTGACTTCTGATATTTATTGAATATTTTTTTTAATCTGAATATAAAACTAAGTATTGAGATTTGAAATTATACATGATAGAGTTAGACTTATAGTGAATTGTGATATTTAATCAAGATTTTTTTTTTGATTTATTGGAAATATTTTCATAAAATTTTGTCATCATGGATTAATACATGCATTATCTGTCAATTCCTATTCTCAATATCATGTCTTAATTGTCTTATTTTGTCAGTTTTTCATTGTTTTGGCAGCGGTGGAAACGATTTTCTTATCTAGTTAGAGGTGGTTCATTAACCAAAAGTTATCTTTGCCGCTTGGCCCAATTCCTCTCCATAAAAATCCTGATTTTCTTCTCATGTAAGGTATTAATTATATCTCCCAGAGGCAGCAAATTTTGCAGAATTTTAATTATTAACTTAGAATGGTAAAAAACACAAGCTCTTTGCTAACTTTATTTAACTCTTTCGTTTATTACAAAACTACAAATAAGCAAGCAGAAGCCAAATATCAATTCAGATTCCTTTCTCTACAGTTGGGCTTTGGATATGATTAATTACTTGATAGTTAATGACTTATCTTAATTTTTTGAATAGTTATGGTTACTTATAGGGGGGTGGATTATCCTCGTTCAAAAAACCCTGTTATTTGAGGATGATGTGGGAAGTTTTTACATTTGTTGAAATTTCCCCATTCAATATCTCCATGGAGTTTTTTTAATCCTGATTAATTCTTGTATTTTCTGTAATTTATAAAAATAAACATAAAATTTTATATATTCATATCAATATTATAATATAGAAGGAAAATATCAAATGCGGTTGATGAGCCTTTTTGAGGTCGCATCTAATGTCACCCTTTGATAGTACGTTATATCTTTGATAAATTTTGATATTTCCAACATAATATAAAGAAATTTAAAGATATAGAAATGTGGATATTTAGATTTTTTTTATTTCCACTCAAAATTATATTATCACAAATATTGTTGGAAAGATCTTTATGTCGTCTATACGAAAATTTTATTTTTTTTATTAATGAATTATTCGTAATTTATTTTGAATGATTTTCCTTTTTTTTTTTAAATTGATTGAATTAAAAAAAATCAAAGTTAATTGACAATTATTATTGCTTCAAAAAAAAAATGACAATTATTAATAAGATTATAATATTTTTTTCAATCTTATTTTTTATTCAAATTGTTCTATCATTAATTCGATTTTTAAATTTGTCTTTTTTGAAAATGACATTTCAAAATCAAATAAATATGGACATTTAAAATATATAAAATGATATCATTTTTAATAAAATAAATTAACATATATTTTATTTCATAAATCTCTTCATATATCTTTTGGCTTTTGCAGATGATATTTATTCCAAATGATAATCGAGTTAATGTTTTATTTAGTTTAATTGAAAGTTATTAATAAGGTTATAATAGTTTTTTTAACTGATTTTTACTCTACTTTTTATCATCAATTCAATTTTTAATTTGATATCTCAAATAAAAATTAAGGAATGTTCGCTTCTACTATTTTGTATCTCAAAATGTTTTTAATTTTCAAAATGTTCTCAAATAAGTTTTTTTTTTAACTTTTAAAAGCACTTATCAAATAAAAAGGGGTCTTAATCAGTGTCTTACCCTTTTCTTTTGAATGTATATATTTCCAACTAATTTGCATCTCCAATCATTTTAAAAAATAAAATAGAAAAACATCACCGTGATTCGATTATAACCTTGCAACATGTCCAAATAGTCTGTCTAATAGGATGCAAAATCGTTACATCGTTCAATTTCGAGGATTAATGGAACTCAATGGGATAATATTGTTAAAATTAGCCAATTGCTCATTGAAATATCTTAAGATAATAGAAAAAAGGGGCAGTCAAATTGGTCGACATGAATGAGAGACAACTATTATCTTGAAATTAATAATTCATGTTCCAGATGACAATTATGATAGAAATAACGAAATATCATGAATCTTTTGTTCAAATTAATTGGAGATGAGAATGTGAAATACAATACAGAAGAAAACTAGACTTTCAACGATGACCATTCTGACCATGTTGAAGGTCCCGTCGTCACTATCCCTTTTTAGCAACATACCTATTCGTCACTAATTTGGCGACCACAAATCAAAAAATTCAAGATTAAGTGTGGATCAGAGACTCATTATTGATATGTTAAGAAAGAGTATGGAGATATCTAGTTTCACTTAATTAAGCTTAATAATCATGTGAATTTCATAAAATCTCTCTGTTTTTTTTCAATTTTTCACAGTCGTTGGATCGAGTCTCATTTTAAGAAATCCCACCAGATCCGCTTTCCATTACCTAATCTTCTTTTATTTGTGGAATAGTTTGAAAAATCATGTTTTATTAAGAATTTTAAATATTTAAATGCGATTTTAATAATAGTTTATGATATGTGGCTATTGATTTCAATAATTAAGTCATTTTTTTTATTTATTTTTTCTATTTGTTCAATCTCAGATATTTTCATCATCACCTCCAGTCTGCTGGATTGTTGAAGAGCAAGGATGGCTAGATTGGGTGGCTTCTCTGAGTATAAAGGTTTCCAAAACAGTGTTGAGATCAACGAACTCGCGACCTTCGCTGTAAACGAGCACAACAAAACATCGGTAAATACCTTTTCTCCATCTTTGCTTTATTCCTGATTCGGATTTAGAGTTGGTTGTCGACCTTATTATCTGTGTAGAATTCTGCTATGGAGTTTTCTAAGGTGGTGAAGGCAGAGAAGCAGGTTGTGCAAGGTATAATCTACAAACTGACCATAGAGGTATCTGAGGAAGGGGAAAAAGAGCTCTATGAAGCGTCGGTTTGGGTGAAATCATGGGAGAATTTCAAGGAGCTTCAGCAATTCAAGAAGGTTGAATAAACTTCAATCTTACTTGCAACTACTCATCTTGATTCTAAACCAGGTACATATACATACTATTTTAGAATTATTACATGTTTCAACAATAGAAACCGTGTGAAAAGGTAAAACCATCAAAGTAAGATCACTTATGCTAGTAGTAGATGATGCAATATTGATATAGGATCCATTTTCGATACGACGCATCCGCACCATTGCGAGTGGAGTTCAGGAGTGCCGTCCACCATCGCGAGTTCGGAACCGGAATGGAGTTCGGGAATCGCGATGGGTTCGGGAACCTGGAATTGTGCGTCTGGGAACCCAACACAGTTCATCGCGGTTCGGGAGTGCCTTCCTCCATTGTCCCTCAATGCGGTACCTCATCTGCAACAGTCAGATTGTCATTGAAGACCATCGGTGTGAGGTACCGCATTCCGTTTCGGAGACGGACGTACCGTCTCGTCTCTGAAACTGGGTGTATAAGTGTATTGATATATTGTCCATAGATTGAATTTTCACTAGGGTTTTCAGTTGCCCTAAGTATGCGGAGCAGTGTTCTTATTATTGTTTTGCAAAATTACAGACTGACTGACAACTGCTTTTTTCTGCATCTCTTTTTTCAGGTAAGGATGCTTTCAATATATGTGTGAAAACTGAGTGATTCAATACACTCAATGAATAAATAAAACAAAAAATGTTGAATGAAGTAAAAAAACACACAAAAATCAAGTATTAATTTTTGGTGTAATATGAAGAACAAAATAAGCATATTGGTTATTATTGTTTTTAATATCTGTTTAAAGCATAAGCAATTGTTTAACATCATAACTATTCACAAACAAATGGTAATTATTTAAATACAAATAACATATACAGCAGTTTGATTTAACATAAAGAGATTAGATCAACTGACCACAAACTCACAATTACTATTAAAGTTTATGAGAACCCAAGCTTGAGTATCGCTGTGAATTAAATTTTCAAAACGATGTAATTGGTGATATACCATCCAAATGTATAATCTGTTACTTAGCCTTAATCAAGGAAAGTAAAATGGAAGCATTGTATAATATGTTTGTAAAAATGTGAGTAGTAATACCGCAAAACCAGCTATTAAAGAAGTGATGACCCATGGATTATTGAAGTAATCTCTGACCAACATTCCTCTCCATCTGGGCCATCTAGAACCACAATATTCCTTCATCTCATTTTCCACACCATGGAGATAATTAGATGTGGTATGATGGATAACTCCCAACCCAAGTTGATTGAACACATCAGCAACATTCTCATTACTTCCCAATAAATTAGCAAACACCTTCTTTTGTTCTAATATAGTCACATCTCCAGGAGAATCTACCAGATTGTTGATGAAACATGCGTATGATGTGAAATGATTCCCATACTTAACATTGCATTGCTCTAATGAAACCATGTTGTGGAGGAAGACTTTGAAGGTTTCGTCTATGGAGATATGTGGAAACTCCAACACCCCATTTTTAAATGTAATATCCAGGATGCAACGACCGGACTTTGGGGTAAATTTGACTCCAGATTCAAGGAGTTGCATCACTGTACGAAACTCCTTGGTTTTTCTAACTAGTGCAGATGGGTTCTTGATTTTAGGCACTTGTTGTATGATGCCTGTCTTGAAAGAAACTTGGAACAAATGGAGGAAATGATCGAATGGTTGTTGATGAGGGTTGTGATCTCTCGGGGTTAAGATCCCTAAACAAGTGCTGTACAATTCGATCAGTCTTTCAATAAAACTATTTGTATCGAAGATACCTGTCATTTGAACCAGTTCTTGGATGATGAAGAAAGGGATCTGATTTTCAAGCTTGAGGAGATCAGTCAATACCAAGGCTAAAGACCAATCTAAACCACGAATTGGAGAATTATGATGGTTCCGAATATCAGGCCTAAGTACAAGCATAAAAAGAAAGCAACTGTCAACTACCAATATCTCAATGAATTTGTTTTTATCAACAATATTCATTCTTTCATCATCTGAATAACAATTGCGTGCCCGGTCTTCCAACAAAAGCATCTTCTCAACATAACTCTTCAGCGACACATTGGGTATCCAATGAATAAGTTTTTCTAAATAAAACAGCTTGTGATTTTCCATCGCAGTAAGATTCGGATCGCCATGATGGTAAGGCCCGATCGATATCACCCTTGGCTGGTAAACACATGAGTCGACGCTATCTAGATTCAGTGGTACTCTGAAAATAGTGAAATTCTCAGTCGACCGTCGGTTCTGGTTTGCATCATTGCGCCTTTTAGCCAAGTTATCTTCCACAAGTTGGATGATTTTTGTTGTTGATCCTCCACTAGTATCCATGGATTATTGTTAGATAGACAGTTTCCTTGATATTCATTCATAAATTGAAAGACAGAAAAAAGAATAAGAGAGAGTATTCAAAATTTCATCCATAAACTACTCAATCATTATTATAGTTGCATCAATCATTATTGTAGTTGGTACCATGACTCAACCACTGGGTCAGAAACTGCAAAGATCCACGGATCCTTGAGTCAGGAGGCCAACTGGTGAGATAGTATAAATACCACCAAGACTGTTGTAGAGAGTGACCGTTGAAACCATTGAAGATTGTAATAAAGAGATAAGTTTTGCATGTGTGAGTGAGTAAGAAAACTATTCCATTTGCGCGCACACCATCAATTGTAGTTGCATATTATTTCAAACAAAGTAGCTGAAAAAGTCAATTAAGATAATATGATCCAAGTTGTGTATTGTGTTGGATGAATATGATCCAATGATTAAAATTAAATTGTTGAAATATCTACCTAACATGCCAGCTATATTAAGCTAAGATCATACTTAGCTATCAAGAGTCAAGACTAGGATATTAAATTGGATATTGTGAATTAAAATATAATACAATTTATTTTGAAGAAGCTAACTATTTCAGTATGTAAGCAATTCTATTTTGACGCATAAATTACAAGTGCTTAGTATCAAATTAAAGAAAAATAAACATTATTTGAAAGATTTTCCAAAAACATCTCTATGAAGACATTTTTTATATATCTATTTGTATTTTCAATTTAAATAAATAAATGATAACCAAATAACATAAATTTCACTGTGTGTTGTGTAGTTTCTTCGGTATCAGAGGCTAGATAATTTTTTATGGATTTTTCTTTCTACTACTCTTTCACCATCCTTCTACTTTGAAGACCATCAAAGTCAATCACAATTTTTTTCCAACATAACTGTTTTTATGTATATCACACACAATCTTATGTTTCTCCTATTGCTGGATTCTTATTTACAAGATAAGATTACTCGGATCAGATGAATAATTAGCTCCAAAAGAAAAAATAAAAGGAGTGATTACTCTCCCTCAACCTGGATAAAATACCTGGGGCAGACTGTTAGTGCACTGTTCGAAACTTTTTGGCTTCTAATTAAGAAGGATCTCATGATGGCACTAAATTATTTATCCAAGGAACTTAGCGAGGTTAGCAGAGAGATGGAGTCATTTAACCCAATCTCTTGCATTAATAGTTTAATACCATATGAGTAAGACCTTTACAAAGATTAGCAAATCAGCTAGCTTTAACAGAAAGAACACACACCATTACACCAAAGCAGAGTTTTTTCAGCATCGATTTAAAAAAACATCCAATATGGCATCTAGGGTAAAGGGTTAGAATCTACACTAGAAGGCTTTAGATTCTCATAGAAAATGAGAAGATTAGTGAGAGATTTCTATGTAATCACTTCATCTTTAGTTCATGTAGATGAAGAACTTACATGAATATTTAGAAGTCAACATGCCCTTAAACAAGATACGTAGATGATCGATATGCCCATCCCTCTTTATTTCTTTAACCTCGTCAAGAAAAACCTTACACAGATGATTGAAAAATCGACACACACAAAATTAGCATCAAATATCATTTACTCTTTGCTGATGATATTTTAATCGTTTCTAAAGCTAACGGGAATTATAAATCAAAGCTCTTAAGAAAAGTATGGAGCACTTGTCAAGCTAAAATAAGCTGCCCACAACTCCTATGGTAATTGAAGCTACTAGGACCACAATCAAGAACTTGCCATATGACGACTTGGCAAACCTCAAACACAGGGATCATAAGATGGAACTCATGATCAAGAATCATGAACTAAGAAGTTCCCCACGATTTGAGGTCTCCTCAAAGCTTTCTACTATCTATCCTTAGTTCCTACTATTGTTAATACATGAAAATCACCAAAAGTAATAAAATTTTCATATTATAAATTTTGAACAATCTACCAAATCAATCCATGTACCATTATTGAATCATAAAGAAAGGCCTTATTTATGTATTATGTAGTAATCAATATTGGATACCAATCCATATATGACATATCAAATTCGGATATTTCATAAATTACACCTAAATGGGCAAATACATTATTCAAATAAAACTCATAAAACACCAATGGTAAAATATAACTAAACCCAACACGCTTTCCTAGATCATCAGATTCAAAAAAACGTCCATGACCGGATTACCTAATCATCAACAATAACACACAAAACCAGCAAGTGAGTCACTACACATCTTCCATACAATCTTTATGTGAACTAACTATCAAGCAGTCTATCACCGCCGATTTTAATGATAAAAAAGATACAGAACAATCGTCGGAAGAATGCACAGATTCTACTCACAAATCAAATCAAATCAATACCTGAAGCTCATCAGGATCCGACGATGATGTTGTTGATAGGAATAAATATCAATTTAACAAAGAAACCTACAAATCCCATCACAACGAACCCGATCGCAGTACGCACGGCAACTTTCGTAAATTCTGTCCATCCAACCAAACCGATTGACGACCGAATTAGACGTAAAATCGACAAAACTCAAACAAAAGCATCGAAGAAAGAAAAATAAAAAATCCTGTAGACTTCACCTTTTCGATCCGGCTTATGGCAACGCTTGACGAGCCTAACACTATCCTTGGCGAAATCCCGCAGTGGATCGACTGCCGAATCAATCACGTCCATTTTTTTTCCGCACGAACGAAAAAGAGGGCAAGGACTAACCTCTAGGGCTTGTTTACTTAATGTGTATATATAGGGGAGATTATGAAATAGACACCTTAAAAAAAGATATTTTATAAGATAATGATCTTGGTCAACAAATCGATGAGTTATTAATTTGTTGGTTTAACCGCAAAGAGATTAGCTTAACTCATACAATTACTATTAAGGTTTTTGAGATAAAAAGTTCGATAGAAGACAAATTACGTGTCACTCTTTCTTTTGGGGGCTACTATGGAATGTTATTGAGTGTTTATCGTGGCAAAAAAATAAAAGATTTAGATAACACATTAGCAGACCTCCTGAAGTAGTTCTTAGGTCATTAAAGACATCAATATCTTTTTTAATTCAGTGTATTATAAGAAAAACTGTTGTCACCTTTTGAAGACATCTATGATGGAAGTATGAAAGACCAACCTTCTGAGACAACGTATCTAGTTATATAACTAACAGGAGAGAGTCAATAAATTTTTTTGTTCATTTCTTTTTAATTTTATACTCTATTTTTGTAAACTGGACAATAAACTTATTTTTTAATGAAATTTATTTGATTAACGTAATTCTGTGTGGTTCGGTTTGGAAGAAAAAAAACAAAACCGGAAAAAAAAACCAGCGACAAAAGCTTCCAAATTTATGCTTTAGCCTGACTAAGATTCTCCTCTTTTTCTTTTTCCTTTTCCTTTCCTCCATTCTTTCTTTTATTCTTCTCTTCTTTTGATGTTATAACTTTTAAGTGATTGTCTATCAAATTTAGCTTCATATGATATCCAAGTACAAAACACATCCATATCATCTGTATTGCTTCTTTCATATTTTGTAATGGCTTCTTCTAATTTGCCATCTTCATATTCATCTTCTTCGACGGAGTCTTTTGTAGGTTCAGGTGATTCACCACCAATGGTGGTGTACCCACATTCAATCAAAACCGGTATGTCATCCCAATCTAGAGGATCGTTTGGGCCGGTATTCGTGGCATTGGCTGTGGTCACAATTCTAGCTGCAATCGCTTGCTTTTTCGGACGGATCATTTCAAGACGCTACTTCAGTCCCAAGTTTCGACGTGAACATGCTGGGGTTACTGCTATGTTTAAAGGAGGAAGGGATTTGGAGGGTGCAGCAGGTTTTGACATGGATATCTCACCTCCAAAGAAACCCCAAGTGATGGATGCTAGTAAAAGAGAGCCTGAGGGGATGGATCACAAAATTGCAAGACCTACAAGTATGCCCAAGATTGAAATTGAGAGATGAAAGCAATGAGCCAATGACAGTTGATACTTGTTACTACTTGTTATGGTTGAAGAATTTTCAGTATGTGTGCTTGTATGTTTGGACTCACATCATCCATCATCGGATCAATGAGAGTCTGTGTGTCTTCTATAACTTCTTCCCCATCATCAATCAATTCATGTTTGAAAACTTTTTTTACCACACTCCTTACAGAGGAAAAGCATGGAACTTAAATTATACAATTAACAATCATAGCAAAAGTGTAACACACACTTTTAGCAGGAATCAGATGCGACAGATCACATAGACAACACCTTCAAAAAAAAAATATTAACCTAGCTTTGTAACCAACCTCAGATCCTCAGCAACAGGTTTTAGTAGAGTATCTGATTCACCATATATATAAAAAAAGGGCAATGCGATAAATTACAGTCATTGAAGCTCAAGTAATTTATATATATATAATTACAGAAATATATAATTGATTGATTGATTGGTAAATTTATTAGCACAAAAGAAGGAAAATGAAAGTTTTAAGCATGTGTATTATTAAAAATGAATTTTTAAGTCATGGAAAATAATGCTATGCAATCAGAGACTCAAGACTCAGTCACTCAGAGTGGGCAAGAAAAATAATAGTAATACAATAATTCAATTTAAATTTAAATCCTAAACAAAACTCAATTCCTTCCCATAAAAAAACAGCAGCGTCACTCATATACACTATCATCCTCCTACTTGACCCCCCAAAAAAGACCAAACAAACTGGCCACTGTTACTCAAAAGCTGAATACAGCGGGCAAATAATATAGAGCAATAAAAATAATCCTAAGCCCAAATGGACAACCTTACCATGACCCTAATGCTAATTGCAGGAAAGAAGAAGAAAAATGTAGTTTTTTTTTTTACCTCGGAGACATGTCTCTCCCACTCTGGCTGGGACTAAAAACCTAGACCAAGTATTATTTCTTGTTGCAACAAAGATTTCAACATTTCGTTAAAGAGGCAGATTTTTCAAGCTTCTCTTTCTCTATCTCCGTTTTTCTTATCTCGGCATGTTGGTATATGCCATAAGCGAGTTGCTGGTTCTGAGTATCCAGAGTTTGCATCAGACTTTGGAACCTAGTTGGATACGTACCTTGAAAAGCTGGATAAAGAGAAATTACAATAGTTAAGTATCGAAATGAAATAGTTTGAAAATATGTGTGTTCATTGCAAAAGAGAATCGATCTTTATCTTACCTGTCACAGTTTCCACGAAGAAAATAAAGGTATCAATATCGTCAATGGGAGATTGTAATTCTTCGTCGTCGCTGTAATCATCGTCGTCGTCGTCATCATAATCTGAACGGAAAGCACTTGCCTACACAAAAAAATATATATACAAAGTAAGAGAAATCATCATTAACCAGGTGTATATTTATCATCGGGAAATCGCTTGCTACTTGTGATTATTGGAAGAACTCGAGAAATAAATATTGACATGAGAAATACCTGAGCTGCTAATTTTTGGAGTCTCAAGCTACTTAATTCATCCCCATCTTCTTCTTCATCTCCATCCTCATCTTCGTCTTCGTCACTTTGAAATCCATCCATATCATCATCATTGACATCATCTTCTTCCTTATTAGCTTCTGCCCAAAATATCATCATTAAATTCATGTTTGTAAATTTGTGTATCAAAACTATGAGACCTTCCTAAATGACCTTAATATAATGAATATGATGCTGAAAAATTATTCATTTACAAATCTTCAAACAATTACACCTTGGGAAAACAGAGACAAATATTTTCATGTTCAAAAATAGAAAGAAAAGGAACATGAAATGAGTGACCTGCAACCTTGAAGTATTGAAGAACATGGAAGAAAAAGAACATTGAAGTGTTGAAGAAGAAAAATACCAATGATGATGATAAAAATCTACCTGCAATTTGATCCTTATAAGAAACAAGTAAATCAAGAGTGGCCTTAAATACACGTTGCAGTGCATCATCAGGTAGTTGATCAGAAGGAAGGAGGAGCATTGAAGTTAATCCAAGACAACATATTTTCTTGTCATGTTCCCTGCAGTTTAATGAATTATTTGAGATGCTAAAGTACCAAAAGACAGAATCTAATATATAGGGATTTAGGGAGATGTATGAAAAAGGATCCATCAACTCAATAAGCAGAAATGAAAACAAAATGAATATAATATACCTTCTAAAATGTATACGTACACCACTTTTTTTTACTTCTTGTATCATTTGAAACCATAGATTGAAAACATCAGTCGCAACCCCAAACTTTTGAAGTATAGTAAGTGTCAAAGATGCATTGTAATAAAGTGCATTTGCAATCTGGAAATAAATCAAATGTGTTTATCATGAATTACACAATTATTGAAGTATGCTTAGTCAATAAAAGAAGATAAAAAAATGTCCATATTATGTATTATAAATGTAAAATCAATAAAAATTATTACCACTTCAATGAGGAGACATTTTAAGTAAGATTTCTCAGCCCTTTGCAAACGACTAATAGCAATCCTTAAATATGGCTCAATATAATGGTCAATCTGTCCTTTACAATTCTGAAACACGACCTCAATAAGCTTTGGAGCAGGCCCAATGTCACTATCTTCCATATTTTTGTCCATCATTATCTGTAGATCTCAATGAATCAAAACATAATAAAATCATCTGCAATTATTTCATTTCTTTCTTTTCTTTATCTAAATATCAAGATTTAAGAAGGAAAAAGGACAAAAATGTAACGTCGACAACAACAAAAATATGATAAAAATAAAACACGCTAACTTACAGATGAAAGAACATTCCATAGGCTTTGCTGATAATTAGGATCTTTGCACGTGAGAAAATGTGAGGTACCTCTCGAAATGTAGTTATCCAATGGAACTAAAATGTCTGAATCCAAATGATTTAAATTACTTTCTAGTTTCTACGCTAAATTAAATTAAAATATGCTACATAAAACACATAAAATATCATTATTATGCAAAAAAATGAAATTAGTAGTTTCAATTGTAAAATTTAAACGCATAAAAATTAAAATGTGTGTTTCTTATCAATCGTGTATTAAATACAGAAAGTCACAGACAAAGAGATTGGCTTGCAAAGAAGATATGAAACTAAGGTTTTACATGCATATAGACGCTTATGCGATGGAGCTGGTCGCACGAACGCCTAAGACACCTACGCATCGCATGAGACAGGGTGACATTTCACATAATTACCTGACATTTTATAATATATTTGCCTGGACGATGATCGCCAAGAAGCTTGCCGGAATCACCTGGAAGGGGAAGGGACGCTGGAAAAAATCTATTTATATCTTATTTTAATGTTTTAATTGGGTAAACGGGTGAAACAGATCCAACCGGATTCCCTTAACCCAGCTCGCATGAAAAACCATGGTCATCATTAAATTCTTTTGCAAACATTTATTATCGTCATTATAGAGATTCCGTCATGTAATCACCTAACCACCTGAAGTCGTCGACTTGCCCAATGTTCCCATGATCCTACAAGTGTTTCGTCCCACTTCACTAGGTCATCGATCTGAGCTTCTAGGACTCATCTCCTCTTGGATGATAGAGTCTCCTTGCTAGACTATGTTCCCGACGATAAGATCCCGAGTACAGATTCATGTATCATCACTATGCACATGTCCAGAGTCTATGCAGTAGATGCTATGAGCTAGCCAGATATTTTGAAAGATCTAAGTAAGGCTCCACTAGAAAGGTTTATTCAAATCATAACTTTGGAAAAAAGCAACGATTGCTTCTTTTATATTCTACTCTTCTATAAAACTATCTTCTACTCCCAAACACACTTTTCAGCCAACCTTTTACTTTAAAAGTCCATCTACATTCATATCTCTCTCTAGAGACCATTTCCTAAAAATGCACAGCACTTCAGACCAGAAGCTCTGCCAATATTTTCTGCCCACTAAAAACTGCATCCTAATATATTTACCAGAGATATTGCATGACCTTTTAGCGGTAGTTTATTACTATTACATTGAATCTCCTCATATATTTAATTCTTTACTGATGTTATAAAGTATATGGGAAAAATGTCAAAATATGCATCAACTATATGAAAACCAAGATTATAATTATTATATTTCCGAATTTTTTCTTGAGATATTAATAAATTAAAAGCAAATTACAAAAAAAGCTTATTTGATTCAGTATTAAGTTTAGTATGAAAAAAAATGAATTATAAACATTATAAACCAACATATCAGCAGAAGCTTGACAAAGTATGTATTAGAAAAAAAATGCTATCGAATTACTTACTTTCGAAATAATCTATTCCCCAGTCAACAAGAGCGTCCATCATCAACGGCCAAAGACTCCACATGTCCAAAGATATTGTTGGAGAATAAAATGTCATATAAGAGACAATTTCGAGAACTTCCTCAAAAACCTCTGCCGAACAATAAAATGAGAGATTTTGTAAATATCGTTATCAAGGTAGAATGGTAGTACAGTCACATTATATATGAAAGCAAATAAAAATATAAAGTTATAAACCAACCATATGCAGACAAAAGATTGTCATTCACTGACATATTTTAAAAGATAAAAGTAATCAATTTATTATACTTTATAGGAAGGGGAAAAAAAATTCAGAAAATTTAGAGAGCATCTTAAACAAGAGGTCATTAATGACAATGTTTTACATGAACTCACAAATGCATGCATATGTGATCCCACACAACCCCAATCCATGCGATGGGCCAGGTCGGAATGTCGGATCCGACTGACCGACAATTAAATTTGACTGAAACAAAGAGAATCAAGAGATCGTGATTACTAATCAAGGTAGAAATGTAGAACATTCTAAGGACCTATGAGTTTTGGCAAATGCCATGGAGATCCGATCTCCACATCTTATATAGAATCAAAAATATAGGAATCAATTGCAAAGATGTTCAGGAAGTAATATTAAAACTAACAAACTTGAAATAACTAACTCAGCATTACGATTATACGAATACAGTAATAGGACCTCCATTAAGTGGTTTAGAGCTCCAGAGTCCACACAGTCACACTTAAAAGGTATTAATAGAAAACGGTGAAGGAACAGTAATTGGCAAAGTTTTTGATGCGATCAGGCGGCCGAGAGATGGTCAGGTCCACATATTGCATATGCGAATGCCTAGTCGAATATGTAGCATATCTTTTTTAATGTTTATTTTGTCAATATATTCCCTGTATTTTTTATATTTTATGTAATTCCCTGTATAATATTCATAATAAAATACTTCAAGTTCATTAAAAATATTCTAAATATCTAATAGTTTAAAATAAAATAGTCTAATAGTGCTTAAAGTCTTAAACAAAGATTCAAAATATATAATGTATTAGTTAGAACTTAGAAGTAAAACATCTAACTAAGAACTTCAAGTTCATTGTTGATTTCCTTTTCTTTTTTAACTTTTTAATTAGTATTTGGGTTGGGTTTAGCCGGATCCAGCTAAAACCAATAAATAGGCACACAATGCGTCCTAATAAAAAACCATGGTAATAGGTGAAGCAGAAACACAGACAAGATAACAACCAACCAGATCAACAGTTAACACTGTAGACGGACCACCCAAGATCAACAGACAAGATGTGTTGGGGGCATGTTGGTGATTCGTGAATTATATGTGGAGCATGTCTAGGCATGTATAAAGGTATAATTGCAACCCTTATTGGGACAACTATAAAGTGATTAATTAGGATCAGCCCAATTAATATCACATTATATATATCTTATGATTACAATACATTGTAACTCTAACCCTAATTGTGATTTGATTAATACAAAGCCATCACCACGTCATAAGAGAGAGGGCGTAGACAATCTTGGGTGGAAGCTCTACAAATCTGTGTTCTTTTCTTCTTTATTGCCTTATCGTCTAGCTAGGTAAATCGAGTACCACAACAATTGTGAGGGAGTGTCAATCTTAGAGGTAATCAAGTCGTCGCTTGATTAACAAGAAGGATCACCCACTTAATGGACGATGTTGACAGCACCTACATGAGGAAAAAGAACAATCCCTAGAAAGCTCCGAGAAGTTAGATGTAGTCACAAGAAGATAGAAACACAGGAAATTTTGGTATCAATTTTCACGCACATCAGTGAACTGCTGCCACCCTTTATGCCGCATTGTATAAAAGAAAAATTTTAAAACAAATTCTTCTAAATATGGAAACATGTAGCAACTGAGCAAGTACCTTGACCATCAGTGGTCAGCATCCTTCGCATTATTGGCAATAGAGTTGGCTCAATTTCAGTGAAAAGATGGGGGAATCTGCTAACTGATTCAAGAATAGTACCAATGGCACGTAAACAACCAACAGCTGCCAGGGCACCAGCATCTTCAACATCCAGATCAGCTTCAGATGTATTCATGCACTTGCAAAAGGCAGCAGCCTGCAAAACAAAAAAGGTTTGAGAAACATTATCCATGGACCTTTTACTCTGGATATAATTTTGTTATGTGACTTTGGTGAATGGTGATCATCAAAACGCTAGAAAAAAGTCAAAAACATACCAAGTTTTGGCATAATCCGAGAGCATATGGTTCCATTTCCTCACCAAACTTGTCCACAATCGTTTCAAGAGTAAACACAAGGTCCTCATTTTCAACCTCATTCATAAGTTTAAAAAATTCTGCATGTTAAAGTTTTATCAAACTAGTTAATTAATATTTGAAAAAAAAACATCGGAGGGAGATAGAAATAAGTGTAAAATATACATACCATTAAGTAATTTTGGGAGAAATGGACGGATCTCATTTAGATCTGCGATTAGTGCAGAAATGTCTTTATAAAACAATAAATGAAAGATTTTTTAAGGTCGCTAAAAGATATAACCGAACCTGAACAAGCTTCAACAAAAGAACGCAGTGCAAAGACTGAATCAACGCGCACAGGAAGATCTTCTGTGTCACGCAATCCATGAATAACAGAATGCAGAGCCATGCGAAAATTGTTTTGATCTTTAAAGGTAATTCCTGCATACTGTCCTACTACCCATGCTGCCTGAAAAATCATCATTATAAAAAATGATTTAAAAATAAGTAGAATTAAAATAAATGAGACAAACACTAATGACATCATTTTCATAAAAAATTAAATATATCACGTCATTATTTTTTATATATCTACAATATAAATAAATTCACTCTGACATAAACAATCATGTCATAAAGGGTGATGAAAATGAAAAAGGCAAAAAAAAAAATGTTACTTTTGCTCTAAGGTGGCCATAATCACTTTTGAACTCGGGAAAAACATGTTGTGTAAGCATTGTCTCAAGCTCGGACTTATATGGTTCTGTTTGCTTTAGTTTGTCGCATAAAGTACCAACTGCAAGGAGAGCACCATCTTTCTCACGATATGGTTTAACATCAGCTGGTGCCTCCGAATACCTAAAAAGAGAACATTACACATAATTTTACCCAAAAAAACAACGAAATAAATGACAAATTAAAACATAAACATAATCTGAAAAGGCAAAATAAGACCTTTGAAATATATGAACAATGAACTGAAGAAACTTTTGAAGATTTTCTTTTCCACGTTTCCTCACCAATTCAGTCACAAAATCCATAGCCGCAGTTCGTGGACTATATAAATCTTCAATAATGTCTGAGTCAAAATATAAAAATTAAATTAGATCCTGATCATGGTATTTTAACAGATTCAAAACCTAATTTTATTAAGGTATCAAAGTAAAGTCAATGTGGCACGTCCACAACTAGAGATGGCAATTTATGCTGATACAACAAGTCAACAACTACTACTCCCTCTCCCAAAACTTGGACCTGGCCTTCCAGATTCGATTTGGATCAAGTGTGGCAAAGATGTTTGGCATGGTGATGTGCTCAGAAAGCATAGGCAATGATGCATCTTTGTATGATCAATTCAATGCACGTGGCTTGAAATTTCTGTTCGCAATTATGTATGCATCAAGGTTTAAAAACCGGTGTAAGACCTAAAAATAGTGCTAACCTTTGACTAGTTAAATAACTTAAATAAAGGTCATTTCTGTTCTTTCTTTAAGAGTTTATAAAAAAATTAACCATCTAAGTTTTATTTGTCTCCACTGTTCTCCACCCATCTCCGGCAAGAAAATTCAAGGTAGGTTTCTATCTTTTTTTACCCAACCTCCCAGATGTTTTGTTCGCTGTCCAGGTTTCTATCTTTTTTTACCAACTCTTCTCCAACCTATCTCTTTAACATGATAATAGATTGCCTGAGTAGGCTCATTCAGAAGGGAGGGGATGAGGGGAGAATTGATATCTAGCAAGTCAATGATAAAAAATCTATTTCCCATCTTATACATGAGAATGACATACTTATATTCTCTAAGGCTAATCTAAAATCCCAGAGATCCATCAATGAAATCCTAGAGGTGTTCTCTAAGTTCTCAGGTTTAGATGTGCTAATTAGATAGCATTTACTTGGTAACGCCCTATTAACACTTAAATGATTTAGCGCAATTTGCTGCACTATTTTGTACTAATAGCCCATGAAAACCGGTCAATGGGCTAAATAAGCTAATGGACTAATATCAAGGTTTAAAAACCGGTTAACCGGTAACCGGTAACCGGTTTTAACTGACCGGTTATCTGGTTCGGTCAGTTAGCCACTGGTTAACCAGTAGAGGTATTCTGGTAATTTTATAATTTTGAAGATAAATATAGTATATATCCTATCTATATAAAAAAACCTGTTTAAACTTTAAATTATAATAGTAATAGTCAAATAGACAACAAATTCAAAGAAAATAGTAATAGAAATTCAAACATAATAGTGACAGAAATCCAAACATAGTAGTAATAGAAATTCAAATTCAAACATATTAACACAGTAGTAAACTTGTAATAGAAATGAAGTTTTAGTTTTCTAGATGATAAAATTGTAGTTTTTAAGAAATTGTAGTCTTCTACATAGCCTTTAAACCTTTAAAATTTTAAATGGATTGGGTATTTGGGTTGGATCCGACCCGAATACCACTAACCGGTCATCGGTTAACACCAATCTACCGGTCAGCCGGTTAACCGTCGGTTTTTAAACCTTGACTAATATATTATAATTTAAAAAACATAAGATATATTATAAATTAT
The DNA here is from genome assembly GCA_001185155.1 of Zostera marina. Lineage (NCBI taxonomy): Eukaryota > Viridiplantae > Streptophyta > Magnoliopsida > Alismatales > Zosteraceae > Zostera > Zostera marina. The sequence continues at coordinate 299,145 of LFYR01001770.1, read as the reverse complement.
AACTTAACAATTTATCAAAAAAATTATAACTTAACTGTAAAACAGTAAAATATAATATTTCTTTGGTGTAAAAAAATAACCGTTGGAATTAAACTATTCCAGCAGATCATTTTTTCCTCTATCTTTTTTTTCCTTATTTATTATTCCAGATTTTATCTTCATCAAAAAAAGAATTTTTGGTTTAAAATCCTACAAATTTCTTTGGAGATTATATCAACTTTAAACATAAAAAGGCTTGAATTATAAAGATACTGGATATAAACATTCAAATTTATCATTGAGAACTTTAGCTTAACATTGATTTCGATTATGACTTATGAGTAATGATTAAGGTTAGAATTATAGTTTCAACATTCATCACGGTATCTTCTAAGAAAATTGCATTATATTCATAAGGGTATTTTGAATTTACCATAACCCTTGCGAACATACTCATGTGGATCTTCATTCCATAAGTTTTGATCAGTATCATTGAAGCAAATGAGTGGGAAAATAATCTCAAAGAGAACAACATCCAGTTGGGAAGACAACAAATTATACATGCTACTTTTTGAAATGCTGCATGAGGATAGACAAAAATAAGCAGTGCAATTGATCAAATTGAAAATACCAAGTAATCGACATTTGATTTGTAAATGGTAAATTTTATCAAAAATGACAGACAATTACAAACAAGGAAAACTCTTTCCAAAATCTCTACCAACAACTAATACGGTAAATGCACAAATGTCCCATCTGACCAATTGGAAATAACGAATAATCATTGACTAACTATCTAACAAGAAACTTACACACATAGGGCATAGACACATGTTAAAAGAAAGTAACTTGGCAAAACAACATTTTAAAATAAATTGTTTCAATTGTGAATATTTTTAAACCCATATAACACGAATCCTTGAAAAATTGCACTGCAAAAATATTTAAGCTAAAAAATTCTATAATTTACAAAAATTAAATTAAGTATGTTTATTGACTTATTCTACAATTGAATTTTGATGTATTTAATATAAGAAGGGTGGAAATGTGGAATGTTAAATGTTTCATTTATATATGAAGAATTAAAGATCCAAAAAATCTTAAAGGTTTAAACTGTATAATGCTATAAAAGGACAATCGACTAAATATCAACAGTGAAAGTGCTCTAGATATTTAATTTAAAAAAGCAATTGCAAAATAAAAATACAGAATAAAAACAAATTTCTTGCTCATCAGGTACTTACTAACCTGGTACTCAAGTACTGAAGAATGAGGTTAATAACTCTATCCGGTAAATAATTATTAGAACGAATTGCATTCAACAAGCGGAGATGGCATTGTAAAATTTTCCCTGCATAATTGTTGTAAAACATTCGGGCAAACTCTTTACTCTCAGGTTTTTGAAGCTTTGAATCGCCAAACCTGCACAAGTGACAGGTGAGAAATTAAATTACCATCACTCTGTGATACTGAATAAGAAGCTTAATTTCAAGTAATTTATTAAAACATACCTTGTATACAACCGGTTTAAAATATGAATAGTCCACTTTTTTACTTTCCACCAACCCCAGGATTTTCTAAGATCTGGATCGGTTGGTTGGCCTTCTAAAGGCACAGGTCTTTCCAGCACATTTAAGAAGAGCATCATCCAAGCATTGAAGACATTAGGATCAAGCAAATGTTTTGGAATATCTAACTGAAAACGAAAGAAGATTATAAAACTAATAAAAAATGCAAGAGCACGATTTATATATAGCAGTTATTCCTCGTAATGCATGCACGCACATATATTGAAGACCAAAATATTTTGCATATAAGTTTGATTAGGCCCGCTATTTCCAGTACAGGGTTGTTAATCTGAACAAGTTTGCCAAATATATTCAATAAATGAGGAAATGTCCCATCAACAATCTGTGTGACAGGAATTCTCTCGTCGTCAGATTTGAACCTAGGTAGTAAAATAAGAGAAGTCAGTGCATCAAAGAATGAGATTAAAGAAATCATTACTGAATAAGAATAAAAAAAATGTTTAGGATTGATATACTTTTGAGTTGACTAATAATTTGTATAAATAGATAGTGAGTCTTGAAAATTGTATGGTCAAATTGTATTTAAAATTTTAAATACAAGGTATCAGAATTCAGAAGACCACTGATATATAAAGTGAAAGAAAATGGAAACTGTTTTCTATGTTATTCTTTCGCATTCTACGCCATAGTATATAAAAATGTTAAAGAAGAAAATTATTTGTACAATTGTATATTATTAAAGATATTTTAAACAAAAAAATGTTAGATTGAAACATACAAAAGACGTGTTCTATTTCGATAAAAAAGAATTGTTTGATGTTAGGTTGAAGACCAGCCATAAAAGCTTGTGAATATATTATATTTTGCAAGCTATCGGATTTCAAAATGATCATTTTAACATGCAGTTATGAATTATGATTATAAATTTAAATAGAAAAAAATGAAGAAATAAAACACGATGTAAATCATGGTTTAAACTTTAAAATGCACGGATTTGCAGATTAGGAAGATCCTGACCCAACTCTGCCTAATTCTATTATCTTCGATAGCCATCGGCCATCGCAATAAAGAAAATCGTGATTTCTTTCCAGATCACGATTTTCTCTCTTGTGAACCCGAAACCTTGGTGCAAATTACTAAATTTCATGCTTACATCTATATTTTGAATTAAAAAAATATATTTAAATATGAATATTAAATTTTTATTTCTTTGCCATTAAAATAAATCCATTTTATATGTTTAGACTTTAAAATTTGGGCTTAAATATCAAAACAGATGACAAATAGGATTGAGCATACTCATATTTCCTGGACAGTATTCTCAACACGTATAAAGCTCCAAAAATTTGCTGATCTTGCTGCTGCAGGTTACTCTTTATCCATAAAAGAAGACCAGGCCATTGCTCAGGGTAATCAGCATGAATTATTGTTTTAAGACACTCACCAATCTGTGCTCTGTTTTTTGTGCAAAGTAGACACATGAAAACATTTTTATCCAAGAAAAAAATAACTGAAAAAAATCTCTGAAAGACCATCATAGATGAATAATAGAGTGAAGAAAAAATGGGTATGCAAACAAATCATAATGGAACTTTTCAACTTTTATATTTCCAATATAAATCAGATACTTGCAAATAGCCAAATACACACACAAATTAAAGAGAGAAGAAATCATCATCTCTGTTCTACAAACATTTGCTCCTACTTGGTTGGACACTTGTAGATATAGAAATGTAAATGACTCACTACAAAATACAAATACAGTTTTTGTGTTGCCTTAGATTAATGTAAAATAAAAAAAATTTATTGTCTGCTAAACGATAAAAACTGTACAACAAGCTTTGTAATTGCATCATTCCGACAAAACCATAAAAAATATAATATGTACAAACTGTACAACATACCTAAGTAAAGGAGGAAGATGGATGATGTATGTTAGAATATTCTCCCGGACAGTATTCTTATCAGTAGGTAATATCTTTTGGGGCTCACCTACAAAAATGAATAATAAAAATAGAATCGCTGATCCAAAAGAAACCAATCCAACAAACAAATCCAATCAGAAAGTAATAAAAGTATACAAACCAGGTTCACTGGGACACCAATTCTTCCCTATAAAGTTCTTAAAATGAATACTGGCAACTTGACGAACAGCAATATCAAAATTCCCATCTACAATGATCTGCAGAAGCCTAACCAGATGCTGAGGTGTGTACTGGAACTGAAAATCACAAATATTTATAATCACATATGAAAGTCATAGATCAAAAAGTCCTAAACCCCAACGCTAATAAGCCCCATTTTCAATGATTCATAAGTTGAAACAAGCATACACCGATCGAATAATCAGATATTCAGATCAAGTACTGATCAAACACTATCACCACCATCACAAAAAAAAAACAATACCTGATTCAAACTCTCCTCAGCAGCCTTCCGCTCATTAGGATTCTGACTCAAAGCCGCTTGAAGCACAACAGCAACACTCCCCAGATCCATGATCAACGATCGACGATCCCACTCTACCTCGTCGTTCCTCCTCCTCTCCGCTGCCGGAACAAGAATTCCGATGATCCGCGATTCCGGTCTAGGGTTTTGTCTTCAGAGGAAGGACGAGAAATTGACAGTGCTCTTCCTCGCAGTAATTATAATAATCTGAAATTTAAAAAATAAATAAATTATTCCTTTTTCCGGTACCTAAAATTCTATCTCTTCTCTTCTTCTCCCTCTTTATAATCTTTTTTTTCCTACGGGTATTAGGGTTTGGCGGCGTCTCCTTAAAGCTCGACCCGACTCGGTACAATAATGGCAACGCACGTGCATTTGTTGTTCCAAGTTGTTATCCATTATTGAATTACATTATTTCAATTCATAAGCTATAGTCGTGTAGAGAAGACTATGAACATATGGATCCAATGTTTTTGCCAATGAGGAGGAAAAAATTACCCTGAAAAGGCGAAAATCGGATAAACTCGGACTCGAACTCGATCTCGATCTCGATACAAGAAAAATCAAATGTCTGACTGGCTCTTCCTCTTCGACTCTTCGGTCTCTTCTCCTCCTCGATCTGATTGTCGTGATACGATACGATTTTTATACGAAAGTGCGAAACTTTAGATGTGATCAGATATAATATCTCATTTGTTCATATTTAATCTATCCATCTCGTGTCTATTTCGAAATTAGGGGTGCAATTGGGTCTTGGTCTGATCCAGACCTAGGGATGTAAATGGATCTGGGTCCGAGCTTGGGGCTAATTTTAGTCTCATTAAATATTTTGGACCTGAAAGTCCGGGTCCAGATCATACGGACCCGAAAATTATAATATATTAGTAATTTAGTATAGTTTAGGGTTTTAATTATTAAATTACATTACATAAATACACATATTTACATACATATCCTATCATATAATATATTCATTGAGATCCACCAAACCTATATGCTATATAAAGAATACAACACACACATTATATATACTCCCATAGGGGATCACACTACACAAACTTCATCAGTCAATATATACTTGGATCTTCAGTCTTCAGCTTCCGATCTGTTTTCACTACGCAATCCAGGATCTTCACCTTCCAGTTCGACTACATCTGTAATTGAATGATAATCATAGCATAATACATTTTGTATCTAAACATGTTATATATATAATTATATTTTATAGTATTTTAAAACATATACCTAGTGTCAAATTCCTAACATGGTATCAGAGTCTAAAAACCTCTGACCAACAAAAATCGACAAAATAGAAGAACAGACACAAACCCAAAAATTGTTTGTGGTAACATCCTGCTCAAACAAAAATAGTTTAAAAAAAAAATCGTATGCCTGTTTTTTCTTTCCATCCCACCTGCTACGAATTCTACTTTCATTTTTCAAAACAACACCTAATTTCTTTAAAGACTCCCCACCTACAACTTTATCATCATTAAAACCATATATACCACCATTAATCTCAGTTTCTTCATCAAAATCCTCATCGAACCTACCATCCCACTCTGGCAGGTCCTTATCATCAAACTTTCACAAATAATTTTTTTGGTCTAAGTGCAGTGTCTAGATCAAAATCTCCACCAAACAGCCAATGGTTCTCAAGCCACTCCATAAAAGGCTCCTGAACCATTTCTCCACCATTTTTCATATGCTTCAGTTGCAATCTATACTGTTTCATTTCTTCCACTGGATGTATGGATCATATCTTGCAAACAGATTTGCTTCACAGTCAATACCAACATGTCCTAAGTCACCACCAACAGCATCATCTTGCTTTTCCATATCAATCAACTCATTATAATCAACACCTGCAGATTTTAAAAATGTCTGACATTAGTACAAGCATTCCAAACACACCAAAAACCAACAATGAAATAGAAGATGATATATATCACTTAGAAAATTCAGAAAGTTCAGTACAATTCTTCTGTCCGATAATCAAGCTAGATGAGAATAATTTTCAGATATGGAAGAAACACTTTGAAATGGCAGTGAATGTCAGACTTAAAATGAGATTCCTATTGGGAGAAGTACATGAACCATCATATGAGTCAAACCCAAGGGAATACAGGAAATGGAAGGCATGCATGGATACAGTCCACTCATGGTTACTCACCTCCATTAAACCAGAACTGTGTGCATCCTTTCTAGCACAAAAGAACTCATGGAGACTCTGGAAAAAGTTAAATTCGAGATTTAATCAATCAAATCGAGCAATAGTATATGATATATTACTTCACATGTATTGATCTCTACATCAAGGTTAGGATTCAGTATGCACATACTACACAAAGTTAACTGAACTTTGGAACACATATGACACCAACAAAGAAAATGACAACCCTCCTGATCAATTTGAGAGGTTTGTAAAAAATTTAATGGGATTGAATAATGAGTACAAAAAAAATCAGAGGACTGTTGATGGCCTACAAACCTACTCCATACCATGGAGATTTGTATCCGGTCATCAAACAAGAAGAGAAGCAAAGGAGCTTAACAACCCCTACAGAACCAAGCACAACATTACTAGCTCAAAATTATCCTAAACCATCCAGATCCATAGATCTACAAGGGTCTTACGGACCCCCAAGACTTGACACAAGAGACAAACCTTTTTGCACTCACCGCAAAAGGCCTGGACACATTGTTGAGAATTATTATCAGGTACATACATTACCCTGAAAACTTGCATTTGGAAACAACCAACAAGGTGGAAACAATACAAACTTCAGAAGGCCAAACAGATTTCCACAAAATTCAGGGAGTAACATAAGAAGAGATTACAGACCATCATACAACAACAACAGGTATAACCCTAGAGCAAACAACATCTACACAGAAGAGCAACAAGATTCACAAAATTCATATAACAATCAAAAATATGACAACCAAGCTTTTCTAGGCGGCCATGCGACCAAGCGATGCCTGGGTGCGCATATTGCATATGCGAGTGCTTGGTCACATATGCGACCCAATATGCGACGTTTTTTTTTAATGTATTTTTTTACCTTTTTTTCAATATACCCCTTGTATTTTCTATATTTTATATAATTCCTTGATATTATAAATCATAATAAAAATCATAACTAAAACAATAGAGTGATTAGTGAAACATCTGCATCTGAATTTTTGAATCCAACCTGTAATAAATGTTGTTGGAGTCTGAGGTACCAAGCTCTTGGAGCTTGTTTCAGTCCATACAGCGCCTTTTGTAGTAAACGCACATTTTCTGGTCTGTTTTTATCTTCAAACCCTTTAGGTTGTTTCATGAATTCAGTTTTTTGAAGAGATCCATTCAAAAAAGCATTTCTAACATCCAATTGCTTGAGTTATCATCCATGTGTCACTGCTAATGATAGTATCGTTCTCACAGTAGAAATTTTAATAACAGGACTATATGTATATTCAAAATCTACTCCCTCCTCTTGATTGTAGCCTTGTGCTACTAATCTAGCCTTGCATCTATCAATAGACCCATCAGATTTTCTTTTCAATTTGAACACCCATTTTGAACCAACTATATTCTTGTGATCCTCTTTCTTCACCAAGATCCATGTGTTTGTTTTCTGATATTGCTTTTATTTCATCCTTCATTGCTTCTCTCCAACACTCAAGTTTATTTGCCTGCGAGAAAGAAGTAGGCTCGAACAATCTGTTAGTATCAATTGCATTATTACAATCAAAATCTTTAAGTCTGGTGGAGGTAAATTTAACTCTTTTTGATTTTCCTAAGGTTTCTGGTTTTGTTGTTTTCTGATCCTGATGACCAGAAATGGAAGGGTGTTTATTTGAATTTATATTCTGATTCACCCGGATGTTATCCTTCTGTCCATGATGGCCAAAAGTAGACAAGGTTTTATTTGGATTTAATTCCAAATTACCTTTAACTATAGACTCTGAAATATCAATCCTTTGATCTTGATGGACATTGGTAGAATTGTTCTTCCCTGGATTTGGCTTAACCACAACAGAATTAGGTATATTCAATGTTGAATTACTATTTTCAGAAATTGATTGATTTTCTAAAGAGATTGACTGATCAATGGATACGTTTTGATTTTCTAAATCATTCGATCTATCATAGAAGGAAGAGCTAGAATGATCAATTTCTGAATAACTAGGACCTACAAGAACAGAATTTTTTCCCATAGGTTCAGATGTATGTATTCCTTTTTCTACTGATGTGGATTGAGGAGGAATATGTATATTTACAGAATCAAAAAATCTGCTTCTAGTATTCATTTTGGAATTATCCCTTGATAGAAGATCAAGGAAGGGAAAGAATTCTTCATCAAACAAAACATCTCTACATACAATTATTTTTTTGTGGTCATATCTAGACATCTGTATCCCTTCTGTTGTTCAGCATAGCCTAGGAACACACATTGTTTTGATTTTGGCATTAGTTTATTTCTTCCAACTTTAGATAAGAGAGGATAGCATGCACAACCTAATGTCTTTAATACTGTGTAATCAAGCTTCTTCCTTGACAGAATTTCAAGTGGACTTTTGTTATTCGGATTTGGGGTCCTTAATCTGTTAATTAAAAACACTGCAGAGGAAAACACCTCAGGCCAGTAACAATGTGGAATACCTGACTTAATGAACAAACATCTCCCTATTTCTAGTATTTGCCTATGTCTCCTTTCCATCATGCCATGTTGTTTAGGTGTATAAGCACATGATGTTCTATGTTTGATTTCTACTTTTTCAAGGAAGTATTTTAATTGTATATTCATAAACTCGCCACCTTGGTCTGTTTGTATCTCTTTAATTTTCTTTCCCATATATCTTTCAACCTGAGTATGAAATTTAACAAACACAAATACAAATACAAAATCAAATTTATTTTCTATTGAGAATATCCAAATGTATCTTGAAAACTCATCAATGATAGATACATAATATTTGAAACTATGAATTGAAATTGTTGGTGCTGGGCCCCCATAGATCTATATATAGTAGTTGAAGTGGCTCAGTTGAGGTATTTATTCTTTTTATATATGGTAGTTGATGAGCTTTTCCCATTGGGCAGATTGAACACATTTTCATTTTATCTATTGACTTATCTTTTATCAACAATTCTGATGATAAACTCCTATAGACTGCATCAGAAGGGTGTCCTAGTCTGTCATGCCATACATCTTTTGAGACTCGTATTCCATAGTATGCCTTGACATCAGTGTACAAATGGTATAATCCTCCTTCACTATGCCCAGAAAATAACATCTCCATAGTTGCTAGGTCCTTAACCAAAAAATTATTATTATTAAAAATAATCATACAATTAAGGTCTCTAGATAACTTCTGAATTGAGAGTAAATTTTTCTTCAGCCCTGGAACACACAAAACTCCATTCAACATGTAATATATACCTTCAGATTTTAAAGTAACTCTACCTTTATGTGTAACAATCAATTTTTGACCACTACCTACAATAACATGTTGGATACTTGGAAAAGATTCATAGGAGGTGAATGCACCTAAGTCAGGGGTCATATGGCTTGAAGCTCCTGAGTCTAAGCACCATAAAGACTCACTCTGTGTTGCTGCAGCTGACATGGCTAATTCTGGAGGTTGTTGGGGAAGGGTTGTTTCTCTTATATTGTTTTCAGATTGCTAAACAGGAGCTAGAGTTGTAGTAAATGCAGCAAAGTTTGAAATTTCAGGGCATTGCTTGGCTAAATGTCCTTTCTTGTCACAAATCTGACAACTTTGGGATTGATCAAGAGAAGGTGGTGTTGATATTAATGGTGGTAGTTGGGCTGTTGAGATTGGTCTAGCTAGACTAGGCTGGAATTGAGGTGGAGGTTGATAGTAGTTATATGGATTTTGTTGTTGGTATGGTTCAGGTGAAAAATATGGTGGTTGGTTGAGATATGGTCTAGGTTGATAGTAGTTGGGATTAGAGCCTCTGAACTGTTGATGTGGATAAGTAGGAGCATTTTGTTGGTGTGGATAGGATGGTTGATTGTAATATGGCCTTGGTTGGTAGTAATTTGACCTTCCTCTTCCATAACCTCTGAATGGTGTGGTGTGTGCAGTCATTGCTATTACTTGTGTATCATTATTCATTCTTTTCAAAATATTTTCTTCACTAATCAAAATATCAGTTAATTCTTCAAAACTTGTTTTGCCTCTACTCTTCACAGTGGTAAATACACAATGATACTCACTCCCAAGGCCTCCCAAAATATAGTCAATTAGTGTTCCTTCACTTACTGTTTCTCCAGTAGATATTAATGACTCTACTATCCCTTTTACTCTCACTAGATATTCTTGCATCATTTCAGTACCTAATTTCTTTAAAGTTCTTAACTGTTCCTTTATTACTAATACTTGAGTTGTGCTTACAGGTGAAAGAATTCTTTCCAGGTTGCTCCATCCATCATATGCTGATTTACACTTTAGCAACATCAGTTGATACTGGTTGGCTACAGTTGCTTTAATCCAGCCAAGTATCAGATCATCATTAGCTATCCATTCTTAATACTCTGGATTATCATTTCCATCATCTAACTTTGGTGCAGGACAGGAGACTGTTCCATTAACAAACTTCATAAATTTGTGTGCTCTTAGTGCTCACTCAAACTGATTCCTCCAGCATAGGTAATTAGTCCTTTCTAGCTTGTCAGACACCATACTAAAAATATTATATATGACTCTTCCCAGTTCCACGGTTGCCATTTTTGCCATATCTGTCTCAGTTATAAATGTATGTTTGACAAAGAATTGAAAAGAAAAATGAATATCTAGAATAGGACAGAGTTTAGATATTTAGAATCCCAGAATCTCTGGAGGCATATCTGATATCATGTTAAATTACAATGTACTAATCTAGGGATTGATAAACTAATTGAGAGAGTTGAATATGGAACAAAATTGAGATGTATAATATGGAATATATTTCAGATTTGAGAATAAGCATAGAACAGAGATTCAAAGGAATTTATCATAAAAAAATGAGAAATGATTGAAAGAACATCATTTGATTGAAATTCAAATAGTAATTATATGATAGAACAGAATCAGATTACAACTGAATTAAGAATGTTCAAAACGTGATTTTGATTAATAAGAACATAACTAATTAAAGAACAGAGAAAGAATAAATCTAGGTCTAATGAGAGCAGGACTAAAGAACAGAGAAAGAATAAATCTAGGTCTAATGAGAGCAGGACTAAAGAACAGAGAAAGAATAAATCTAGGTCTAATGAGAGCAGGACTAAAGAACAGAGAAAGAAGAAATCTAGGTCTAATGAGAGCAGGACTAAAGAACAGAGAAAGAAGAAATCTAGGTCTAATGAGAACAGGACTAAAGAACAGAGAAAGAAGAAATCTGGGTTACTTGGGAAAACTCAGATCACAAAATCAATGCCATTCCAGTCCACGAGCCTTGTATTTAAACCCCCAAATATTCTGTTTTTCTCAAACGTTTCCAACTGCCTCCTTTGGAATCCCTAATTCAATTTATTCGGATCTTCTTATTTAATTGGATCCTTCATTTAACTTAACAACCTACTCCATACCATGGAGATTTGTATCCGGTCATCAAACAAGAAGAGAAGCAAAGGAGCTTAACAACCCCTACAGAACCAAGCACAACATTACTAGCTCAAAATTATCCTACACCATCCAGATCCATAGATCTACAAGGGTCTTACGGACCCCCAAGACTTGACACAAGAGACAAACCTTTTTGCACTCACCGCAAAAGGCCTGGACACATTGTTGAGAATTATTATCAGGTACATACATTACCCTGAAAAAACTTGCATTTGGAAACAACCAACAAGGTGAAAACAATACAAAGATCAGAAGGCCAAACAGATTTCCACAAAATTCAGGGAGTAACATAAGAAGAGATTACAGACCATCATACAACAACAACAGGTATAACCCTAGAGCAAACAACATCTACACAGAAGAGCAACAAGATTCACAAAATTCATATAACAATCAAGAATATGATAACCAAGCTTTTGTAGGCCATGCGACCAAGCGATGCCTGGGTGCGCATATTGCATATGCGAGTGCCTGGTCACATATGCGACGTTTTTTTTAATGTATTTTTTACCTTTTTTTCAATATACCCCTTGTATTTTCTATATTTTATATAATTCTTTGATATTATAAGTCATAATAAAAATCATAACTAAAATAATAGAGTGATTATAGACTACTATTTAAACTCGTAAAATCTTAAACAAACATTCAAAACAATAAAAGTATTAGTTCTAAACATCAAAATAAAAGTGTAAAACATTAAACTTCTAAGTTCTAACTAAGTGTTTGTTTCAAGTTCATGACCTTCTATGTCACCATCTTCAACGTCATTCAAGTGCGGATCCATCAAAAAGTCATCATCATCTTCATTGGCATCTGTCCCTTCTCTTGTTGATGGTCCCTCATGCTCGGGCACACCACTAGCTTCCCATATATCAGCCCATCTCAAACCTCCATCTTCGTAGACAAATTCATCAGACGTTCCATCGACACCTGTTGCTCATTCACTAGAGTAATTTATATCACTTATGACAATGGGGTCATAGTTTTTATTCTGAAATCAATCGTTCAAACGTTGGTTGTACTTAATATAAACCAACTTGTGCAAGCGATTAACTTCCAAACGATTTTTTCTTTTGGTGTAAATCTGATGAAAAATAAATAATTTCAATTTGAAATTTAATTTAAATAATACGAAGCATACTTGATTTCGTATTCAAAGTCCAAAATACTTACGAAATCAAAAGTGCTACAGTTTCTCTCACAACTAGAAGCTATGGTAGTAAGATTTATGATCCTCATTGCCAATATCATCAATTCCAGAGTTGACACCCCAAAGTTACACAACCAACTATCTGAAATCAAATATAGTGATCGACACCCCTAAGTCTGAATTTAAGAAATTTTATATTTCATTCTTAAATTCTAAAATTCTAAAATCACTTACTAGGATCCGTTCTTTGAAGCGAGTCGATGGCCAACTTCAACGAGAAATCACCTGTTGCATTCTTGTAAGAAATGAGTTGCTTCATGATTTGTGGATGTTCTTCAAGAGGTGTCATTCTTAGCATACAATCTCTGAAATCTTTTTCATATCTTAATACTTTCATTGTCCTTTCTCTAGAACTATTTCAAAAGTGAGCAATTAGTCCTTAAGACCTTAACTATTACAAAATTAAATTAAGTAAAAAGCTTATACATGTTCTTCAAATTGTAGTAAAAATAGGGGTTTAGAAATGCACTGGCTCCAAACAAAGGTTTCTAAAAGTTTGTCCCAACTTTTTGTAAAAATCGCCTCTAGTTTAGTCAACATCACCGACTTACTTGCAAAGTGACTTTCATTTTTTTTTTGCAATTTCCAAACGGGGAATGACCTCTTACTTTCTTCATCAACCAATCTCAACAAAATCACCAATGGTTCAGAAGCGGTCATACAATCATCTAATTTTTTTCAAAAAAGACTGTTGAAGATATGACCATGAATATGTTGTCCAATCCCAACATCAATCCATCTACGCTAGTCTAAAGCACTTAAGGCATCTCGATGCTTATTAATGCTCTATAAGGTCAGAAACGATGTAGCAAATCGAGTAACCCCACAACGGACTAGCTCTCTGTTGTTGGACTTCTTCAAAAACTTGCAATGTATCAATGAATGATTGTAAATATATAAAGTTTGTGATCTTACGACCCATAACAATTGCATTCTTCAGAGAGATAATCTTTTCAATGTCCTCCAACATCAAATCGATGCAATGGGTGACACAAGAGGTCCAATATAAGTGATCATACTTGTCTATCAGTTTCTGCCCAGCTTTAACGTAGTTGCTTGCATTATCTGTACAAATTTGAACAACTTTTTCAACTCCTATTCTTTGCATTGTTTTATCTAAGGTAGATGCAATGTAATCAGAAGTCTTCGTTTCGGCCGAAACATTAACAGAGTATAAATAAAACGAACCCTTGGTTGAATTCACTATAAAGTTTATAATCAATCTTCTCCTCTTATCCGTCCAGTCATCAAACATTAGAGAACAACTAGCTAGACACCAAGATTTTTCTTGAATTTTCTTCATTTCATCAATTTCAAAAATCACACCTTTCAAAAGAGTCGCGTATACTAATAGTTGGAGGTGTATAACTCCAACCATACCTTCCAATTGCTTCACACATAACGTGAAAATCAAAGCAATCTCTTGCATTGAAAGAGATGTCGGCGCTGTAGAATAATTTTGCCACACAAATATCGACCATTAGCTTTCCTCTTTCTTCAACTTCTCAATAATAAGGGGTTGTTTTTCTTTCATTTTAATTCTCACAATATCACTTAATTTTTGTCCTTCCTTCAACGACAAGGCACCTAAGAGGTAGCGTTGATCAAACCTGATGAAGAATAAATTGGTGGCTTCAAAATAGTTGACCGCTTCTTTGCTCTCTTCGGAAGTGAGGAATTATCTTCAACGACTATCAACACATCATCAACAACATCAGATGTTTCTTCGTCTACAATCAAAGTTGGTTTCTTAAACATCTTAATTGTCATTGCTTTAGCCTTCCTTGCATTCTCATAGACAAGCACTTCATTTCGAACATTTTTTGTTGATTTAATTACAACACTTTATACAATTGCGGTCGCCTCCAATTAGATGACAGTTGAATCGAACAATCTCCGCTTTCGAAATGAAATGACAGAAAAGGCACTTCACCTTCTTCGAGTCATTGTTGACCATAACCCCATATTTCCATGCTGGATCATTTGATTTGGGTCTTATCGATGTGTTTGTTTTCTCTTCATCGGTGGTTAATGGATGTCATTTGAATTTTGGGTTTCCCTCGTCGTCTAAACTCTAAATGATCTTCAAAAGTATCCATGGCTTTATTTTTTTTATGATCCATGGTTTGAATTTTATCTTAAAAGGTCTAAAATTTAAGAAATAACAGTCATAAAATTAAAATCATTTGAAAGGTCTTCAAGTGAATCGTGATTGGAAAGTTTGGAAAAAAATTTGAGAAGACTGGAAAGCTTGGAAAAAATTAGAGAGGACTGAAAAGCTTGGAAAAAAATAGAGAGGACTGAAAAGCTTGGAAAAAAATTCAGAACATGATTGACGATGATACATAAAATTAAAATCATTTGAGAGGTTTTCAGGTGAATCGTGATTGGAAAGCTTGGAAAAAAATTGAGAGGACTGAAAAGCTTGGAAAAAAATTCCATAACATGAAAAGATTGAAAGAAAATACTAGTCAGGAAATCTGAAAGTTCCAACGAGGTGACAGTACGTCCGACGAGGATGAGAGGAAAGGAGCAAGATCTGGATTGGGGAGGTGGTGGGAGGCACCAGTTTTGATTTTTGAATTAGGGTTTAGAAATTTTAGATTTTTAACATTGTTATTTAATTGGGATTTTTTAAGGTCCTTAAGTTTTTAAAGTATTATAATTTTTATTATAAAAGTTTTATTTTTAAAATGTTTATTGGGTATATGGGTCGGGCTTAGCCGGATCCGAACAGGAATAGGTGACCCCCCAAATATGCGATGGGGGAATGCGCCTGGTCGCATATGCGACCATATACAAAAGCTTGATGATAATCAATATGAAAATCAAGAAATGGACATTGCTTACCAAGAAAAAAACTACCAATATGAAAGCTGGGCAAACAACACTAACTCACAAGGAAGTACTTCCCAAAACAATTACAACTTGACGAACGATCAACTAATGATGTTGTTGAGTCAGAACAACACATCAACTAGATCAAAGCATTCAGCAAATGTGGGAAGAGCAATTGTGAAAAAGGGCAACACACAAATGACACCACAAGTAAAAACTCATACTGCTTCATATCTACTTCAAGTGATTTAAGCAATTGGGTAATAGACAGTGGTGACATAGATCACATCTGTGACCCTCAGATAAAATTGTCTAACATAAGAACCCTGATAAAACCCAACAGGGTCCATATGCCAAATGACCAGATAGCTCTCATACATGAAATTGGGACATTCAAAATCAATGAAGGACTCATTTTAAAGTCAATCTTGAGTATCCCTGATTTCAATGTTAACCTAATATCAATGATTAAATTGACTAAAACAATAAATTGCTTTTTCTCATTTTACCATGATCATTGCTCAATTCCGGATTTGAAGATAAATTTGATTTCTACGAGTAAGAAAAAGGAAGGGTTCTATGTCCTAGACAATGAAGATCCAATAAAATAAGCACAAAAAGTTAGAGCAAACTGCACAAGTTCTGGCACAGATGAACTATGGCATAAGAGACTAGGACACTCCTCTATCTTAAGATACAATCTGATTAAGAAAATTTAAACTTCTATTCCTATTTTAAATTATCATGTATGCAATGAATGCCCTATTGCAAAATTTACAAGACTATCATTTCCAACTAACAATTCTGTTACTAAAAGAGTCTTTAAATTAATACATATAGACATGTGGCAAAAATACAAACACACAACAGCAAACAATAGTTGACGACTATAGTAGAATCACATGGGTTAAACTCTTAACTACAAAGTCATAGACCATTCAAAAATTAAAATATTTCATAAAAGAGACCACGATTAATCAATTTGAAACAACAATCAAAACTATCAGAACAGACAATGGAAGCGAATTCTTATCTACCAGATTACAAAACTTAATTAAAAATCTAAGCATTCGACATCAACTGATATGTCCATATACACCACAACAAAATTCATTTATGGAAAGAAAACATAGACACATGCAATTTGGCCAGGTAAAACCCCACCATTGTCATTTAGATCAAAATACAATGTCAATATCTCAAAAAATTATAAAACAATAACACATGAATGTAATATAAATAATTTATAATGAAACACGATAATCTAATTAATGCCCCTAACTTTGAATACAATTTCAATCTTTCAGATTCAAACATAACCTCAACATCTCTAGTTAATGTTCTTCTACTGCTCAGATGGAACTGTATTATCTACCAGCGGCTAGGCCGCCAGTAGAGACCTTTCAGAAAACACTGTTTTTTTGTAGTGTTGATTGTAATGCACTTAACAAATTTCTAAACCAAAATGTTTGACAATAGAGAAAGGGTAATCATGCAATGCAATCATTTCTACTAGCTAGGGTCGTTCTACATGTCTCTTGGTTGAATTTAACTTTTTTGATCTCTTTAATTTTTTATCAATGGATAGAAATATATTGTGTATGATTTTTGTACTCTTACTTGGATGCTTGTTTTTTACATGATTCCATATAGATGAGTGTAGGGATGCAAACGATTCGAGTTCTGCAAGAATTGCTCGAAATCGACTCAATAAGGTTCTTTAAAACTCGAGCTCGATAAACTCGAAAAAGGCAAACTTGAACTCGACTTGAATTAAAAAACAATTAATACATGAATTGAAATTTTTATAATATATATCTTTCTTCTTGGAAGCAACCTGTAATGTATTGAAGGTTAGTGTTAGGGTTAATTAGGGTTAGGGGTTGCTATATTGGATTCATTTGAAACATAACTATTATAGATTTCGTTGATAAAAGATCTCAAATGTGGCTCGAGTCAATTCGAGCCAATGACCTTTTTTTTAAAGCAATTAAATTTCATTAAGAAACCAATATATTAATCCTGACGAGATTCAGATGAAATAGTTTAAGATATTTGAATCTCAATTGTCCATTTAAAACTTTGAGATCAATGATCGATCTACATCATACTTTCATACGTTTATTTGAAAAGGTCGTATATGTTTAGCTTCCCTCAATCTCGTACCCGTTCATGAGTGACCTGAGTCCAGTGACGGAGAGGTCATCAAGCTCAACCACGACAACAAGAGAGAGATTTATGGGTACAGTAATTCTTGTTATCTGACACATTGTCACCAATGGTTCGACCATTGCGGTCATCGTTAACCAAGACGTTGAAGAAGAAGATTGATAATCAATTAATTATCCACCAATTAATAATGATTAATGAGGTATATAATATATATATAGTCAGTTTCAGGTGCGATCCATCGTCGGATGGACCGCAATCCACATCTAACGATTGCAGTGAGGTACCACACTGTAACAGACTGCCACGACGAGAACTAAGAACGGAGAGCGCAACAGACATAAATCTCCTTGATGGAGCCGAAGGTTGGAAAAGAAACTAAAATTGGTTGTTTACTTCGATGATTTGTTATTCATACTATTGGCTATTTAAAGAGTTATTAGCCATTGCTAGTTTGACAAGTGGAATTACAATGTAACTATTAATTAACCTTGATAACTACTAACTAATCAATAACAGACATATCTTTTAGTAGTTTGCTTCCAATTTCAGTTCCTCCTTAAGTCGAGCTGTAACTAACTCTAGAACAAGTTTCGATCTGTTACACACACCTCACTGCAACGGGAACCGCAGTACATCGGTACCGCAGATAGGTACTTTCTGCTCGTCATAGTAAACTACGACGGCAGAGAACTAAGCCTCACCCCCACTCTGGTGTACAACGTCCTCTGCCACATGGAAGAGAACCACACCAGACACGACTTCAATATATATAATCTAAAGGAATCGACAAACCTAACCATGGTCAATGATTGAGGATATTTTCGACATTTTCTTGAGGGTAAATATATCTAAGTGGGTTAAACTAGATCAATTAATTTTCTTGGCCTGAAATGTTTAAAATACATTAAAATTGGACTGTCCTAAACTTCACCCACAATGACTAATTTAATCTATAGTGCTTAACGAAGTTTACCCAATTAATTAAATATTTTTTACCAAATCCCTAAATCCACTCTTGGTTCTCCCTCTGTTTCACAACACACTCCCACCTGAAATCGGCCACCGGCAATCATTTTTTCGACAGAAGGCGATCGCGGAGGCCGGAGGAAGAGAGTATACAATTGCGGTGGAAGCGTTTAGTTCCCTGGTGAGTTCCATGTTTGAATTCTAATGTTCTTTGTATCATCAATAAATCATCAAAGTATCAAACCCTAGCTATCAAATTGTCGATTATTCATTTGTTTGGAAGATAATTCGGATCGTTCATAAGGAATAAATCCATACATTGTGTTTTTTTTTTATCTGGATAAAACATTAGAGTTTAGAAATTGGAATCTTAGCATATTGATTCTAGATATCTTGTCCACTTCACTTGATTCTGCAGATATGCCTCGGAACAAAGAGCATCTTCCAGCCGTTTGTGTCTACACGGTTTGTGATGAGTCCAGGTACTCTAATTTTTTTCATATATTTCTGATTCAAGGGGGGTTTTCATTCGAACAATTTCATACAGGTATCTTATAGTCAGGAATGTGCCTTCATTTGGATGTGGCGAAGAGATCTCTAAGTTATTCGGCTCCTATGGTCCCTTGGAGGAGTGAGTTACTGTTTTATTTAGGTTTATTTTTCTGTTCACTACTTCAATGTTCTGTGGATACAATTGTCTCTCTTTGTAGAAGAAGAGCTTTTTGCTCTTTGATTTTTTAATTTATTTTGCCTTTAATCAAATGATCAAAACTTAAATTTTATAGAATTTCTTTTATAAAATCAAAAAGTGAAAGATTCATATAGAAACTCAACTTTCTTCTATACAAAGATTGTTAAAGTACTTTAATATAAAATGCTAGAAATTTATTCTATAGAGTTAAAATAAATCTTCACCTTTAATTTTATAGAAACTTTCTAGACGATTCATTCAATCGATATTTAGCCTTGAAAAACCTGCACATTTCTTATAAGACTGATGTGTATAATATACCCTTCTATCTGCCCATTTCGTTTTCTTGTATAGTTTAGTTATTTATTTTGATGAGTGTTTGCTGATTTTTTAATACACTTAAATACTTAATTATATATCAAGGTCTTTTATTAAATGAACTTATAGAGTGCTCGTCTTCAATTTTTCTCTTTACATTGATGAATGAAATATTAATTCATAGGTTAAGTTATTTATGCAATCAATATTTGTCTTTTTGATTCATATGTATAATTTTCTCCAGTAAATAAAATATCCCTTTCATGGTTGATAACAAATTGTGTGTTAGTGTGTTACACACTTACGATGCCAATGGCAAGGTAAGAACACGAAGCTATTTTTTTTTATAAAACTAAAAAATTATCTGTATACACATTTATTAATTTATAATTTAATATCTACTGTATAAACTTCATCTAATGCCCCTCCTCTCTTTAGAATGTCATATTACAATTATACACATGTTGGATGATAATAATTTTTATTTAGGATTGCTATTTCTTTATTTCTAATGTTGTTTTATTTTCGATGTTTATCAGTTTTCAGCCTTTTGCTTCTTTTGACTGTTATATTCATATCATTGTATACACTGAATTCAAATGATGATCTTTTTTCTTTTCACACCTTACAGTTGCAAACCTATGGACGCAGAGGACTGTGCACCATTTACTGATACTTACTGGATCAAATTTCAACATATCAATAATGCAAGGTGATTCAATCTTGATCAATAAATTTTCGAAATGTTATCTGAGTATTACTTATCTCGAAACTAATATTATATAATTCATTTTTTATACTTTATTATATTAGCATTTTAAATGATCTGTTTAAATTCCATTGCTTGTATTCATATCATAGAATAAAAAGCGACGCTTAAAGCG
This sequence comes from Zostera marina, assembly GCA_001185155.1. Taxonomy (NCBI): domain Eukaryota; kingdom Viridiplantae; phylum Streptophyta; class Magnoliopsida; order Alismatales; family Zosteraceae; genus Zostera; species Zostera marina. The sequence goes on along the minus strand of LFYR01001770.1, from coordinate 278,484 downwards.
TCGCTTTAATAGCTTAAAGCGGAAAAGCGCTCCTGGAGGAGCGCTTTCCAAATCGCTTTTTTTAAGCAGGTGAGTGGGTCGGATTGGGTCAGGTTAGTGGGTTTCTACCCATCACCGGGCAGTAGAAGCTTGGAGAAGGGAGGAGGAGAAAGATCTGTAAGCTGCAGTAGAAGCAAACTCTTCAAACAGATTTCTTCCTCTTTTATAGCTGCTGGAAGTTTCTCATGGTCCAACACCTGTCTGGCCAAGTGTCTTCCCAAATTAGACACCTGGTTGGTTTGTTACACCTATAAATATTACACCTATAAATTACACCTATAAATATTCATCACCTGGTTGGTTTGTTAAACGTGTAATATAAGTTATATTACACCTATAAATATTACATGTTTACTGTAATAAATGTTATATTACACCTATAAATATTTAGAACAGGGGTATATATTTGAAAAAAAAATATTTATAGGATTTGAAAAAAAATAATACAGGAATATATATGCAATTTTCTAAAAAATTGCATATATTTACGAAAATGCCATTATCGTTTTTTAGCTTTAAGCGCGCTAAAGCGCTTAAAGCTAAAAAAGCGCTAATTGGAAATTGGGAGCGCTTTATGCTTTTTAAAACTATGGTTCATATTACATTGTGTGCTTCTGTAAATTTTCTTTTTGTTCTACAACTATAATTTTTTTCTTTTTTCATACTTAAATCCAATTGAAATTTTGTTTTAATATTAAGGATTACTCACTCTATTAGACAATGTAAAAGATGAGATAGGTACACCTCACCCTTCAATTTTTGATATTTTTGTACATAATAAGGCTACATGTACTTGTAGTTTTGTATCTTTGATGTAAGCATTGCAATTGCAGATTTGCAAAGAGGAAGTTGGATGATACTGTTTTCCTTGGTAACAAAATACAGGTATGTTATGCTTCTCAATTCGAAGACCTATCTGACACAAAGGAAAAGCTTGAGGCCAGGAGAAGAGAAGTCATAGCTCGAATAAAATGTAATGTTTACATACATATCCAAAACATAATTTTTTCAATTAACATTTCGGTTTTTTGAACAGTTTTATCCTTGAAACAGACATTCTTATGCTGTCATTGAATTGCAGCTGGGGGAGTCAAAGTCACAATGTCTCACTCAAATGGTCCAAATTCTTCCCATCAGGAATCACTACAACATGATCCTGTTTTCCCCAAGGAGATAAATTCTGCAGAGAGGAGGTAATGCTGGAAATTGAGAGATCATCTGGAACTGGTCTACATTTATCTGAGTAATTCACCATTTACTTTCTTGTGATTATTGATATATTTGTTTGTTTTCGTAAATTCAGGAATTACATAACCTCTGCAAATTCTTCTGATACCAATATCTTAGGGCACGTGTCCTCCAACAAGGTATCTTTACCAATCGATCTGTCTATTCGAATATGTTTTTTCTGCATATTTACCTTCATCCCTCCATTTATCCACATAAGTGTTGGGATTTTTTTTGTACATTTAACAAAGGAACATAGAAATGTTTTCAAAGGTTAAAACGATTCGTCATGTTTTGAACGTTTGATGTAGGACTATTTTCCATCATCATCAATGAACGAGACTGTTAAAGTGGTCCGCGACAAACTTGACAAGGTAGAAAAGATTACTTCGTTAACTCTTTTTCTTCATTATTTTATCAATTTCTTGTATTACAAAAGAATGACTTTTGTGACAAATTGTGAAATATTGTTGTTATGGTTTTATGTAGATATCATCCACTGGTTTATATCCAGATGCTGAACCAGAATTGAAGAAAAAACGCACTGACAATCGGAGAAGAATTTGATAGAATGGTGCAAAATTGTGGCATTTAGTGGTGGGAGATAGGAATTTTGGTCTGGGTAGTAACTAATAAGTATCTTATGAATAAGTACAAAGATTTTTGAAACTAACAGAACTAAGGAATAAGTTATAAGGATGATGCATATATAAACTGAATTTAATTCTAGTGAAAACTATCTTTGTAGGATGTTTTGAGAACTTTCAATCTCAATGTAACAGTAAAGTCAAATATTTAAAGTTCACATCTTCATTGGAATCTGGTTCTATATATTTCAAGTCAATGGGCTTCATTTCTTGTATTTTCTGTATTTCAAATTTTTGTAACTTATTGTAATTTGGACATTAGTTACATTACCATCAACCTTCATTTTTAAATGAAAATTTTAATTTCAAATTTTTTTTTGAGCATTCTATGGAAATTTGGAAAAAAATTTGACAAACGATCTCTGAAAATATGAGATATCTCTTTAGGAAGAAATCACATATGTCAATCACTAAATCACGTAACTTTATACGAGGTAAATTCAATATATAGGATGAGTTTTCCCCAGTTAAAAAATGAGAAAGACAATACATTGAGCCGGTTGGGGTAGAGTAGAAAATAGTCAAATACATAACGAAAACAATAAAGGTAGACTTTAGAATTGAAAGACAAATGTTCATCTATCAAAGTTTAAGATCTGGGAGGAGTAGCATGTCTACTTCACCTTCTTTTTTTACGTTTTGAAATCAATAAATTACCAACTGTTAGTACCAGACTCGTCAAGTCGGACCCTGGACCAAACAGGCCTGCTTGGCCCTAGGGCAGGAGTTATAAATACCTCCCATAGTGCAGCAGGGAAGGGGATCGGTTACTTAAAATAAAAATACTATAGAGTTGTGTGTGTGAGCACCTTGGCGCGAGTCCACACACCATCACCAACTAGTTTTAAACTCAAAAAAAATTGGAAAAAAATCAATAACCTTTTTTTTTATAACAAAAGATAGTTTATTACATTTTGTAAAAAAGTTTAACTTGGATGGTATATCAGAATCAAATAATATATTGTTGGTTACGTTGTAATGAAAATTTAATTAAAATGCAGAACAAGACTCAAACCTTAAATTCTCAGACTTAACAATTCTCAGACTTAAATTCATTTAAAGTCCAAAAAGTTCTCAATGTGAGCATTTATATACTGTTCTTAATTAGTTCCAAAAAATTCTCATTTCTCACGCTGTCATTCTTTGATTTGATCATTTGATATAGGTTCGAAAATACAAGGATGTAATTGTTATTTTGTATCTTTTTGGGTTTAAAAATAACTCAATCAAAATTATTTTCTTCAAATTCCCAAATATACCACAAAATCTAAAATCCTTACATCTACTCCTACTCCTACTCCTGACTCTTTACCGGCTACCTCTATCCCCGTGCGCCGTGTGACTTGAATCCTCCACTCTCCGACCTTACAGCTCTAGTGCTCCTCAGCCACGCTCCGCCCAGGTCTCTTCTTCTTGTCATATTCTCAATTCCCATGCTAAAGTTATATACCCCCATTGTAATTAGTTTCTAAAATTTAAAGTGGGCTTCTTTTTGACATATTTTTGTTTTTTACAGGTAAAAAGACTCATTAAGAACCCGTAACTCCGGAAATTCGAAATCTCTCTTTTTCATTGATTGAAGAAAGAAAGTAAACATGTATACAGCTTTTTTTTTGTAATTAATTAGGGTTTCCATTAAATAGCTAGAATATATATTCATACTGTTTTTATTTTATTTTTATTGAATATTTTAACTTTAAATCTGAATCTAACTAAAGGGTATGAACTTTCGGAATATTTTTTTACAGACATTTTTCTAAGAGTTATTGAATATCGATAATTTGGTAAATATTGTTTTTAGTTTTTAGACTTTTTTTTTTAATATCGAGTTATTGATATAAATGGCTTTGTTTTAAATTCAATATAGCTCATGCCAAAAAACTCAGTAAAGGCATGTCAAAAGTCAACTTTTTTCCACCTTCGGTGTTTTCAATCCTATCTATGTTTTTTTATTGAAATTGACTCCTATTATGCACTCAATTTATTTTCTAGATCACTTATTAACCTGATTGTTTGTTAACATCCTCTTTATCTCTTTTCCATCGGTATTCTTAATTGTAGAGAACTTTACCAGCCACCAATTATCATTGCCAGAGACCTCTGTCATTACTCTTGGTTCCACTCTCTTCACACATTTCCATTCCTGGAATGAATACCTACAAGACCTTTCATTTCTTGCAACAATGGAGGTTGATACCGTCCAGTTCCACTGCATCTGCTACAAGTACCATTTGTTTCACGAGTCCAATCACCACGTCTCACTTTCAGAAAGGTACCGTCTGTCTTCTTCATGCATTTTCCTTATTAGAATATAAGTGTTGGCATTTACATGTTGTCTGTCGAATGATGGTGGAAAAAATCAGGAAAGCCGTCTGCTGTGTTTTTTTGCCGAGAAATGCAAAGTGGTACGGGTCAGGGTATTGCCAAAAGCTTCAAACCTAGATCGTTCAATGCACAAGAACTTCAGGATTTGGTAATGAATAATTTATTGGCTTATCAATTTCCTTAAGTTCGATGAGCATGGAATATGTCAATATGGATTTTTCGATCATTTTTTTAGTTAGAAACCAACAATCTGTGATTCACCGTCAGTTTGTTTTGACACTGCCCATCGATCAATCATAAAACATTAATTTATAATTCACTGTGACTTTTAACGATGTTTATATTAGCAATCTAAGTATCTAACAATTACTCAAAGAACAACGATTTATAATTTTATTTGTGCCCTCTGATTTTTTATGATGCTCTTTATGCAGTTAGTTAATCAATAGATAAAAAATCAATGGTCACGGCCCACAACAATGTTTGTGCGTTCAAGTATAAAAATTGAGATAAATCAGTATTTTATTTATATAAAGTATAAACCAGGTTGTTATTTAATCTGTACTTGCAGGAAAAATCAGCTATGGTACTTGAGAAGACAGGTGCATTTCAAAAGTTACCAATGGTAATGCCATCAATCGATATACTTTCTTCAGCAAAACGGAAAGCAAAGAGGGTCCCTCCTTCAAAGGGTAATTACATTTTACCCAATTGCTAATTTTCTTGCTCTCTTGCAATTTTTGTTATGTGAACCTTCATTCTTCTCAAATGAATGCCACTTTCTTTCGAAATAGGTATTTCAAATATCGCAAAACGATCTAGAAATCAAGGTGCAAAGCAGCTTGATGCTTTAATGAAGGTAACTTCGTACGTATTTAGGGTTAATTAACAGATATCGTTCAAAAAAATAAATTTATAGATTAATATAAAAACATGCATTTAAGTTTTTATGGATCGCATGTATAGAAGTATTATATTAGTGATATGAAAGAGTATTCATTGTTCAGGAGTTAATGGTTCCTTTGAAGGGTTACATGGAAAATTTTCCCAAAAGAAGATTTTTGCATCCTTATGAGCGGTCTCTTATTGAGTTGACCCTTGGAGAAGGCATCTATGAAGAGGTATGATGTTGTATTGTAACATTTTCTATTTCCCCCATAAATTTTTGCTATTTGGTGCATTTAAAATCTAAATCCATGCTGAATATCTATTATGTTATTCTGATTTTATAATTACTCCATTATTATTATTAATTTTTTTGAAGCAGTTAAAATTTTCATTTATAAAAATGAGGGGCGTTGCCCTGATACAATGAGAACTAGCAATAAAATATAGATATAAATATGAGAATGAGAGCAAGTCTCATTTTAACACTTTCCACACAGCCATATTGCCTAGTATAGAAGCTAGGCTATCTGCCTCCGGAGGTTGGTCTCCCATATCTGTATCGTGCTAGGTCCCAAAGGGTGACAACAACTCTTTTTGAAGCTCTCTGGCCTGAAGGAGTTGTTGATGTCATTTAAAACCCATAGCATATATAAAAGAACAAGAATAATTATAATAAATAATAAATAATGGAAAAAATGATGAAAAATAATAAACCCATAGCAGTATAGCACTATCACATTTATTGGTAAAAGTAAAATAACTAAATTTGTTATTTCGAAACTATGATTTTGTAGGTTTTGGCATCTGTAAACTCTCTCAGAAAAAAGATCTCGTTCACTGGAAAGCAACATGCATCTCTTTGTGCTCAGGTTTGAGTAATTTAAACATAACTCAATAATTGGCCTGACTTTGTATTATCAACCACATTTTAAAGATATTTCCATGACCAGCATGGTAGCATATAGAAATATAGAATGCATCCCTTTCTTTTAACATAACTATTAATTTGAAAAGTTTTAATTAAAACGAACCATATGCTAGTTCGTTTGCTATTTTTTTAGATCTTATTTCTTTAGAGTATATATAATATTGTCTATTTGTCTTTACATATTTCATAGTGTCTATTCTTCAAATAAAGGATAAGATTTTACCCAGGTCTGGTGTGTATACTTTGGCAGTCACTAACAAAGCGTGAGGCAGAAGATAGACTAAGTGAGGTCAGTGCTTGCTTTTTATCTTTATAAACTATTTTTGGGTACATTTTAATTCGTTATACGGATAAATTCATAGGGTATATCAAAGCTTGAACAGCTTTTTGAACTTCATGGGAAAGCTATTGATGATTTAGTACGTATTGCAAAGGTATTTATTAGATCCTAATATTTAATATAGTAACCAAAAGTTTTGAATGATGTTTTTTTGACGAAGTTGAAATTTCATTAGCAATGAAGTGGGTCTTGCCCAGTTTTACAGTAAAACAGAAAATAAAAGTCCCTTAACAGACAAGCACTGCACAAGATAGGCTGTGTTTTCTAGGTGTAGAGCAGCAAACAGCAAAACAGAAACAAACAACAGAACAACAAAAATACTATCCAAAGTTCCAAACTCTAGCCAATGCCTAATAGCATTAGATTCAGCTAAGCCTAAGTCAGGAAGCTTAGTCTTAATCTCAAAACAGATCTTGCAGTCCTTTCTGACCTCAGTCACAACCAAGGTTTAAAAACCGACGGTTAACCGGCTGACCGGTAAAAAATCCAAAACCGGTAGCCGGTTAGTTGGAGTGGGTTTGTGGGTCTACGGGTCGGGTCTGACCCCGTACCCGACCCATTTTTTAAAACTAAAAACTTATTTTAAGACCAAAAACTTATTTTAAGACCAAAAATTTATTTTAAGGCCAAAAATATATTTTCATGCCAAAAATTTATACATTGGTCCATTATTATAAAGTGTGCATGCATGTATTATTATAAAGTGTACATGCATGTATTAAGTCCCACATTCATAAAAAGTACAAAGAATATTTTATAATATTTTTAACTACACTTTTTTAGTCTCACATTGATAGAATTCAAAAAACACAAAGAAGGTTGGTCTATAAATAAAGATTCATTTTGTCTAAAATAAAAATGAAGTCTTAAGAGTGGGAGGAGCTTTTATTAAAAATAATATAGCTCTTTTTATGGACCAATGTATAAATTTTTGGCTTGAAAATATATTTTTGGCCTTAAAATAAATTTTTGGTTTTAAAATAAGTTTTTGGTCTTAAAATATATTTTTGGCCTTAGTGAATTTATGAAGAAAAAATTACTAAAATACCCCCACCGGTTAACCAACAGGCCTAACCGGAAAACCGGTCAGCCAGAACCGGTTATCGGTTAACCGGTTTTTAAACCTTGGTCACAACCACATCCTCAGATCTGGAACTACCAGTTTTCCACCTTCTATTCGTCTCCCGCCACAGATTTCAAGATACCTCACCAAGTAGTGTCCAGAGCAGCCTCCAGCAATTAGAGTCTTACCTTAGGGATTGGATGCAATCAATCACATCCTCCAATCTGATATCCCCGCCTAAAGGTACCTGCAAATTCACATTCTTCCATACAATATGATTGGTCAGTTCAGGGCAAGCTAGAAGTATGTGTCTTTTTGAATGATGTTGACTTCAGAGGAAAATGTTTATGTGGATCTTGGTACTATGAAGCACCTGTTTTGTTACTATCAAACATCTGCATTGTAAATTTAATTTCAATAATATATGATAATACGAATATGTTTGAATTTTTGCTCCAATTTCAAGCATTTATATTGGTTAAATGCATATCTATCACTAAATATTTATTTGTTTATTACTTTTTTGATATTATTCTCTCTTGTACAATTGTACATCCAATTTTTTCTGTGTTTACTTAAAAAATGCTAATATATTTATTTTTAATAGGCTTTACGTGCTATGCCAGTGGTTAATCCAGCGAAACCAACACTCTGTCTTGTCGGGGCACCTAATGTGGGCAAGTCATCATTAGTTCGCGTGCTCTCTACAGGAAAGCCCGAGGTTTGTGTTAATTTTCAAAATGATCTTGAAAGGCAAAATAAAATCGCATTTAGCACTTTGAAATTTTGGATTAAGTTTGCAGTCATAAGTCGTGAATACTTATAAATTGTAATGTCCTTTTATAATAAGAAAATGATTTGAAAAAAAAATGTTCTTATTGTGTTCTTATTTTTTTGCAATGATAATTTAGCAATAACATTTTTTATGAAGCAATGGTGCAAATCTATCTATCACATTGTGGTTATTATTGAATATTGATAATTAATATTGTTTACTATTGTGTTCTTATTTATCAGATCTGTAATTATCCATTCACAACTAGAGGTATATTGATGGGACACATTTCTTTTGGCTATGGACATTTTCAGGTGACTTAATTTCTAAAGATTTTTCTTTATACGGATTTGGTTGTTACAAGCACCATCGATTGCACTCTGATTTACATATTCTCTCTTATAAAAATAATACCATAAAATATTAATTTTAAGCTTTGATTTCAGGTGACTGACACTCCTGGCCTTTTAACAAGAAAAGACGGTAGGTTCTTTGATTTCTTTCTACATTACATACTGAAGTTAAAAAAAATTCAGTATAGATTATAGAATATCAAATCAGTACCAGATCCATAATTTTTTGGCAAATACGGTGCTTAATGGTTTATAAAAAATAATACCATGTATTTGTCGATCAGTGATGGATTCCATAATTTTTGTAATAAATTTCAAAATATATTGACTTAATTCTAATTTTTAATAATTTTTCAAAACTTCCATATTATATAGTATTTTTTGTACATGAGTTCTTGCATTCATAATAACTCTTGATTTTTTGTGAATTCTGGGATTACAGAAGAAAGAAATAATCTGGAGAAACTCACACTTGCAGTCTTATCACATCTTCCAACTGCTGTCTTATTTGTTCACGATCTTACTGGTGAATGCGGGACTTCTGTTTGTAATCAAGTTGAGTACCCTCCTCATTGTCTTGCGTCGTTATTTTGTCATTTCTATCTTTTTACAATACAAAATTATCTTGTTTTCATAATTCTCTTTTTCATTATTTCAACCTCGATATATTTCATAGATTTTTTTTTTTGAAGCAAAACCATCATTAATACTAACTCTAATTTTTTTTTGTTGTGAAGCAATTAAATTTCATTAGAATAAGGCTAATGCCAAGTTTACAAAAATAGAGAATAGAAATAAAAATAGAAGTAAAAAGTTATGACTATTTGATGAATATTCTATCATTTCTATGTTATTATGCAGTTTATTACATATAAGGATATAAAGGAAAGGTTCAAGGATCACCTATGGATTGATGTTGTTTCTAAATGTGATCTTCTTGAAGAAGCACAGATAAACAATAGTAAAGAAGAAGTAGAAAGCTACAAAAGATCAGGACCTAATGGTGCACTTCTTGTATCAGTAAAGAGTGAAAAGGGACTTAATGAGGTCAGTAGGATCGTGATTAATTTTATTCTTCTTTTCTTGTCCATGCAAGTATATTTAAATATTATATGCTAACTGCATAACTATAAGTAATTCCTCACATTAGTTAAGTACCTCATAGTCCATACCATGCATTCTTAAATCTCAAGCCATTTTGAAAGATTTTCTTCAGCGATTTGGTGATGTAGACTGTATTGAACTCTAATACCATATAAAAAATGGATAACCAACTTTACCACCATTTCAACAATTTGGTAATATTGGATCTGTAATTTGCATCTCCTTGATCGACTTAATATGAGTCTATGATACACTCATTACCTCGAGAAAGAAGAAATATCACCATCAATTAAAACTCAAGTACTGAAAGTAGATAGTTGCAAATGTAGATCAGGCTTTAGAGTAAACCTAGCACTGTAAATTGTAGCATCTTCGTATTAAAAAAATTGTTCACTCAATTATTAAATAGCCTGTCTTTTTTTTACATTATTTTATAATTATGATATCGTTATTTATATTCTTATGGACATAAAAATTATATAAACATCAATTTCTCCTCTTCACTTGGAAATTTTATCTTGCCAATCTTATTTGTATGAAATTAGCTTGATATGGTTTACATTTCTGATTTCCAGCTCAAGGTGAGAGTTCATGATCTTCTAATTTCACAGATGGGTAGAATAAAAAGTGAAATGGTGGAAGAAGAAGCCATGTAAAGAGAATGATAAGCATCATCAATGGTTACTGGTTAGCACTTAGGATTAAAACTATTATTTAATAATTATGTAACTCTCACCTTTTAGACCAGAGTGTCATAGGAAAAAGAAAAACTGTTGTCACATTTTGGATGTTACTATATTTCAAATGTGAGAGACCAACATCCTGAGTCATCTATCTAGTTGACGAGGTAACATAGCCAATTGAAAAGTGTCGACGATTCTACAAACTTCTTTTTTATCTTTTTGTTTCTAAATTTTGTAATTAGGACAAAAATATTACATGCTTCAAAAAAAAAATCATGTTACTATTTTAGGTGATGTTTTATGAGGTTGGAGTATGTGAAGAGTGAATGGAATTGTGTTCATTTAAAAATGGGTGAGTTTTAGGTGAGATATCAATTTAAATCGTTCATTTGAAAAAAAATTGAGGTACAAGTGTACAACCTTGAGATATGGTTTATTTTATTTAAAATAAAAGATCGGTCTAAATTAATATCTTATTTTTGATATCTCGCTTAAAACGTTTTCATTTAAAAACATATTGGTAGATATCATCTTTATCATAATTCACAAGATCTCCTCATGGTTCTTTTGGCCTAGTTTAGATATTAGAAGAAAAAGAAACATAATCTCCCCATGGTCAACAAGATAGTCCTGTGTCCTGATACCAATTGGCTCTGATATCAACAAAATTGTAAAATGATCTGACTGATTTACCTGGTTAATTGGGTTTGATATCAATTTAAAAGTATGTCACTTAAGATTTTAGTAAATTTGAGCACCTTAACAAAAATGAGGAGAGAAGAACAACAAAAATTCAATAATTGAACCTCAATCGGATAAAAAAACATAAGCTTGAAATATCGTTTCAGAAGGTTAGTCTTTCATACTTTCACAGTTAATGTCTTTAAAGAATAACGACAACTTTTCTTGTAACATTCTAGTTCAAATAAAAGACTAATGTCTTTTTAATTATCTTTTTAAAAATTACTTCAGAAGGTTATTTTTTTCTGTCCAGATATGTCACGACATACGCTTAATGGTATTTCAGAGTAATCTTAAAAAAGATAAGTGATGTATTAATTTTGAACTAATCACAATAACTATTAAGGTTTCCGAAGGTCCAAAATTCGAGTCTTATTGTGTACATAATTTTCATTAAATTTTCAATATAATATAACCAATGATATATTATACGACTTTGATATTATTAAGATGGTTAGTTAGTTAAGTAATATATGACTAAATGAATGAATGAATCAAGAGATAGTTTTGGAATAATAATAAATAATAAGTATAAAAATAAAACAGAAGTAAAAAAAAATAAACAAGAAATTTATTGACTTTCTCCTATTAGCTATGTAATCTCTAGTTATATAGTAACTAGATACGCTGTCTCAGAAGATTAGTCTCTCATACTTTCATCATAGATGTCTTTAAAGGATAACAATAACTCTTCTTGTAATATACTGAATGTACATTCGCTCTTCTTGTAATTTTTTTTAATTGTAAAAATATACATTTGATAAAAGAAAAAGAAAAAAAATGATTGATTTTTTGTGCAAAAAAGGCTTTATACAAAAGACGAGAGAGATAGAGAAACAGAAATGGTCGTCCCATCGGATCCACCTCAACAAGGCGTTTCCGGTACCGGCTCCGATATTGAAGATGATGAACCCGTCGATTACGTTTCATCTGCCCCAGACTTCTCCTGCTTTATGCACACCCCGTGTTACTGGTACAGTAGTACGAAGCAACTGGATTTCTTCTGAATTAGGTGAAATCTGTCTCGATGTTGATTTTTTGGTTACTTCGATTTACAATTCGATGCAGTGAGGAGAATGTCTACTTTCTTTGCAAGAAGATGATGCAGATGGGGTTGTCTGATCCTCGTGGAATTGATCTCTTCGTTGTCTTCATATCTAATCACAACAGACAGGTAATTTCTCTTCTCTTTTTTTGGACGGGTTTTTGATTCTTAAAAGATCTGTTGAATCGTCCAATGAAATAACTTTTGATTGGTTTTTGTTAGCAAAATTTCTTTTTAATTTGTTACTAGAGCAGTAGAGCTGATTCCTTTCTGGATTTTGGAGGGTTTGAGATATTGACTTTTTTTTAATGTATTTTAGAAAATGGAGGGATTTTCCACTGATGTTTATTTATCTTTATCTTTTTCATAAGTTCAATTAAGGGTCAATAAAGAATATTTAATTTTTTCTTTTGCTGTTGTTATCCATCCCCTAACAAAAGTAAAAAGAAATGAACAAGAAGCTTATTGACTCTCTCCCATTAGCTATGTAGTCTAGTTATATAGTAACTAGATACGCTGCCTCAGGAGGTTTGTCTCCCATACTTCCATCATAGATGTCTCCAAAGGATGACAACAATTCTTCTCGTAATACACTGAATCAAAGGAGAAATTGATGTCTTTAATGACATCCTTAAGAACTACCTCAAGAGACTTACTAATGTGTTATTTCTCTCCGTCCATATATGCCACGACAAACATCCAATAGCATTCCATAGTATCCCCCAAAGGGGATATTTTTTCTTTTCTTTTTAGCTTGATTAATGTGAAATCAAGGCATATTGTCTGCACTAATGTAATGATGATGGTGAATTGGTGATGTTCTTTTGCAAGTTTGTATCATATCAAGTGGGTGTAGAAAAAATAATTTTAGATCTATTTCTGAGAAAATATGATATTTCATTATTGTAAAGGTACCATTATGGAAGCAAAAGGCAAGTAAGGAAGATGATGGGCTCGTTTTGTGGGATTATCATGTGATCTGTATTCAGGTGATTTTCAATTACTTTGTTAATTTTTTTTTTATTCTATTTTCTTGTATCTAAAATTAGTCAAGTGTTCCACTTGGTATCTCTGCCGTGTATTTGATCATGTATCCATTTGTAATTTTCTTAACTAAAGTCGAAGAGTAACAAAAACAGACAAAGGTGTAGGGTTTCAGAAGGTACATGTGATGATTTTGTGTGGGATTTGGATTCAACCTTGCCTTTTCCTTCACCTCTTAACCAATATGTCATAGAAACTATAAAACCAACTTTGCTACTCCATACTAATTTCAGAAGGTACGTGTTTTATGCATTACAAATTCCATCTAGAGTTATCCATCTAATATCATTTATTTATTTTGCAGATTATTTAGAATTATCCATGCCCCACATTTCATTAAATATTTTGCATCTGATAGAAGTCACATGAGAGATTCAAATGGAAACTGGTTGTCTCCTCCACCTCCATATGAACCTATTGTTTCTGAAGGTAAAAAAATTAATTTTCTTTTCTAAGTTCGAAGTATTTTTTAAACTTTTTTATTGTTCTTACTACAGATGGAATCCTGAATAATCTGACTGACTACATTGAAATGCATACACAAAATATGAAGACAGATTTTGAAGATTTAGTTTTTGATGTTTTTTCAAATAATGTTGGTACAGTTATATCTGAAACACAACTAGAAGGCTTGTTTTCTTCAATTCAGGATAGAAAATGAAGATTTTGTTTTATTCTTATTTTATTGAAAGAACCATGAATTTAGGAACCTAATTCAGCAAAATCCTAATTCAAAAAAATAGAAACTAATATACTTCGGTAATTCGACACCTTCCTAATTTTTGTAGTTCATATAGCATGGCTAGTGCTGCAGAATCTTGTGAGCTTTTCTTGTCAGTCCGAACGTCCCCATCGATGGTAATAATTGTATGCATTGAATCGGGTAAATGTAGTGTGATCTCTGACTTAAATAAATTAATATTACCTCCACCTGAAAGTCTGAAATGAAAAGCAATGCACATATATAATTATAAATTGCTTTGATAATCTGATGAATTGATGAGAGTAAATACAAAATCATAATAACATCAAAATAGTTTTGTAAATTCTTGAAATTTACTTACCTTGTGTCAAAAATAGGCATGGGCCACTGAAATTTTTTGGAGAGTTCATAAAGTGCTATTCGAGGACCTCCTTTGCTCATCTTAACTGACAAAATAGCTGCCAAAAAAATGAATGTTCATAACCGGATTTTTATTTATTCTCTGGCCTTCCATCTTTCAATTTGAGATTTTGAAAATTCAAATTTTGAGAATAAAAAAATCAAATTGGTAAAAAATACATGAAGTCTGTGAAATAAAAATATATCATCATCATACCTGGTTTTTTTTCTATTGTTTCAACTTGACTTGATTTATTTAAACTAGAAATGTTTATTGCAACTGTGGAAATCCCAACAGCAGATTTATTTGGCTTTTTCGACAAAGGTTCAGTAAATGATTTTTCATGATCCTTGTCTTCAACAACAGAAATGACTTCAACAACAGAGTCTGATTTTTGCTTTTTAGATGATCTTTCAGTATATAATTCACGATGTCCAGCAGAAGCAGCAGTGACTTCAATAGAGTCTGGTTCTAGCTGCTTCCTTTTTAAGGTAATATGCATTGTGTGATGGAACCCCTTACCCTGTTAAAACATTTTAATTGTGCTTATAAATCATAGATTATAAATAAAACTCTGTTAATATAAAACAAAAGATGATAATGAAAGTAGTCTTTGTTACTTTGAATGAAAACTCAAGTTTTATCACTTGAAAGAAAGCCCGGATAAAACAAAAGAGACCCATGAATGAAAATTTGAGAAGAGAAATTAACCTTAAGATCCTTTAGCAAAAGTGTGGCCGCATGTCCTTTGGCAATTTTAGTTGTTATATCACATCCTCTTTGTATAAAAAGTGCATCTTCAAGTTGAACTCTGAGCTCAACCACTGTATTTTCATCTTCTTTCATTTCTTTTGCAGTAATGAAATAACCAAAATGATCACATATCTCGACCAATTCTCGGAAAGGTGCTAACTCAAGGTTTTCCGGTGATGCAATCGGTGACAATATTGGCTTGAATATTTTCCAAATTTTGTCTAAATTGAACATTGAATCAACCAATACTGCACCCACAATACTTTCTAGAATGTCTCCAAGAACCTGTTATATTTTAAATATGTTTTAGAGCACATCCCAACAACAAAAACAAGAAAAGTAACAAGGGCTTTGAAAATTTGCTTTTTTGTTTTTTGAAAGCAATTAAATTGTGCTCTTGTTTAACCCTTGGAAATGAATTTAAAGCATTGGCGATAATATATATGATTGTATGCAAAAAATCCAAATTTAGAGTTAAGACTTACTTTGGGGGATTTTGTTAGGTAAATCGAAATATGAGCATCCTTTCCATCGAAAGATTCACTGAATCTTTTAACATATTCATTTATTATTTTTCCAAGGGCAAGAGAATCATATTGAAGGTATGAGTAAAATTTGTATTTTGTAGAGATCCTAGCGAAATTATTATTGCTGACAGACATGGATCGAAGATCAGTCAGCTCCCCAGGATCCAAAGTCATGTAGTTTTGAAAAAGATAACTTGTGATCAAAAGATCAAGTGCCGAATCTCCAAGGAATTCAAGCCTCTGTTAAGATCCAATCCAAATATTATGTTAAAACTCCCAAAAAATTGAAAAATATGTAGTTTTTGAAATACCTCGTAACAATAGGACTGTAATGAAGAAGCATGTGTTATTGCTTCTAAAGCAATACCCTTGGTAGAAAAACTATATTTGAGTTTCGATTCCAACGATTCAATTTGGTCGAGGTTTGGAAGAAAATTACAAAGAGAAGCATTTTTAACGACTTCCTTTATATTTACTGTTATGTTTTGCACACATTGAATCTCTATACCCAACCACTTCAAAAATGAAATTGCAGCATTTAAACCACCATTGGCGAAATAAACACCAATTAGAGCCTCAACACAATCAGAAATCGTTTTGGAGCACATCCATCGATGTCCTAAGTCACAGCTCTTGCCCAACACAATAGAATTATCATCTGTACTCAATTTTATCTTGGAAGTGTCTTCTTTGATGCCAACAAGGCCATAACATTTACATGGAGATGGGTACAATGAAATTTGACCTGGAGCCAACCAGGCACGAAGGTCAAATGCTGAATCACGTATATAACCCTGCAAAATGCAAAAAAAAAAGTGATCTTGTTAATGATGAAATTAAAAAACAGTCAAATAAGCTTACATACCTGTAGGTTCTTCGCGATTCCATGTTTATTAAGATTGGCATTGCAAATTATAAGTGATCTTGAAGCAGTTAGTTGCCCTTCGTGGCTTTGAGGAAATTTTAAGAATAGGTTGCAACTGACAACGTATTTGAGTACTGAATCACCCAAAAGTTCCAAACGCTCCATAGAGAAGTCCTCAGAACATCTAAGAGTGGTTAATGCTTGGAGAATCTAACAAAAGGTGGAATAAGTGAAAGAGTAATACAAACTTTTTGCTTAGAATACTACATAAAGATTATGAAGTCAAAAATTACCTGATGGATTGGAATCAGAGGACGATAATTGATCTTTTTTCTAAGCTGACTACAGAGCATCAACGACTCTAATCTGTACATCAACGACGGTAAAAGGTACATTGATCTCAAAACCCCGATGGGTACATCGATAACAAGCAAGAGTTCAGGAGGCATGTGAGCAACATTTTGCTGTTTTTTAGTATTTTTCACTTTACTCGTATCTTTGTCATTCGTGCTGGTAGAATCTCCTGAGAATAATGACCAGTTGACCATTAAACCCTAAATATATCATAACATAATCAAAAAAATATATTCAAAATCTTTACCTTCGCATTTAGCATGTAAAGAAAGAAGGTTATGAAAATTATGGCTGTGCTTTAGAAGCAGTAATGGTTGTTCTGGATGAATAAGATCAATTTCATACCTACACAGTACACATAGATTTTTAGATGAAGAAAAAGAAGCATAAGTTAAAATTCAAAGACAATCACACACTTTTGTTTGAAGTAGTTAGTATATGTCCCAAATTTACTTTCATCAAATGGACTATTTGCAGACATATTTGACACCAAATCAATTATGGAATACATCCTCCCAGTGTGAATGGCTACGACAACTTTGTTTTTCACATCGCTGAGGTGAAGTGATTGTTGCCGAGCTAGATGGAGAGTGTCTGGATTATTTTGGTGGCAATCCGGCAATATGTTTGGACTATTTGTGCTTAGTTGGTCAGTGATTGAAACACATGAATCTATTCCATTCCAGTCAATCTGAGCCTCCACATCTTGAGAAAACGTGGGCGAATCGTCAAGTGGTAGAAGTAGATAGGCCTTCGAAGGACTCCATAATGGCTTGGTTTCGGCATTTAGCACGAATTTCCTTGGTTCACCTTTTGATTTTGACCCGGAGAACAGCTTGCCAAATAATCCATTAAAAAAAAACTCTTGAAAAAGCTTTGATTTCTTTAACTGAAGCAGAAAGTAAACCAAAAACTCATTTTAAAAACAAAATAAGATCTCAAGCAAGCAAAAGCATTAGAAGAGTGAATGACCGACCTTTTGAGGATCTAAGTGAATGTCACCACATGGAGAAACAAAAGATTTCACCATTTTGTCGGTTAAGTAAAGATTTAATTCCAAGTTTCCCACATCATTATCCAATGCAGCATTGATTAAAAGAACAAATGAGGAATAATAGTTACCGAAGACGTCCCACGAGAATCTTATTTTATAAGCTTTTAAAGTCACATGAACGTCGTCATTATTTGCCCAATTTCCTGAGAGATCATGGATAGAAGTACTCCCATGTAGCTCCTTTTGTCTGGTTGTTCCTATGGTAAATATCATAACTAGAATTTAAATACGATAAACTGAAAATTATTGTTTAGGTTTTGGGACTTACCAGCACCCAAAGAGGATTTTTTTGTGTTCTTATTAACACGATGGCGTTTTTCTTCTTCAATGTTGCTTGATAATGGAAGAAGGTGATCATCAAGTGCTTTCAATTTATGCAATTGGCGACAAGCCTCCAAGCACACAAGTTTCTTTGCGAAATGTGAATTTTCATTAAGAGGCCCGATTAATTTTTGAAAAGCAGCATTTGGTGGTAATACTAACGTGCATTGGTAAGACCCACACCCACTATTACCAAGTCGAGTGATTTCAAATCGTGGGTTCGGTTTAATGTTCCTGCCAAAAAATAGAAACATTTTAAGAATATTCTAAATTTCTCACAATATTCTATGTATGAACATGAATAAGAAAAAAAACATACTTATCCTTGGGGAGTTTATAACAATATCTGTCGATTAAATTAACACTAGACTCCACAGTAACTATGGCTCCAGTCGAGTCGACAGTATATAAATTGGAGTCGTCCTCACAACTTAATTTTCCAATGTATGAATTAGGATTGCTATTTTTAGCAGTGTCTGTGATGGAGTGCTCACTTCTTATGATATCTGATAATAAATCATTTTGTGTCGCATTCCCTCTGTCAAAATTTTCAATATAAAAAACCACTTCTGAAGAGCAATAGAGAGAGTAAATTAGAAAGAAAATTGTACCTTTCGAGCATGATGAAAAAAGTGGAATCAAGTCGACGAGCACGACCACGCGATTGGACGTAACTTCTAACTGTCTTTGGTAGGTCGAAGCGTATCACAGAAGAGCAATTTGGGACGTCAATTCCTTCTTCTGCTACATCAGTTGTGATTAATAGATTCACCTGTTGTATTAAATGTCAATAGATGAATGAAAAATAGGAGTTTGTTAGGTTGTATTGGGTTATTGAATAATTACCTTTCCAGAGCGAAATTTATCTATGGTTTCCTTCTGTATCTTCCGAGTAAGTGAGTCTATAGAAGAATTAGTTCCTCCTCCAGTCAGGTAGGAAACCTCGAGATGAGATAAACCGGTGAGTTTCTTAATAAAGGATTGAAGAACTTTTGCTGTGATTTTTCTCTCGACGAAGATTAAACATTGAACTTGACTTGATTTCCTGAAAGATGGATTTAAAAAAAAAACTTTTGTGAAGTTTGAAAAGTAGTAAATAAGTAAAATCCATTATCCTACCTGAATGTCAGACAAATCTGGACAAGTCCATGTAACTTTGGAGATATATATCCGACATCGATAGCCTTAGAATAACTAGTTTCAGATTCTAGAAGTGTTTCTTGATCTGAAGAATATGAATAATTTATCAGATGAAATATATATGTTGATTATAGAGAGTATTCAGCATTTAACATTCGCAAAATAGTCTAGATCAGTGTAAACCAACTGCGCAACCATGCAATTGTGTATCTCATGTAAGTACGGACTGCATGACTGTGACTAAGTTAAATATTTAAGGTTTAAAGTCAAGTGAGTAGTGACTAGTCAAGTGAAGATATTTCTAATTTAAAGACAAATACAGACCGTTTGGCAAATTTTCCTCAATTACAGATAAGACATCTTTTAGAAATGCCTTTAATATTTCCTGTCCATGTTTTAGCATGTCATCGCTGCATTTTGTGGCGATACTATCTATGTATGTTTTGGTAGCCTGGAAAGCATGAATTAGATATTTGAATGATTAGATTTCGACAATTTTTTTATTAAATTTGGACAGAATAATTAAAAAAAAGCTTCATAGACTGAAATTTGAATGATCGGATATCATTATTACCTCATGAGCACAAAAAATACCAAAGTTTTCAATGCAATAAGAAATCTTTGATTGATAACACGATAGTCTTTTTTTTACTGCCTTTTCATCATCACTATCTAACATCTTGATACAATGTAGGTCTTGCAGTTGATCCGGTGATGTGTTATAGTACTGGTGAACAAAAAAATGTACATATTTAAAAAAAATGAAACATAAGATATATTTGGGTGGATATAAAAGGTAGAACCTTGAAAAATAGATTTTGTAATTTCTCATTCAAATCATTATGAACAAATAAGAATTTATCGTAGTATTGATTAGTTTCTTTAGCAGAAGGAACATATATTTCTAGTTCGGTATTCTCTGGCACAGTGTAGATCTGCAAGGAAAGAGAAAAATTAAAAACGTGTATCAATAGGAAATTAAGAACAAATCTGAAATTCGTGGTAAGATACCCATGGTGCGTGCAACTAGACAGGGAAAAGCTCAAGCGCATGGGTTGTTAGCACTACACACACCTGAGAATTTAAAACTTGCTCTATCACAAGGTTTTACATGCGAGTAGGCGTTCATGCGATAGAGCTGGTCGCATGAATGCCTAGGCATCGCATGAAGCATAGTAAAATTTTACAATAAATACCTAGAATTGTTTAATCACTGCCCGTCGGAGAAGATTGGATGAGGATTTCAATCAGTGCTCGCCGGATCACTGCTCGCCAGATCTCCGATCGACGTTCATCGGAGATGCTCTCTGGAAGGGAAGCTCGCCGGTGGTCTGCAGGGGAGAACGACAACTGGGAAAATCGAGAATAGGAAGAAAAAAATCCTATTCCCGATTTCTACTTCTTTTTTTAAGGTTTTTTAATTATTAAATGGATTAATAGGTTAAATGGATCCAACCGGATCCGCCTAACCCGGTCAGCGCCTGAAGGCTGATCCATGTAAGAAATAATGAAATATACTCAAAGCAAGTTAATGTGTTCACAACATAAGACTCTAAGGGATCCAATATTACTTCATTAATTAAAATATCCGTCAGCTCTTCATTACCTTCCATATTGATTGGATTTCCAAACACGCAAGAGACGTGACATATGAAGAAGTTCAAAAATCTATATGTAAGTGAATCCTAAGGACAAGCCCTAACAAGGTTTAAAATATGCCGAGGCGTGCCTAGTGTGCTATATATAATTTGAAAAAAAATACATATTCTGACATAAAAAGTTAAATCTAATGCAAAATAGCAATACTAAAATAGTTAAGTTCGATTTTTTTAAAGAAATATAAGTAGAGTATTAAATAACGATAATAGGTAAAAGTCTTGAAAAATTAATGGAGATGGACAAATCAATGCATCTAGGAAATGTCCGATTGTAACTGGGACAATCAAATATGGATGCACGATTTCAGAAAAGACAGACGGAAGAAATCGTAACTCCTGTCCGTTTATAGTGATCCTAATTAAATACATTGGATGGTATATTGACAAAATATGTGCGAACATGCAATCAATGTTTTGAATAAAAAAGTATGTGGCCGTACGCATTCAAGCATTTTTTAAAATCAGTAAAAATCATATTAAATCAGTAAAAAATATTTTTAAATTAAGGAAAAATATAAAAGCATGGATTACATTAATAAGCATTAAAATTAGGGAAATAAAAGTGCATAAGATGATAAAAATAGATATAAAAGCAACTTAAAATTAGAGAAATACATAAATTTAGTAATGAATTCTCATGAGTATATGACAACTCATACTCATATGGAGCAGAGTCCATCAAGTTCCATTGTATAGTGGAAATTTTCCAACAGCCATATTACCATATACATAATGTTTTAGACTAATTTAAAAGCATATCTTTGGGCCTAGTTTAATTGGCACACAATATTGGGCCTGTTTTGGGCCATATTTTTTTAAAATTTTATTGAGTCTGTTTTGGCACACAATTATGCGGACAAAAGCGACTATGCACCCATTTTGGCCGCATAGTATGTTAACCGATCAGTCGAGGCCGCATTATGTGACCTCGCTATACGGTATGCGACCGCATAGTCGGAGCAATGCATGCAATTTATTTAGATTAATACTTACCCTAGAATCTAACATTCTCTCAAGTTGGTTGATTTGTTCCTTACAATCTATGGAAGACAAGACACCTGAAATTTAGAAGTAAAAGTATACAGAAAAATTCAAACTTTTTTTCTTTCTATAACACTATATTAAAATAAATACAAAAAAAAAACGAATACTTGCCGCTTTTAGCAACAGGGGATCCCGTCATTCCAAAAATATGCGGCTTGTTCTCACATTTATGGTAAAATTCCTGTCAAGAATACATACAGATACATCTCATGTCATTTTTTTTATGGTGCTCTATTTTTATTAACATTAGAAATACTGAAATACACATACATGTACATGTACCTTCATAATTCGTGAATACGGATGGCTTCCGGTTGCATGATGGCATTCATCGAATATCATTAGTTTGATGATATCTAGAGTTAAGAACGCACTTCGTAGTGCATCCAATAATATTTGTGGTGTCATCACTAGTACCTGGAATCAAAGGAAAAAACAAACATGAAATACTAGTTTATGAGATAAATTCATACCTGAATATCTGAATGCGTGTAAGTTTCATGCCATTATGGTATCAAAGCAAAAGGATATGTAAGCAATTGGGGAAGAGCAGGATCTTAAACCAGAAAGGGGGGGAAACTATGGTTTTGTAAATTAGGGTTTAGAGAGATTTGGAAATACATGATGGGAAGTGACTTCTTTAACCCAACATTTAAAAGTCCATCCATCAACACCTTTTGCTCCATAATACTGACCAACATCAAACCCTGTTTCATCACATATTGTTGCATATTGCTGCATGAATAAACAAAACCCCAACATTATTCTCACAAAATTAGAAACAAATCAAGCTTCCAAGCTTCCAAAATGAAACAAACAAGAAAAAAAAACCTGATTAACCAGATGAACAGTGGGAGCTAAGAAGACAATGATCTTCTTCCTCTTCATCATCTTCATATCCTCCTTCACAAAATCAAAATCAGAAGAAGAAAACTTAACAATATCCTTCCCCATCTCCTTTATCAACATGACTGCAATCATAGTCTTCCCTGATCCAGTTTCCATCACTACAATTGTATTCCTCCCCATCGCAATCTTGCAAGCTTCAACCTGATATCTACATTCCGACAACAACCAGCTCTATTAATTAAAAAAACATTCTTCTTCAAAAATGTAAAAAAAAAAACCTTCTTGGCTGAAAACACTCTTTTCCTTCTCCCTGAACTGCCGTCCCTCCGCCGTCATCCATTCTGAAACACCAGACCGAATGTCTGCGGTCTCCCGGTTGGCCTGAAAAGTGAAAGCCCACTGTCAAAACTCAAAAGCGTCGTCCAGAAAAAGATGACTGTTGCAGTCAAGTCCAGGAAGTTAACATATAATATCTGTTATTTTATAAGAGTCCCATGCATTTAAATATTTATAAACAAGGGTTTTCCGCATTTGAAAATTGAAATGGCAGTGAGTTTTTTAATATTTTATATGACTTTTTTTTGATAAATCCTCAAAATATTTTTAAAAATATCACATGTCAGTCCTTTAGTGGGTTTATGACAATGGTTCAGTAAAAAAATCCTGGTGTGCTTCTGATATCTTTTTCTTTTTCTAGGGAAAATTCTGTCATCATTTTTCGGTCTACTATTTTGCAAGTGACTTGCCATACAGTTGTTTCCTACTTTCAGAAGAAGCTCAATCTAAGAGATTGGGCTCCTATGGCGATGATCAATTTAAGAACCTTATCCGAATGAACCAAAATTCTATCTTTAGTTGAATTATGACCCATTCTGGATTTGCGACTTATATCTTTGCAAGGAAAGACAATTCAATGAACAACTAAAAGTACGATAAGATGTGTGAAATAAATATAGCTTGTTAATCCTCGACTTGTAAGTCAGTAACCAATAGCGAGACTTCCTCCTATCTTCTAATAGCTGTATCTTCCAAACTTGACCTCTGCGTTTTTTTAAATAGGCGGTAGTCATAGATGATAGCCAAATCTCGTATGAAATCCCTTGCGATGACTTTAACCGGTCGAGAGAACCCCTCATTATGTCGTAGGTTCCTCTCCCTCCAAAGATGCCATATAAAAATTGCAAGTGCATTCCAATGTAGTCCTCAGCATGGTGCTGACTTCCTGAATTTAGATATCTCTTCCATGATATCACCCACCCTTACATCTTCTTGCTTTATCGCTGTGATACCCATAGTTTTCCACAAAGCGTAATCTGTCAAACTTGTAAATTCATTCCAAAGAGTCCAGCTAAAAACGCAATTGAAAAATAGGTGGGCTGTCGTTTTCTCAGTTGCATCACATAGGACACACTTTGCTGGTACCACTATCCCCCAATTTCTCAATTTATCGAATGTTCTTAGCTTTCCCCATCTCAATCTCCATAAGCAGAAGACCACCTTTGAGGTACGGCATGACCACACTCCTACGGCCAGATGATCAGGGACGGCTGTTGGTGATAATTTTGCTTTTATAAGGCTCGATTTTATATTTCCGCTGACTGAGCACTCCAGTCCTGTAGAATAGCATAATTTGATATCCTCTTTGGCTCTCAGAATGCTAGACCAGATCAGGGAGTCTTTAGGGTGGGTTTGGATATCCGTCAACTCTCTCCCTTTGGAATAGCGTGCCCGCATCCAAACCGCCCACGGAGAACTTCCATTCCAAATTTTATGTGCCCATTTGACCCTAACAACTCTTGCGAGTAGTACCGGACCTCCAAGCTTAGACCCCCGTCCTCTTTAGCCATAACTATTTTGCTCCATGCCATACCTTTAGAATCTCCCCATATAAACCGATAAATGATTTGTCGTACTTTTTTGATAACCGTCATGGAAATTTTGAGACATTGGAACCAATACTGTAATTTTCCCACTAAAACCCAGTTTGCAAGTTGGACTTTTCCTCCATATGACAATGCTCTGTTTCTCCACTTTTGAAGATAAGAATTTAATTGATCAATTAGCGGAGCACAGTCCCCTCCTTTAATATCCCTCCCAACTAGAGGCACACCTAGATATTTAAGCGGTAAAAGGCTTTCCTGGAATCTCATCAATTGCAGTAGGTCGTCTTTGATCCTTTCGCATGAAGTGGAGAATATCATCGAACTCTTTGAACAATTAATTTCCAGTCCTAATTTTTTTGTAAAGTCATCCAGAACTGCCTTAATTGCCCTCAGAGATTTAGGGTTAGCCTTTGCAAAGCATAGCATGTCGTCGGCGAAAATGAGGTGTGTTGGAGAGATCCCCCCATAACGAAGGTATCTAATTCTCCACATTTTTCGACAAGATGCATTGACTGCGAAAGATTTTCCATAACTAAATTGAAGAGGATCGGTGAAAGTAGATCCCCTTGTCGAAGTCCTCTTCCACTGCCAAATTGAGCCGAAGGCTCTCCCTCTATGAGGATAGAAAAGGTCGCAGTCGAGATACACTGGATGATGAGTCTGACCAATGCCCCTGAGAATCCTATACTGACCAGAGTAATACGAATCGCTTCCCAGTTAATTGAATCAAATGCTTTAGTAATATCAAGACTTATACAGCTTTGTGATCTCTTCGCTTTATATCTTCCAGCTTTGAAGGTCTTTGTTACGTCTTTTATCACTCGATCTCTTTCCAACTTCCTGTGGTTGGGTGAATCAGCTATCATCGTGCACCTTTTTGTTTCTTTCCGTTCAGATACCCCCATACTGTTGCTGCTATGAATGACCATGTTAGGCCCCAACATGCTGACTTTTTTGTTCTTCCGCTTGTCTCGATCATTACCTATTCTAGTGACATTTCTTAGGTCGATTAGGGTTAGGGTTTTGTTCGTTTTATGCCAAACTCTCGGAAGGCTCCCATGGAAGTGGAATTAAAAGTCTTCGTCGAGACCTGAGTTAACCCTCTAGATCGCCGATTGGGTCTGCCTAATCGCCGATTTGAGGAGAAGATCATCAGAGTCTGGCATACTACCGATTTCTCCCTCAAACTCGTCGACTTCAACCCCCAAATCGCTGGTACTTACACCCCCAAATCGTCGATTTGAAGCGTTACTAAATCGCCATAGCACTAAATTGAAGCTTTGCCAAAATCCCCATAGCACTAAATCGTCGATTTTTGCTTGGTTTTTTGCAACTTCGTCAAGTCATTTTGCGTTTTCGTTGATTTCCTAGCGAAACCATTGAGTCATACTACTCACTTAATTCAGTCGAATCGAATTCGAATCGCTCGGTCTAAATGGCCCTTGTCACCCAAGACACGAAAATTGTCGTCTAGTCCTAGCACTGCACCAGCCAAAGAAACAAAAATAACTCAAAATGTTGAAGTGCCTCCTCCACTAAGTGAAGTGGACCCATCACTCTGTTGAGGTTTAAGTCACTTGGGAGATATAAGGAGTGTGAAATCTGTTTGGTTTAATTGGTGCCCGTTAATGTGCCAATTAAAGAGTCATTATCTTGGACCGACCCAAGATAATAACACTATATATATCTCAGTGTAAAGACTCAAAACTTATCTTGTATGTAATAGGTTAGACACCATTAATATACACCATATAGAGTCGACGCACACCAACATTGGGTGGAACCACTATAAAAATCTTGTGTTCTTTTTTCTTTCTCCAAAAATTACTATCTATCGTGTGAGTATTGATCTAGATCTGGTTTAATTACTAACCCTAACCCTAACCCGAATATCAAAGAGAGTGATCAATCAGATCTTCAGATATGGTGATAACAGTTTAGTGGATCTCCCAAGACATGGTATCAGAGCTAATAATATCAGCGTGCCCTACCTCCCATGTAGATAGTGGATAGGACATGACAGGTGAAAAGGGTATGCGTAATTCGATCTCTCTCACTTTCGAATTCTTTTGGAAAATCTGCTACTGCAATGAGGATGCTATTTTTAATATATTTTTATTATCACCAAGGAAGTTTCTCCAGTAATCCAATCTCTTTCCTCCGCAGATGCTTCCTGATTTTGTCATCATCAAAAATTAACGATCAGAATCTGATTGAGAACGTGAGGATCAGGATCTGTTTGAGAACGTGAGGATCAGGATCTGATTGAGAACGTGAGGATCAATATCAATTGAGAATGTGGTTAATTAATTTTCCTAAGGTGTTAAAATAGCTTTGCTATTTTCATTATTAAATTATTTTTTTGGGTAAAATTTTATTACTTTTTTTTTTTAATTACAAACATGTCCTTAAAAATTAGCTTAATTTAGTATTAATGACTAACAAAACAACTTATTTCAATCATCAATGAAAATTATTTCAAATCTATATGGAAATAAAAAACATTGAAAAAAAACAAGAGCTTGTGCTTAAGTTATGGCGGTCGGACTATAAATACATCTTATCACTAACCTCAAGAAACCCTCTTTCAGCTTCCGATACCACCGCCGTTTTCACATCCTGAATCTTGTCAGTCGGAAGAAGAAGGATTCAAGATGTTGGGTGGAACCACTATACAAATCTTGTGTTCTTTTTTCTCTCTCCAAAAATTACAATCTATCTTGTGAGTATTGATCTAGATCTGGTTTAATTACTAATCCTAACCTAACCCTAACCCTAGATCAAAAAGAGTGATCAATCAGATCTTCAGATATGGTGATAACAGTTTAGTGGATCTCCCAATAAGTGGAATCAGAGCTAATAATATCAGCGTGCCCTACCTCCCATGTATTAATTTCTGGTTGCATTGAGTCCGTCGGAGCGAGAGGAAGAGAACGCCTATGTCCAGGAAGGAATCCGGCGCGTGGTTGTCTGGAATCGACGTCTAGGGTTTTTCTTCTAAAGCTTGAGAGGCGTTAACCAAATTAACCGTCGTTAACGTGAGAAAGAAGGGGAAGTTTAGGAGAAAGAGGGATTTTCGTTAATCTGAGAAAATTAGCTTTTTCACTTTGTATTGAATGATTATTGTTAATTACATCATTGTATATATACAAATTTAACTTTAATCTTTTACATTATTGAATAACCAACTTAGTTAATTGAGTTGTGTTTAGGTTGGACTCATTTGAACTTGGTCCAAGATCCACTTCCTCAATAGTTTATTTTTGATTCCTGCAAGATACACAAAATATCAGAAATCACAACCAATTCCTTATTGACCTGGTTTGTATTTGGGTAATTTATTTATGACCCTTCATGTAATGATAATAGCTGAATATTTATAAATCTATCTTTTTTATCAAAACAACTACATTTATAAACGTATTCCGATAACCTCTTATTTACTTTTATTATCTTAAAGTCCAACTAATGTTTTACTGTAACATTTGCAAATAGGACCTTTCTAGTTATGAAATGAAACCTTTAGTTTCATTTTCTTATAACTTTTAGTTTCAATATATTTCACTTAGGTCCTAATTTTATATTCTATGGTAAATTGCTATTTTTACCTTAGATTTCAATATAATCTTATACAGCTCCCTCAAGCCTTGGAATATATGTTATGAATTCCTAGCTTGATAGAGAATGTTGAAATCTCATGTTCTCCTAGGGATTTGATAAAAATATCTGCAAGTTGGTATTTTGTACCTACTTGTTTCAATATGATTATCCCTTTATCTATCATTTCGATCTCTTATGGAATGACATGTGATTTCTATATGCTTACTCCTTTTGTGAAATACTAGATTATTAGCAAGGTATATTGCTGATTTATTGTCAAAGTATAATAAGGTTGGAGTTGCTATGTTTAATTTTAGATCTCTAAAGAGTTGATGGAGCCATAGTATTTCACACTGTGCTTTACTAATGACTCTATATTCTGCCTCACAAGATGAAAGTGAGACAGTGTTTTGCTTCTTGGATTTCCAAGAAATTAATGATGTTTCTAAGAACATACAATAGCCTGACAGGGATTTAATTTCTATTAATTGAGCATGAAGCCCAGTCTGAATCACAATAGCCATGAAGGATCATTTGGTTTTGGCTTTTGTATAAGATGCCCTGTCCAAGGGCATTTTTCAGATATCTAATCACTTTAAACAACACTTGAAGATGAATTTCATTTGGGTTACCCATGAACTGGCTTAACCAATGAACAGGGAAGCTCAAGGCAGGCCTAGTGATGTTTAAATATATATATCAGTTTATCCACTAGTGACCTATATAAAGTTGGGTTTGTTAATGTTTTGGCCTTTTCATTTCTTAGGTTTACATACCTTTCCATGGGTACCTTTGATGGTTTTGCATCTATCAATCCACTTTCTTCTGGTATGCTTAATGCATACTTTCTTTGGGATATATATATCCCTTCTGGTGGATATGATACTTCAATTCCTAGAAAATAGGATAATCTTCCTAAATCCTTAATTTTGAATTTTTTTTCCAATGTTGTTCTTTATTAGAAAAACATCTGTTTTATTATTTCCTGTGATAATGATGTCATCAACATACACTAATAAGTATATTATATTACCATTGTTTGTTCTTAACAAACAAGGAGTAATCAGAGGGTGTTTTGGAAAAGTTCATTTCAAGTAGAACTCCCCTCAGTTTAGCAAAATTATAAAAATTATAGAATTAGAATTCAGAACTAGAATTCTTCAAAATTATAAAAATTAAATATTAATTTCTTTATTTAATTCTTTTTGATAAGATATCAAAACATCAACTGTGGAAGTTTACGACGAAAGAACAAGTCGCATCGTTAGTAAAGCAAAGATAAAATAAGATCTGTTTATTGTTAAATTGTTCGATTGTTCGATTTCAATTTAATAATTTTTTCCTTCTTTCTTTTTCAGTTGGAAATTTCAACGGAGAAGTCCAAGGCAATTGTTGAGGTTATTGCTAGGGAAAATCTGAAGAAGGTTAATGGTGGGATTAATTTTGATACTAATGGCAAAAGCTGAGCGAGATTGTTTTCAGATTTAATAATTTTAGTTTTTTTCCTTTTCTGAATTTCGAGAATAGCTAAACTAGATTGAAGGCAAAACTTTGAAGTTTGTTATGTTGTTTTAACTTTCTTTAGGAAAATTTGTTTTCAATATTAAACTCAATCAATTTCGTATTTCTTTTGAATAATTTTTTTTTATGATATAAAGAGGGATGACATAATTTAATTTCATTGTACATTGACTGTCCTAATAAACACACTACAAGAAAAAAAACATTTTGGCGGCCAACATGTAATAAGTTTGTTTGGTCGCTCTGTTGGTTGACAAAAACCTAGTAGCTAATAATGAATGACCCTAAAATAATGTTATAATAGTCTTTTGAACTCTAATTTCTACTCTAATTCTTTCATTATTAAGTTCTATCGTTATTTTGTTGTAGAGAGAAAGCACAAACATTTATTGGAG
This sequence comes from Zostera marina, assembly GCA_001185155.1. Lineage (NCBI taxonomy): Eukaryota > Viridiplantae > Streptophyta > Magnoliopsida > Alismatales > Zosteraceae > Zostera > Zostera marina. Next base: position 248,215 of record LFYR01001770.1, on the reverse strand, counting down.
GTTTTCAGGGCAATTAAGTTCCATAGTCGGATGCCAAATCCTTTTTGGAGTGAGTGTGTTTTGACATCAACATTCATTATTAACAGATTACCCACTGTTGTTTAAAATTAACCATAAATCACCCTATGAAACATTACATAATAAGATCTCTTATTACTCTAGACTTGAAACTTTTGGGTGTTTAGTATATGCAAACAATAATTTAAGGGAAGATAAGTTTTCTCCCAGTCATTTTCATGGGATATCCCCCAAATACTAAGAGTTATATAATTTTTCTTATTGAAGCCAAAAAAGTAATAGTCAGTAGAAATTTAATTTTTCATGATGTCTTTCCTTTGAAAGATATCTCCTATAATGACATAAGCTTACCCACCAATGTGGATGTAGTGTACTGTCTCATACAAAACTATTTCCCTTCTTTTGAATAAAACAATACAATTTCCAATGTAGATCTCATTCATAATGATGAGCATGATGCCTCACCAATAAATCAGAATTTAGAGGATCTAGATAATCAATTAAAGGATAGCCTAAATACCTCTTCAAAATTTACAAATGAACATGAAAGGCTTCAAGAAACCAGACTAAGTACTGAAAAATTCAGCCTCCATAACTACAATTGGGAGGCCAATCAGACACAACACCAAACCAAAATATCTTTGATGATTTGGTATGTTATTCAGCATATCATCAAGACAATAGCCTGAAAACAAAATACTTCATCAATAACTTTGATTTGTGTCTTTTGCCAAAGTTACTGATGACACTAAAAATCTACTCATAAAAAATTAAAATAACCCAAAACCAAGAAACTATCGTGAGGCATCGAAAAACAACAATTGGGTGGAAGCAATGCAAAGTGAATTGAATGCATTAACAGAGAATGAAACATGGTCTCTCACTTAGTTACCACATGATTGAAAAACAATTGGTTCTGGATTAATTTTAAAGTAAAAGTCCAACCTAATAGAACAATTGAAAGATAATGGCCAAAGGGTATAGTCAAATAGAGGGGTTTGATTATCATGAGACTTTTGCCCTAGTAGAAAAATTAACCACCATGAAAACTCTCTTAGCAATAGCATTTGTAAAAAATTGAAAACTGCATTAATTAGATGTTAATAATGCTTACCTAAATGGAATTTTGAATGAAGAAATTTATATGAAATCACCTCAAAGTCTCCTTCCTAAAGGAGATAAAAGAGTATGCAGACTTAGGAGGTCATTGTATGGACTTAAACAAACCTTCAAAAATTGGTTTGCCAAATTAAAAAAAAACTATTAGCCACAAATTTTCAACAGTCAAACGATATTATTCCTTATTTACTCAAAATAAACCAAATTCCTTTCTGTGCATTAGGGGTGAGAACAGGGTGGGTCTCCCCGGTACCTCCCCGTCGCCCCGGTCATATTCCGGGATGGGTCTCGGGGCAGGGTGAACCCCAAGTGGGTCGCCCTGATTTCAAAAAAAATTATTTTTTAATAAATTATATTAGATATAGGGTTATTAGGATTAAAAATTTATTACATTTTAAAGCTTAATTCTTAGCTTTTAAATCTTATGTCTATTTTAGATTTACTTTTTGTATTTACTTTTAATAATTAGGGTAAAAAGTTTACCCATTTTAAATTTTAGACTTTTTTTTATAATTTGCATTTTTATAATTTTTTATAATATTTTCAAACGGGTCGCCCCGGATCCGCCCCGTTCCGCGCCCCGGTCACCAGGTATGGGGCAGGGGTTCAGGGCACCTGAACCGTCCCGTCCACGCGACCTACCCCGTTCTCATCCCTACTGTGCATGCTTGTTTATGTAGATGATATCCTCTTATGTGGGAATGATGAATCTGAAATTAAGGAAGTTAAAAGAAAACTAAATTTAGTAATTCATTCTCTTAGCAATAGCAGTTTCCTCGGAACTCGATTGCAGTTCCGTGGATTGACGGTCGGATTGAGTGTTCGTCGGGGGTACTTTACCGGACGAGTACCGTCCCAGAATCGTGCCGTATATTTTTATTATCACCAAGGAAGTTTCTCCAGTAATCCAATCTCTTTCCTCCGCAGATGCTTCCTGACTTGTGCTTAAGTTATGGCGGTCGGACTATAAATACATTTTATCACTAACCTCAAGAAACCCTCTCTGTCGGCTTCCGATACCACCACCGTTTTCACATCTCCTGATTCTTGTCATCCGAAAAAAGAAGGATTCAAGATGTTGGTTTACCAAGATCTCTTCACCGGTACGAACATAAACAGTAGATCACCATTTTTTTCCGAAAGGAGGGGGGAGGAATTCCCTTTTTCCGATATATTAAGATTTTGTTATATTTAAAGATTTTTACATAAATTAAGAACTTATTCATGGATTAGATTAGTTTTTATATGAAATATTAAGAACAAGATTGGATTTTTCTTATTATTCAATTTCATAAAATAATATTTATGATATTAGTTAGACATCCATGATTACGTCAGTCACTTTCAGCAACGCCTTTCAACAAGTACCAGGGTTCCGTCGCTTTATGTCGGACTCCCAGAGAGCTCCACAGTTGCGGAATAAATGTCGTCGTCAAGTTCTCAAGTCAACACCTCGGAGTCGCCGACTAGGATTACCAAGTTGTCGATTCCAGTGGTGAATTGGCCGAGTTGAGACCGAGTTAGTCAGCTCTGGTAGGCTGACAACCTCGTTCCATGGACTCGCCCCTAAATCGTCGACTCCCCACCTGAGTCGCTGACTCCCAAGCGTTACTTGTTGCTGGGCCACGCCATTATGGCATAATTAACCAATGTCATAATGGCAAGGGCGCGATGCCCGTCAAGGCAATAATTGTATGATATCTATTCTCCAGCTTGAGGGGTATTAAACATATCAACATTTTCAATTGTTTTATTTGAATGGTTTTATTCATCAAGTCATATATATTTGGGCCCAACATCTCAAATGTATCTTTTATAAAAACTTAGTTTAGATTAACTTGTACTCAGGGTTTCTTATTCCAAACAATGTGTGCACCTTTTCATATTCAATATATTCAAAAATCAGGGAATTGCCCATTCCCAAATCTCTGTGTTTGTGATTACCGCTTCCAAATTAAAATTTCAATGGTTACATTTCTGCAGAAGATCATAGAATTCACAGGTAATCAAAATAATGAGAAGGCTAAACTCTCTCTTGAGTTGTTTTAGCAGTTGATATTAGGTAAAGAAGGCAAGATTATGAGGCAGAAGATATCAGGTATTATCATCTCCATCACTAAAATTAAAGACATCTTACTAAAAATCTTGATTCTAAACATTTTCACTAATAAGAATTACAATACAGAAGAAATAAATAAACAAATAGCCCCAACAAAGTCAAGGTAAGTTTCAAAAAAAGAAGCAAAGTCTCCATTCTTTTTTTTTGTCTAGGGCTATATTTTTATAGACCTCTTTGGAATTTTATTTCTGTTAAGTTACAGCCAATGATCAGCAGCTACATAGGCACTCTCCACCAAACACAAACTAGATCTTCAGTTTACCATCATATTGTTGTGGTAGAAAAAATGTGAATCTAATCCATAAAAGGGGATATGGTTCGAACAGATTTTTTGCAAATATCACAAATGTATCTCGACTGAATCTGAAAATGATAAAATTTAGGTTAGAAAATTCAATCAATAGATTAAAACACTTGCTACCAAAAGGAATCAAAATTATCAAATGAATTCGTACCTTTCTTTATGATTCTTAATCAACCGTCTAAGGAAGATATCGTATTTTTCTTGACAGCCAAGTATGTATTTTACACAGTGGATGAATGACAAAGCATCATCTATGCTTGGCATGAAACAGTCAGTTCTTACAGCTATAGGTCTATTTCTGGATTATATAGAAAAATAGGATCAATGTAATCAATTGAAGGAGTCATCAAAAAATATTTTTAAAAATTATAACAAGCTAAAGACAGCATGCGATTGAAATAATGGAAATCTGAAAGGAAACCAGAAAGAATGTAGAACATTACAATTCAGATTCCAAAATGTGTAGATCAGTCATCAACCCTTGATAGTTTTGAAAGAGATGATACACCTAATTCAAAAATAAAAATAACCAATAATCAACAAACATATAGGTGAGACTAAAATTAGAGACCTTTCCATCCATTGAATAACCATCCTTAATATTATTAAACTAAGGAAATCTGCATATTGTATTTTCTATTTCACAAAACGCTGGGTTGATTTCCTTTATAGTCGTTAGGAAATACCCACCTATTTAAGACTAATAATAGCAGTAAAACTGTTACAAGAATTAATTACCAATAAGGTAATTATCCTCATCTAATATATAGCACAGTTCCTCACCAAATACTCGATATTTACCAAATATAGAGAATTCCATGATATGCATTAAACATCTACTCAAACACATGTTCAGAAATAATCAGAGAGGAGTTGAATTTGTACTCGAGTGAGAGAAACATGTGCCTTAGACAAAAAAAATTGGTTGATTTCATGGGTCTCACCAAATCTCACAGTTGAAGGTCACATCTGAGACATTATCTGAGTCCGATTCACATTAGATAATTGTAAATAAGATATCATAAGATATAACATCTTATTATTTTATCTATCTATCTATCTATCTATCTATCTATCTATCTCATCTCTGTCTCAAAATTTGAGAATTAATGGTTCAAGCGTTATATCACACTATATCTCATTTATAATTATCTCACCTGAATCTATCTCCTCTCTATCTATATATATAGAATGTGGCTTATATTAGAAATAACATACCTCATTGTGCATCTCTGCAAGAGAAATTTCATTTCCAGCAAAACATCTTAAGACATAAACGAAAATTGGAAACGCATTCTGATCATCTTTCAATGCTTCCTACACAATATCATGGAATTTAAAACACTTTAAAAATTAATCTAAAATAGATTATTTACCTTTACGGTTTTGACATAAGCATTAGCTGCTTCGCTCGAAGAAATTTCAACATCATTTCGAGGTTCAACGCTGCAGTTTACAACCCACAATTTCTTAAGTCATTCATTTGTATATTTATACGATGCGATCTCAATCAGGATGAGAATTAAACAAACCGTAGTTTTTCAAACAGAAATGAAATTTCTTTCATATCTTCCATGTTTTCTCTATCACCAATGAAGTTTCTTTTCTGTAGAAATTAACACATATAATCTGGAATAATGCAGTTATCATTTTTCACAAAAAAAAAAATTAGAATTAAATTTAATAAAAATCGACGTAACAGAAAAAAAATGATCCATATAAAAAAAGGATAATCAGGATTCCAAATGAAGAATTCTAAAGATTCAAATCGAAATGGTTAAGATCCCCCCTCCCATCAATCCGCTTCAAGACAACAAATTCTAGCTTGAGAATTAGATACGCAAATGGAGAATCAACAAGATCGAGAAAATCGACAAGAAAACACGAAAATGCAAGATAAAGCATAGAAAAAAGAGGGGAAAACAGAGGAATTAGGGTTTGTACCAGACCGTTAATGCAAGAAAAACGGAGTCTTGGAGAACTCGCGAACTACAACGTTTTAAATTTTATTTCCTCTTATTTATATAATCTATGGGTCGGGTTGGCTGTCTTGGACCCCGACTTATAAAATTTGACCCGGATCTGGGCCAGGTCCGAATCTAGAAGAAAAATGTCTAGACTCAAACCCATAAAAAAATCCAAGTCTGGTTGGAGTCTAATAAATGATTTTTTTTTACCTAAATTAATCAATAAATAATTAAATATACAAATAGTTAAAAAAATTGAGTAAAATCAATAAAAATTTATATTTAATCCTTAAGTTACTAATATATTATAAAATATTTATATGTAAACCCTAAATTACTAATATATTATGAAATATTTATCTCAAACATTTATAATATTCAAATTCGAGTTCGACTGGGTTTGGCTAATTTAAATCCGAACCCAGGTTATTAACTGATCGGGTCCAAATCCTTTAATGAATCTAAAAATAGTCCCGGATCCGGACATCTGAGTCTGGGCTGTGTCCGACCCGAACCCATTTACAACCCTCTATGGCTAATGATCTTATTTATACTTGTTTTAACTCGAATTGAAGAAAATTTAAATATAGAAAGTTTCACCTGACTCTGTGAGATATTCAAAATAAGATATCAGATATCTCGTGAGTCGTGAAATATTCGTAAATCCATCATTCTTAAGACGTTTTAGGATTATCAGTTTTTTTTATATATCACATCTCGAGAAGACAGACAACCAAGATCAAATATCTCACGAGAGGACTTTTATTGGGGGAAATTCCCCCACTTTTGTTCCGCCACAAGAAGCGAAAACCCAGTTCGGTTTCAAGTTTCTTCTTTTACAATTGATCTCCAGCAGCGACAACTTATTCCTCAGAAACCCTGTTGAAATTAATGGTCTCCTCTCAGATTCAACATTGGACAATTGTTTTTTTACATATGTTTCTTCAGTGTCCTGATTAAAATTAACCTATCAGAAGAGCATGAGATTCGAAGAGGAAACCAAGAACATATTTACAGAAGGTAAAATAATTTGAGGTTCAAAAAACATTTATAATTACATATTTACTTAAATTCTATTTCAGTTGGGAGTGGGTTCTTTGACATCGATATCTTCGATCAACTCCTCTGCCGACTTCTCCATAATCACCTTAAATTCTCCATAGTTGATAACACCATCTCCATCAGTATCTGCTTTGTTCATTGTATCATTCAACTCGTCAAAAGATAACGGTTGGCCCAACTTTGCCATCATCCTTGCAAATTCTGGGGCGGTGATCACCCCATTACCATCTAAGTCGAATGACTTAAAAATCTCCTTGAGTTGGTTTTCGTCGATTCTTGAATATTGTTCATTCATTATCGGAGCAATTGCCAATGCTAACTCTTCAAACTCAATCGAACCATTATCATTTGCATCAATGTCATTCAACAATGAATGGATTTTATCGCCAGTGGGTTTTAAGCCGATTGATCGAAGCAAGGCTGCGAGTTCAAGTTTTGTCAGACTACCATCGGAATCCAAGTCAAATTTCTCAAAGATTTCTTTCAAGGTTCTGTAATGCGAGCTGTTTAGACGTTCCATCGTTGTCATGGTTGTTGTTTGAGGCTGCAGAGATGAAGAAGAGATAGGAGATTGAGTTTTCTATTGTGTCGATTGTATGAAGAGAGTTTGTTTAGTATACAAGATAATAGATTGTTGAGATTCTAATAATAGATGTGATAGATATTTGAACACTATGAAAAGGAAACTGAAAATCGTAATAGCAATCAAGATTACATGTCATACACTGATGGGTCTTGTTCCATTGTGGCCACTCATTTTTTGTGTATGACAAGAAAACTCACACTACAAGAAAGCAGACATGTAGGAATGGATTTAACGATGAATTTTGACCGTCCCTAATAATTATAGACGGATTAGGGACGTCCTAACCCTAATCCTTATCTAACCCTAACCCCTAATTTGCAACGGCTAGTATCACTATGCCGTCGCTAACTTTTAGAGACGGAAATCAAGGTTGTCCCGTCGTTAAAAGTTTATTTTCTTGTAGTGACAGTTTGGTCAGTACAAAAGAAATGTTATGGAGGTCGCTGGTATTGATATTATCTCATTAACACTTTGGCTCAACCGACTCTAACTACAAGAAAACAGATCTTTAGGGACGGATTTTGGCTGTCCCTAAATCTGAAGAAGGATTTCGTGGAAATTCCGCGATGCTAGCGACGGCTTGCAAAAGCCACAGTTTCTGGTACGTGTTTCGATAGTGCACCCACAAGTTCATGCCGTACCTGCAACCGTACATGTTGTACCTCCATTTCAGTAATCTTGTATGGTTAGGGTTAGGGTTAGAAAATGTAGTTGAAATGGAGGCTTTTGAAAGCCGTCCCCAAACCGTCGCTAGCATCGCGGAATTTCCACGAAATTCTTCTTCAGATTTAGGGACAGTCAGAATTTGTCCCTAAAGATCTATTTTCTTGTAGTACTCTCATTAGCTATGTAGTCTAGTTATATATTAAGTAGATACACTGTCTCAGGAGGTTGGTCTCTCATACTTTTATCATAAATGTCTCTAAAAGGGGACAAACAACTCTTCTTGTAACACTTCGGATCAAATGAGAAACTGATATCTTTAATGACCTCTCTAAGGGAGTCGAATACTGAAAATGAATTGACAATAGTTTGACTGACAACGACTCATATGTTTTTCTTCTTTATTTAATGTGTTTTGGTGAAACATATTTTAGATTTAGGAATTTATGCTTAACTAATATAGAATCCTATTTTGTTATTTCTAAGTGTTATTTAGAGATCGTTTATTAAAAATTAGTCACGGTAATTAATTGGAATATCAGCCAATGATTTGAGGCACTGATAATTAAAAAAGTTAAGGCACTGATAATTAGGTTGTACATGGCTCTGGTGTTTTCTTACTTTACTGTTTCAAAAAGTTAGCCACGACTTAAAATTTATGACTCAGGTTTACGCGTATGCATGACTCAAAATTCACGAAAAAACAAAATGTAATTATCTAAATTTTGGAACCATAAATATTCAATCAATATCCGAACTAGTTAATTCGCTCTCGACTGGTGTCTCTGAGATCGTTCTTTCCATCAAAATTTCCATCTGAAGGGAGAAACAAAACATACATAATGAAAAAAAAAAATATATTTGAATTAATTGACAAAAAAGTAGATATTTTAATTTATACCTTTCTGTATTTGATTTTATCAGATGAAAATTCATCATTAACAACAACTGTTGATTTTTGGATATCTGATAGAATGATCGAGAAAAATGAAATAAAAGAATTAATGTGGGTTTCATATACATATATATATATAGAAATCAAAGATTTAAAAAAAAAATTAGGGTTTCTAAATTACCTTTTATAACAGCATAGTCAGAGTTCTTCAAAATCACGGCTACACTGACAAGAAATTCTATCGCTGTAAATAAAACCCAAAATGCCATCAGAATTTTTATAAAAAAAAACTTATAATTAAATTAAATTTATAATCCAATACCCGATTCAATTGCCCATATCTCGATTTCGTCGAAGTTTAGCAGTTGTTTCTAATTAACAATACCAGAATTAATGAAAGAAACAAACATAAGAAGAAGAAAATAATGAAACCCTAATTAATTATGTCTGTGAGCTCGATCGAGTGATCACCTTGGCCTGATCGACGTAAAACAGAAGTGTTTTCTTGCTATTACAAACTTCTAATTTAATCACTTCTGCTCCAATGATCACGTTGCTTTCGCCGATGATACACTCATCTGGGGATTCCATCAATCTGAGCAAGCAAGACTGCAAACTTTGCAACCTCAACCAATACAGAAGAGAAATCTGATGTTAATTTTAACTAGATAGAGATACTGAATTCTATTTAAGGAAATTCTTAAATTAACTAACTAATTTATAAGTAATTAACTAACTATATTATGGTTAATCGGTATATTAGGGTTATCGTAGTGAAAATTTTAAATTTTTTACTAATTTTACCTGTGAATTATTTCAAAAACAAAATAGTGAAGCCAAGAAAACATCACTCTTTACATTTACACTGAATAAATAAATATACCTTAAAACCTTTCAAATACAAAATTGACCAATTGATCTTATCATTATGAGTGGATTCGATAATTACAATTGATATATAATAAAAAATCCTCCTATGTGATTATTTCCCTGCAAAAATATGTATATAGTCTTCATGTCTTCACTCATTAAAGGAAGTTTGAAGCTCAAACCACTGCAACAACAATGAGGAGAAAACTTAGTAGTTAGCATTCATTAATTAACTATTTAGACATTAGAAAGAGAGAGAAATGAACAAGGTTGTGTTTACCTGTCGTAATAAATCAGCTAGAGTTCTGGGAAGTGCTTCGATTTCTCTCAATACCACATAAAATGGAAACGGAAAATCATTCATGTATTTTTTTACTGTGAGTTTTTCACCTTTAAAGGAGACTTCCTGAAAACCAAAAAACACACACAAAAGGGAAGGCATAAAAAAGGTAAGCTTTTGATTTTTCTTGAGAAAAGAAAGATTGTATCATTTGTATATAATAATAAGTACCGAGAGTTCCATTATGGATTCCTGTAGATTGTCCAGAAGTATGAAGGCTATCATTCGCTTCCCACTATTTAAGAGATTCCGGACACGGGTTTTAAGGTTTTCCTGATACCAAGTGTGACCAATCAGTATGTTTTATTTTAAAAAGGTCAAAATATAAGCTGGAAAAAGCTTATATAGTGGTAAATGACTGATTACCTTTTCGCTAAAACGACCATCAGAAATTATCAAAACTAATTGATGAAGAGGATTATTTCCGGAAGGAAGACGGGCTCTTGAAACTGCAGAATCAAGCATGTTGTTCAAATATTCCAACAGATCAGTCACTGGCTCATTTTCTATTGTATTGTCTTGTTTGAACGAAAAGCTAGAGATCATCTGTTTATACAAATATTAAAATGAATAAGCAAAAAAACATAAAAAAAATGCTTGCTGAATAATAGAATCAAAGTAGATCGCATTAGTTAAATATATTTAGTCAGTGATATTTTAAGACAATAAGATTAGTTGTACACAAACCTTTGCAGCAGCTTCCCCACCACCAAGCGGTTGATCAAAGTCATGAAGCAATTTAACATTTCCAACTTTACCAAAACTTGTCACTGCTAACTGACCCACTTCTAGTTGTGACATAGCACGGTAGACGGTTACAAGAGCTTCCATAGCAACACTGCCACAGTGACTTTCAGACATACTGCGAGAATCATCAACTGCAATGAGAACCTGATAATTCCTCTTGTTGAGTTTAGTTCGACGGTACCATATTGCATCTTTTGTGAATTGACTTGCAAAGTAGGCTATTAACTGAAAATGCAATATTAGGTAAAATGAGAAATGATCATTTTATTGAGAAACACAATGAAAGTCAAGACACGTAAAAAACCACATAAAATCCAAAATTTAAATTTATGGTAGCAAAAATGAGGAGAAATATAAAGAAATGAAATCCCGATCATTAAATATCAACTAACCATTTTGAAGTTTAATTTTTTTCCTGTTTTGTAATTTCCCTGAAGTCTACTTGCAAGAGTAGGTTCCATGATCAATCGTAGCTGCTCAGCTAATTCATGAGATAATTTGTTGGTGGAATGTTCATAATGTCTCCAGTCTGAGATAGCTCTCTCATTCACACAATCTAGTATAGATTCCAATTCAACTGTTTTCGAATTATTAGAACAAAACTTCAAATATTCATCATTTCGTAGTTCTCTTTGGAAAGAAACCAAATTTCCAAATTGGTCTGCTTCAATATTTTCTTCTGCGTCTTGCATATCTGCATCATCACAGTCCATTATTGATTCCACCAACTTTTCGGACTGACGATTACCTGAAGAAGAAGCATGAAGTGACTGAGCATGACGTATATCAGTGTTTTCTTTCAGGACATTTAGCATGCTAACATCTTTCTTCTCTTTGATATCTTTTCCTTCTGTTTCGTTGTCCATTGCCTTCAGTTCACTTTTTATTTGATCAGATGTTGCAGGTCCCAATGCTTGGGAAGTGGCATTTTCCTTATCAGAAACAAATTGATATTCATTTGCATTTTCATCATTGATGATCTCTGGTGCTTCTGTACCAAGCTCTTGAGAATCAGAAGATATCTTGATACTTTCTTTCCAATCTTTCAGAGCATCGCCAATGCTCCTGTATGGATTTGGTTGAATTATTTCAACCGAATGAGCGTCAGACTGAGGCTGAGTTTGCCCACCATCTAGTCGTGAGTGACCATTTGAATCAGGAAAAGCTTGATCCGATCTAGGATCATCTTCAGATGGTAAACCACTTGAGGGTCCGACTCTTGTCTCATTGCCAATATGTTGTTTTAGAGATGTAGGATCGGTTAACTTTTCTGCATCAGGACAATTTTTCTGATCCGATTTATCCAGATCTTGCATAGGATCATCCATCATTTCATGACCTAATTCTCCCTTTATACTCATTGATCCCATACTTGAATTTATATTATTTTCCATCTTGCTCTTATTCTGTGTGTCATCGTCACTAACTTCTTCGAGGTCCATCCCATCAACATTATCATCAATAGGACCTGAATTTCCTTCATTTTCAATATTTTCATCAATTTTATCTTCTATTTCTGTATCATTGTCAGGACAAGATCCCAGATGTTCATCACTCACCAAATCATCACCATCATCAAATTCTTCCTCCACTTCTTCTGCAGTACTCTGAGGATTTTCATCCCCCTCAATTTCTTCAATTTCTTTAGGAATGTCAATACCAGTTGAATCTTCAAATGCATTAGATTGATCCATCACCTCGTCTGACATGTCTTTTTCATCAGGAAGACATTCATTGTCATCCTTTTTTAATGCATCTTTCTCGTCGTCGTCCAATTGAGTGGAATCGTCCATATCGGCATCTCTTCCATCCTTTGCCCTGAGTTCTCTTGACGAAGAATCTTTTTCTTTAACTGATGAACCAGATTCATACTTTTCGTTGGAATCACCAGGGTCTTCTTCATCTTTATTACCAAGCTTTTCCTGAACTGCCTGACTATCTGTGTTATTTTCACCCATCAAAGAATCGATGTTCATATCTTCCTCTTCATCATCGCATTCATCATTATCAGAACCTTCACTGACACTAAATGTTTCTGCTGTAAAATCCTCATCCATTTCGATGCCCTTTTCATCCTTTCCTCCCACCTTTTCGGACTTCTCCAAATTTTCAGACTATAACAAAAAATAACATAAATTGTAAAAGCACTAATTAAAAGATATAGGCAATAAACATTTCAAATCAATATTATAAGGAGGTGGATGGAATTCCAAGAGAACAAGAAAATATAAATATACCTTATCATTATCACCTATAATCTGGCCTTCATCCTCTATTTGATCACTAACATCATTAACACCTTCACCCTCCCCCAAGCCTGTTCCACTTGCATCCTGAACTTTTCCATCATCATCGAATGGTGTTTCTGCTTCACCAAATCCTTTAGAAAATAGACAGGAAAATATATTGGACAACATGTACGACATTTCACATACCTGCACATGCAATCTATAATTAGTATATAAAAAAATTGATAGTAGAATATAATATATAACTGTTCTGTTTAAATAAGTCGAGGATAAAAACATACTGTTCTGTGTAGAGTTAGAAGCTCAGATAGAATTCCATCACTAAAGGAACATAAAATATCAATGGAGATATAAATAACTTTCAAATCCATATATATACGAGAGGAAACATCAGTTTTTCTATGGTCTGAATGTTTCAGAAGTTCTTTCTGCAAAAATATAACTAAACATGTTAATATCATGCTAAAAGATTAAAATAGCACAAAGATGAAGGCAAATGCACATACCCCTGCGTCAATCATTTTAATAACAGTATTGTGTATACGATCATTTTGCAACTTTCCAATGTATGATTCAAAGACAACTTTCCATGAAGGAATTTTTTCAATTTCTGAAAAATCATGTAAATTTTGGCCTTGGCAAAGAAGACGCATGTTTCCTAAAACCTCAGTAAACATTTCATCAGTTTCCACAAAAGCCTGGGAATATACCTTATCAAGTTTATTAAAATTTTGCATATAATCGGCATAATCTATAAGGGAATCATTTTTGCTACTTTCACCATCAATTTTTTTCTTGATCACCAATGCCTGCAGAAATGAAGAATCTTTTTCTTTCAGAAATCGTAAATATATTCAATTGAATTTATTTTAAATTCAACAGTACTCTTCATAAAAAGGTAAAAATAAACATTGAAACAAAATAAATGTGATATACTGCAAAAAAATTAAAGATCAACTAAGCATCGTAAAAATCTAAAAAATTAAGCAATATATTATCCCCTCCACCTCATTTTATTATCTTTTCTACTTTATAAATTCTGAGTATCACCCTTCTTTTTGCCAACAGTAAATTTTTATCACTATAATAGAGAAACTGATACAAGTAGTTTCAAGCTTTTTTAGACGGCCATGTGGTCATGCGATGGTCATAACCGCATGGCCGCATGGGGCGCGTAGGCGTCACATAAAATCAGGTGGGAAATTGCAATAATTTCCCTGGATTTATAGAAATTTGGCATAAATACCTCTAATTTTATAAATATTAATAAAATAGTACCTATGAAAGAATAACAAAGCCATAGGTAATCTTAATATTTTATAATATTAAATTATAGTACCTATTAATAAAATATTACATTATAGTACCTATTAATAAAATATCACATTATAGAAGAACGAGAAGGGGGCGGAGGGCGAGGGTTACTGCTCGCGTTTTCCCACGGAGGGTTACTGCTCTGACAGAGATCGCGATTAAATGGGTTTTCCCAATAGATAGACAGAATTTTATTATTTTAGGGTTAGGGCAAATGGGTTTTGGGGTTAGGCGGATCCGGGCGCTCCAGCACATGAAGGCAAACGCCTACATGCGCTGGAGCGCATGGTCGTATATGCGACGCCTAGGCGTCGCATGAAAAAGCTTTAGTAGTTTATCACTATATATCTATACTTTTATAGTAGTATTATACATATTATATATTACTACTATTTTCCTATGTGATACTGAGATTGTCCTGCCAAGGGATAAATGATAAATCCTCCCTATAACTCAGCTTAGCTTTAAATTTACCAGGGTTGAATATCACTCTGGTATTACTTTGGATCCTGTCCTTGATAATGGGTCAATGATTCTTCTTCCCAACATGTATCATGTTAAATCTTTATTTCCATATATGCCATGCTGCAATCTGGAACATTAGCCAATAAACTGCCCAACATGCATTATGTGTTGTAAACACATATTCAATGAGTCGAAATATTCCTAAGAAATTGTGAATATTTACTGGGATCATGTTTCCCATTCTCACAAGATAATCGGCCCATAGAATATCATTCTATGGAGTCTACGCTTTATGTAATGTTCATCAGAAAAAAAAAAACATTTGGGCAATGTCCAATCAAAGAGTAACATAAAAAACAGACAAAAATAATATACCTTGTTAGTAAGATCTTTAAAGTGATTAAAAATAATCTCCATTGATCTCCTAGAAACTTCAGGCAAGGAAAAAGCATTAATACGTCTATCAAACTCATTGATGACTTGAAAATTCTGCAATAGAAATTCCACCATTTCCTCTGAAACAAAACCCTCCATCATAGATTCCGAGGACAACGAAATAATTCCATCTGTACCCAATAGGTATTGATCCAGTGATTTCTGTAAGAAATGCCAGTATCAGTATTCAGCAACAAAGAATATATATTTTCTAAATACAAAGAAAAAATCATAACCTTTGATTGTTGAAATCTTTGAATAAATTCATAAATGAGTGTATAAAGATCAGCTTCAGCCTTGGCAGCACTGCAATTGTTTATATGACTATTTTGAACATTACGCAGAAACAACATAACATCTCCAGATAAAGTGAGTAGACTGTCAAATATATTCTGCAAATACTTAGAAGTATAAGTTATTGCCATTTAACTTTTATTGTAAACATTTAAAAAAACTTAAAATCAAAATGTACCTTCTGTGCATACAAGCAATCAATAAAAGTCTGTTGATTATGAATCAGACCATTTTCACCTGACCCTGAAATGTAATATTCTTTAGTCTGAAGTAATTGAACATTTTAACAAAGTATTGAGACACAAAGACATTTACCTATACACTCAGTCGAAAGAAGTATCTTTTTTAAACTTTTAAGCTTTTCAGAAAAACTGTAAATGACAGTTCGTTGATCTTGTTGTATTTGAATAAGATGATCAAGGAAAGAGGAAGCACGATATACCTAATGACCAAAAATAAATACAAAATATCATAATAAATATCTAGCATAAGCATGTGTGTGTGTGTGTGATGCAAGAGCAGAATAAAAAAATAGTTACTTGTTCTACTGTTAGATCTTTGTGAGGGTTTAGGAAAATCTGCCTTAATTGCTGCCTCATGGCTAAATTTTTAAAGTACCATTGGTTTGCAAGTTTCCATTCCTGGATATGATTTCTACTATTGACATTACTATATGAACCATCTTCAGTGAGTAGCAAATGCTCCACATTATAAGAAGGTTGCAAGAAAGAGGTGCACGGTTTGTTTGCATCGAATTCAACCTAGAGAGAAGATATCAAAATTAAACAAAAGCCCAAGAACACATAATTATTGGTCATAAATAAGAAACTGAATTTATCTTCAACCTCAGTAGATATTTGGGATCTATACTGTGATAATCCATTGTCTTTTAAATTCTTTAGAAGATTAGCCAGTTCCCTTCGCAGTCCTCTCCTTTCTTTAAGATTTTTCATCCCACGTTTCCAAATACTAGCAAAACCAGCAATTTCCTGCCAAATATTTTCAAGTGAAATCCAACCAACTTCCCATCCTGTCTGAAAACTTTCAAACTCTTGCACTGGTAGTAAGGATTTTTTCAGATTCAATAACCCTGCATTATGGAAAAATCTTTCTTCATGTTATCATTTTCCCTTTATATTAAGTGGAGACATCATTATTTTCAAAGATAAAATTTGAGAACAAGTTTCATATTATTTTTATCGGTATGCTACTATGTTTAGAACATTTCTTTTTAGAATTCGATAAATCTAAAATAGATAATAAAAGATTGAAACCTTTACTGTGGAGAAAATCAGGTTTTCTGCAGATTGTTATGGCTGTTTTCACTACTCTTTTCCACTCAGTGTACCATAAATACCTAAAAAATAGTAAAGTTATCAACGCATCTTAACGAATAATATATATATATATATAGGTAAAAAGAATTATAGGGAAACAAGAATAAACACCTCTCGGTATTATACTGAAATGGTCCATTGTCCGCATCAGTAAGTGATTCATCTTCAAGCCAAGTTGAATATTTATTTTTCTTTAATGATGCTTCGTCATTAAGAATAGTCATTACGGGTTTTTGTAAGAGATCCTATATTGATAAAAACATTTTATTTAAAATATTTCGTTACCTATGAAATAATGACAACATAATTTAAATAATGGAAAACATTTACACAAAAAAAAGAATGAAACATGAGATCCAAATCAGGAAATTTAAAAATAATAATAAAAAGAATGCAGTGTACATTGTATTTCTCAATAATTTTAATGGTTTTTTTCCTGGTCATTTGAAATCTCTTATTTGACAAGTGGCTAAACTCATTTTCATCCCATTTGAACAGTTTCAAATGTTCAGTCAATTCTTTCTCAACGCCACGTCTTCCGATTTCAATGGCTTCCAAAACTCTGAAAAAAATGTGCAAAGGTAACTAACCACCAAGAATAATAGTCTTAAAACCCACAGAAATATAATGAGCATAAGAGAGAAACTTACATGGGTAAAAACTGAATGTAATATCCAAATATATTGTATAAAATCTTAAGATTATCTTGAAGTTGATCCCTGAAAAGTATAGAAATGCTAAAATACTATAAATATTAATTGATCGATGATAAAATACAACATATTGACAATAAATTAATGATTGTGATAAAGTTAGAATAAATGATAAGAATTATTATAGAAAAACAAAACATAATGATTCAGTGGATGAATACTTACTGGCTTATAAAATTTTATTTTGCAAAAAAAAGACAGTTTAAATTACATTAACAGTAAGAAGAAATACCTCTCGGGAACACTAAAACATCTACTTGTATTGAACTGGCCAAAAAATGCAAGAAGAAGTTGAAGACGCTTATTAAACTCACCAATATTTGATGAGTGTATAAACTCCTCTAAACTGAAAAGGCCACGCAATAAAATATATATTAAAAAATGTATAATTAAAATGTTACTTCTTGATACTTTAAAAAAGTTTCATAGTTACCTTTCAATTGTGAGAACATTTTCTAGATGATAATCATCGGAAATATCTTTTCGCTGAAGAACATTACGAAGAGCAAACCAGAGCTGCAAAAATTAAAGAAATTTCAGAAACACTATTCTGAAATCTGAATATACCAAGAATTCAAAATACAGCATAATAGATTTCAGTACTTTTTCTGCACTTTTTTCATGTTGTTTCCTAACGTCATCAAGAAAAGAAGGCCAACAGTCCAATTCTATTCTTTGCCACGTCTTCACAATAGAGAGAATTGACGGTAGCGTATCTGCAAATAAAATATACATCATGTCAAAATATACTTCAAAAAAAACGAATAACCACAAATAAAAGGAAATTTCAACAATTACCTTCCTGTTTCAAAATAGAATTATTCTCTTGTAATGAAAAGGCAAGAGATTGTAGCCAAGGTAAGACCTGTGTTAAAATACTCAGATTTAAAGAAATCCTTTGAAAGAACATGATAAATATCATAGAACTATGAATTATCGAAATAATATTAATTATATTTTATATAAATGCATATTTGGGAGGGAAGAAATAACAATGTACCTGAGAAAGTGGTGTGGTAAATGGCTTAGTCAAGAGAACCTTGGTAAGTTCAATTATTCTTTGGAGATCAGGATGGTCTGTCCATTTTT
This sequence comes from Zostera marina, assembly GCA_001185155.1. NCBI lineage: Eukaryota > Viridiplantae > Streptophyta > Magnoliopsida > Alismatales > Zosteraceae > Zostera > Zostera marina. Next base: position 229,629 of record LFYR01001770.1, on the reverse strand, counting down.
CAAGTTCAAACGCACAATGCTGCTGAAGTCTCGTGAGTGGCTTAACCATTTTTGACAATTCAGATGCATTTGAATCCTATACAAAATTATGACAATGAAAATTACTATATTCAAAAGTGTTTTTTATACTTGAGGAAAATATCAGAAAGCAACCTTGTAGAAATGATATGAATGATGTTGAGTATTTTGAGCTACTCCATATTCCGAACATGCTTGGAGTAAATGTTCTGTCATCAATGTTTCCTCAATTTTAAATGATATGATATTTGGAAGGCCTGTAAAATAAATAATTTTTCAATATTTTCTCAATGGCCAGGGAATCCCCCAGATAATTTAAAATTAGTATTTTTTCTCACATTTAATTACTTTCATTCCCAGTTTATACGAGTCAGAAAAGAAGCGCATCCTATCCTTATCAGTAACTTCAATATATCCAAACTGTAATCAACCAAATACATTGGAAATTAGAAACAAGTCAACAATATTTCATGGATTGTAAAATACAACTTACACGTTCACGTAGATTAGATGACCCAAAGATTTGATTGTGAAATACAACAACATCATTCAAAATTGAATCTTGAATGCTATTCCATTCTTCTTCTAAGTTACGATTACCTTCATTAGGTTCAGTCTGATTATATGAAATCTAACACAAGTAAGAGCCCAAACCAACACAAGTAATTTAAATAAAAAAAGCAGTTAAAGTAATATGTCAGAACATTACCACAACAAGAGAATCTTCTTCCATGGAGCCAAAAGCTATTTTCTTATCTATATCGGTATCATAAACTTTTAGGATGTCCTCAATCATGAAAGAACGAGGTTTGAATATAAATCCATGAGACTCGGAATCTTCTTTTGCTTTAACTTGATCTTTCATCTCCAGCCAAAATTTAGTAAAGTAACTAAAAATCTCATCCATCAGCTGATTTAAAAAAATGCCAAGCAATTAGATTTCACTTTTATTATTAAGAAAAACTTAATCAACAAAAATTTGGCCATACCATGAATGAGTTGCAATCAAAAACAAAGGAACTTTTCAAATTACAAAAAAGCCGAAACAATGTCAGGTGATAGACGGAAACTTCTAGTTGTACATTTGAGAGCTGCAAACATAAGGTAGTATGAATCAACAAATTATGGAACTTAAGAAAACTGATCTAAATTAGAAGAGTGAGCAAGAAACTAATAAGTTAACTAACCATTTTTATATTATCGCTTCCATTGGAAGCAGAAAAGAGACTATTAAGTAAGCATATATCAAAATTGCCAACTTCATAAGGCAAGGCTCTGGGAAACTGAACAAGAGATGAAACAATTTTCTGCAGCATTTCAAAGAAAAATATGTTACCTTATGATAATATCAGATAAGAAAATAAGAATTATGTGAAAGTAATTTAAATAATCTGAAAAATATGGGGTACACGTGTCAATACTTAAAAAAAGTTCGTGAACGCATTGATGGATTGTTCTTGGATCAACAACTTTATCTTGTAAATCTACTGAGGAACAATAAATTTGACAACTTGAAACTTAATTCTACCCCAATGGAGCTTAAACTGGATCTATTTTCAGAAGAACCCCCAATTGACAATCCTGCTGATTATAGGAGAATTGTGGGTTCATTACAGTACTTATCCTTGTCTAGGCTAGACATTTCATTTGCCGTGAATAAATTATCACGATTTCTGGTTTCTCCTCAACCTGTTCATTGGATGGCCATGAAGAGAGTACTGAGATATCTTTCAGGTACTCAAACTATGGGAATTGTGCTAAGGAAGACTGACAACCTTGATATCATGGGCTATTGCGATGCTGATTGGGCAAATGATACAATTGACCGCAGAAGTCAGTCTGGATATCTTGTGTATATTGGGAGTTCATTGGTTTCATGGGCTTCTAAGAAGCAAGCTACTGTGGCTAAGTTCTCAACAGAGTCTAAATTTCGTGGCATCTCATTAATTACAGCAGAATTGGATTGGGTTGGATCGATGTTAAAGGAACTTGGTATGGAGGCAAGGTTACCGTATACTTTGTGGTGTGATAACATGGGTGCGATTCAACTCTCAAGCAACCCTGTTTATCACACAAAAATTAAACATGCTGCTATGGATTTCCACTTTGTGAGAGAAAGAGTGGAAGACAAGAGGCTAATTGTGAAACATGTATCAAGCAGGCTGCAGTTGGCTGATATACTTACAAAGGCACTAAAGCCCAAATTATTTCAAGAAATTGGAGACAAGATAATCGATGATCTTGAGGGGGGCATATTAGTGTAAATATAGTTTCATAAATAATTATGATTAGTTTACAGTTAGAATGGCATATTTTGTAATTCCTTAGTTAATTAGTGTAGAGGAATAACTGAATTAGTTATTCTGAATATGTATAAAAGACTACTAATGGCTAATGGAAAAAGGATCGAGATCTCTCTCCCCTCATCCACTCTTGTGTTCTTATAGGATATTTTAATCGAATTTGAATACGGAATTTGAAATTCGAATAATAATCGAACGAATTCGGATACAGGGGTATCTGGAACAAATTAGCCCGATTGACAGGCCTACAACCCACTATTTAAATAGATCTGGAATATAATCCAGTAAACAATTAGGCATCGACATGCCTCAGTTTTAAGCGGTAGATTCTCATCTTCACAGAGATCCACATTGATATCTCCTAAGTAAACATCATCTTTGACTTTTGATTGCTGGCTTTCCACTATCGCGAAACTGATTACAAGAGAATGCTTTCAGTTAAAAAGTTGACAGCTATTTGAAGGTGGTATAGACGTATAGTGGTCCTTTGACGCCTTTCTATTTTGCCAGATAAATCCATTAGATTTACCAGAAAGAGAGTTTATTGAGCAGTCATAAAAGGAGTATTTTTGTGTCTTTTCCGAATTCTGTGAAATCTTTGTTACTATTTTGAATTTTTATATTAATAAAAATTTACCTAAATTAAAAAAAAGTAACGGCTAATTTATTCTTCTATACAAATGTATAGAAGAGTTTAGGGCTAATTATATATATTTGAAAGATAAGACTATACCAAAATTCTGTCATTGCTTGTTTTGTCAATTTTCTCATGATAATCTTTCTCCAGAGTATCTGAGAGAACCAAAGATAATCCCAATTTCATTTCATAAATGGCAACTTGAATAGGTTGAATGATATCAAGATAGGAAGAAAAATTCTCTGTTAATATATTGATAAAACGAGTTGTGGTGTCCTGCAAAATTAACAAATGATTATATTTTACAACAATATTTCAAACTCCTGTGGATCAAATTAATTTAAAAGTCTCATTTACAATTGTAACATCAATACCTGCCAGTTACAAATTTCATTGACTGTTAATGGTATATTTAGATTTCCATCTTCAAGGCCCAAAAATATCAAAAATTCAGAAATTTCGCGTTTCAAACTACTATAGTCAGTTTGATCAGTACGGAACACAATCTGCAAAAAAAATCAAATAGATGAACAATCTACAAATTTATAAAATAAATCCGTTTAGGAGTAGGGGCAAAGTGAGATAAACCCTCCACTAGGGACTCAAACATTGTATATTGCTGGAGATACTAGATAGCAATCTAGTATGTATGTATGTTTATATGGAAAGAGAGATGTAATAGGATTCTTTTTATTTTTGCAAGTATTAAATATTCTCATTAAAATATTGAAGGGTAATTCCCTGAAATTAGTCAAATTACAAGTGGACAGAAAGTAAAATGTGGTGGGGTAGATAGTGTGGTTTCCCACATTATCGACCTTCACCTGTGTGGCTAACGTTCACCTAAACCTGCATAGTAGTCCTTTCCATTTGTGAGTCACAGTCTTTCTTAAAGATATCAGCTCTAAAAGATAGACTGCAGTCATTAATGATTCATGAGACTGCTGATAGGATTCATGAGTAGGAGGATATTGGATACATGCTGGTATTTCATTTATGATAGCATCATCAGGGATACACACTTTCACAGTCTATTTTCCATCAAAGAAGCCAACAGGGAAATATCATCCCTGATTTATTGGCAAATAAAGTGGACGATAAATCATCCGAGATCCGACAGAGGTTTAAGGGATCCAAGAAGGGAGAAGATGTGAAAACTCATTAAAACGGAAGAAAACTTTGATCATCACTTTTTTTTGTTGTGAATATACTCAGAAACATTATTTACCATTTGCAAAAAAATATGAAAAAATTATCATGTCTGGAAAACAAACCTTCTGCTGAAGCTTTCTTTGTTTCTTATCAAGCTCATGTATTGAATTTTCGATTTTAACCTGACTGTTTGAGGTCATGCTCCTCCCAGCTAGTTTTTCACAATTTTTTCGAACCTGCAAATTATAAGTGTATTTGTGATCCTTTCCAGATCAGATAATCATAATAATCATATAAAATATACTAAAAATATAAATGATTATTCAAAAAAATGACAATGTATAATATTGAAAAAGAATATTGTTACCTTTATTTCAAGCTGTAGCGAGGATATTTTATCAAGCACGTCAGAATGCTTGAAAGCGTACTTTAATGTGGGATCCAGATCTTCTCCGTTAAACAGAAGAAGAAATCGTAAAATGCCAATGTGTATCCATCCAAGACCAAGATTTTGAATGTAATCTGCAGTCAATGCACAGTAAGAAGTGGAAATTCCTCAATTAAAGTAACTGACAAAACAATGGCTCGATTACTCTGACAGCATTCCAGAGTTTACGACAGTGATACAAAACAAAATTACAGAGTTTACGACAGCATTCCAATTCTAAAACTTACCATGAGCAGAGCAACTGACAAAACAAAATCTTATCAATGGCTCGATTACTCTTCCAGTCAGTGAAGTAAGCCTTTTATGGGTTGAAGTCAGAATAAGTGCTAGTAAGGATTGTAGGTTATCTTTCTGTAACAGTGATACAAAAAATGTATAGCAATTGTAAGAATATATGAATAACTTACTAAATAAACCATGGTTCAGGATGCGCCACGACATGAAGCATTTGTGTAAATATTTAAAAAAGGGAAATTCATATATTTTTTATAAATCAATCAGTATTTAAAAAAAGGGAAATTCATGTATTTTTTATATATCGATCACTATAAAATTATTAATTAAATAATTATAACACCCTATATCAATCCTGAGCAATAAAATAATCAACTAAATTTTTTAGTTAAAAATATATTAGATAGAAAAAGTATTATAATACACATATTTAGTTAACACGTGTACACTTTATTTAGTCCTATATTTTTTACAAAGAACACTAATTTATTAAGAGGAATTTATTTAACACATGTACACTTTATTTAGTCCCATATTGATAGTATATAAAAAATACAAAGAACATTATAATTTATTAAGAAGAATTTATTTACTACGTGTACACTTTATTTAATCCCACATTGATAGAATTCAAAAAGTACAAAGAATACTCTATAATTTATTTAACTACACTTTTTTAGTCCCATATCGATAGAATTCAAAAAGCAGAAAGAAGGTTGGTCTATAAATAAAGATTCATATTTGCAAAAAAATAAATAGACTCATTTTTTCTAAAACAAACATAAAGTCTTAACTCTTAAGAGTGGGAGGAGCTTATATTAAAAATAATATAGTTCTTTCATGGATCAATGTATAAATTTTTGGCATAAAAATATTTATAAAAAATTATAAGGTTTTAAAATAATTTTTTTTTAATTATAAATTTTTTGGGCCTGTTTTTTATTTAATTCAGGGCCAGATCCGGGTAGGATCCGGCTTCGGAGGCGCATATGCGCACGCATCCGGAACCATGAAATAAACTGTAAAGTATCCAAACAATGTTTCTAAAAAATAAAAGTAGAGAAAAACAAACCGTAAGACTGATTCGAGTATTCCCATTGAAAAAAGAGAAAAAATTCTCCAAACATTGGAAATCATGATTCGCAAATGACTTCCGATGAGCAAATAAAATCTGAAAAAAAAAGGTTGATTTGTCTAGCATGTAAAAACAAATCATTTTATTTAGGAACTCCAAAAAATGAATAAGTCAACAAGGGATACCTGTTGGAAAAGAGATTGGGCAGTAGAATAAAGATCTTCAAGCAACTTTCCGCATAATGGTGTAGCTTCTTTCAAAGCCTGAGAAGTAACTCTGAGCTTTAGACTGCGACCTTCATACTCCATTATAGAGCAACAATCCTGTCTAAATAATTGCAAACAATCATTAAAACTTGAAAACAACCAAAAAAATACAAGCCTTTTAAACAATCAGAACTTCGAAACTTGAAGAGCAATAATGCTTACAATGTTTGTTCAAGCAATGCTGTTCTGAGTGGCTGAAGAAGTAGACAGCATTTAGGATTGAATGATGGTATATAATTCTGCAACATGTTAAAAAACAAAAATTTAGACCATACAATTTAAGAATCAATATTAAATATTGAGAACATACCTTAAAAGGTTTTGAATAGGAAGTCCACAAGGAAGAATGCCATCCAAACCACATTTCATGAATAACATTTGCTAGGGTAACATAAACTGGGGAAAATAAGATAATTAAAATTGTATAAAAAAAATTTAAGATCCTCTTTCATGTAAAAAAGAATATCAACAAGAGACTAGAAACATTTGCATAAGTTATCCAAAAAAAAATACCGACCAGAATCAAAGGATTCCCAAGCATCAAGCAACCACAAAAGCTTCTGATGAGGAATGAAATCAGTTGGAGATCTAGAAGAAAACTCCAATGAGCAATGCAATGAATAATGCAGAAGATCGGATATGTTAAACAAAGCCTGTGATCACAAAAATAAGAAATTTATTAGGTATTATGATTCAAGTAAACATATACCTAAGTAAATCAACCAAGAAAAACTATGTTATTCTATTCAATTCTTTGACAATCAAAGAAAGTTTCAGAAAGAAAAACATACCTTGTAAGCTTCATGGGGAGAAAGTAAGACAGCTTTGGATAATTTATTCAATATCTCTAAATCAAGGGAAAAGCTTTTCCAGTCTGGAAATAGACAAGTTGCAAACCAACAAGAAAGTGCAGGTCTATCGACCAAAATATTTGGACATAGCACACAACAACCATCACTTGAGTTTCCGGAAGACAACATTTTTTTGTTTTCTGACTTAGATAAGATAACAAGTTGCCTTCTTTCGTGGTCAACCCTACTCCAAAGGCTCTGCAAAGGTAAAAAGGAACATGTAAAAAAATATGTTTGCAATGCATATTAAGAAACTAATTTCTGAGCCATATTAACCTGGTAAATTTCTTCTAGTTCTGTGCCAGGAGAGTCCTTGATTGAAAGAAATGATGACATACAAATACCTAGAGCATGACATGTCAAAGAGAAACTTGAGAAAGCGAAATAATAATAAATAGTGCACTATAACACTGATAAAAAAAGAATGATGTAGAAACAGTAGTATGCTACTATGGTCATAGATAGCCATTAACTATGAACAAATAGCAAAGTTTGATAAATATGAACATAACAAAAAACAGTGTGTTTCTTTGTTAATAAAAGAGGTTCGTCGCAAGTTATTTAACATTAGAAAAATAGATAATTAAACAATAGTAAAATACATTAAGAATATTCATGTCATATATTTGTAGTAAGAAATCTCAACCTCTCATAAAGAGTCTCTTAAGTTCTGGAATACTGGATAAAGCAACCATAATGAAATCATGATCATCTGCAAGGATGAATTGAAGTTAGGAATATATTTGGTTTGTAAAGGTAATAAAATTAGGAAAATATTAACGATCGGATGCAAGTTACCATTCGAAGGATGCTTCCACAATTTCATTGTTCCAGGCCAAATAGTATTGCATAGTTTCAAAAGTTGTTGGAGTTTTTCATACTGATCCTCAAAAGAAGGCAACATTGGGTGACCTCCATACAACCATAAGAACGGTTTTGAAATGGAAAGATTCATCTGCATCTTGGAGCTTTCGTGCTACAAAAAATATATATCAATGTTTTTTTATCTGAATTAATATAAAAAATGAATAAGATTTAAAAATAAACGCTGAAAAAAAATACCATTAGGTTTTTCACGCTATTTGGAAGAATGTTTTGTAATTTAAGAGCTTCCTTCTTTAATGTGTACCATGCTATTACTGCCTTTTCCTCATGATATGGAGATGTTATAGATTTCCAGAAAACCGAATGATGATCAAGAATATTTGGGTATACATGAATAAGCATATCAAAATAAGGAGATTGGAGTATTGTATTCATCACATCCTTTTCCAACTGTCTCAAGCATTTCAAGACATTTAATAGTGAGAAGTTTAGTTTATTTTTATCCGAAGTAAACTGCATTTCTTCAATGTCCCATTGTTGAAAACTGGTGCGTAGTAAGCCAATACAATAAACAGCTCTATTTAATGAAGTTTTACACTGTTCTACTTCCAAAGTACCATTTGAACCAGCATAATCTATCAGTTCAAATGATATTAAAGGAAGTTGATGGTCACGATTATCAAAATTATTATTAGATAATTGATGCCAACAATCCAAAATGAATTTCCAAATGGAATGATTCTTTACTTGGTTAAGAATGGATAGAAATGAATTAAAGAAATTGCAGTAAGGCTGTTGTTGATAGCTACAATATTCAATATACAAGTTAAGATCAGTTGGTGTGGCCTGCTCAAATGTCCAATTAGCAGCAATTTGGAAGACTTTTTGCATTAATTCCAAGTCAAACTTTTGAGTATCATCATATACGGAGATATCTTGATCGGGAAACATCGGAAATAAATGTTTATAAAGAAAATTAAATGGAATAATTGATGGTCTTAGCTGTTTGACATCAATTAATGAGAAAGGCTTCTTACTCAGTTGATAAGATCCACATTGTGCTGCTAAATATTCTAAATACATGCAGTTTTTTGCAATAGATGTCTCCTGTGAAAACCAAAGTGAGCGCCTTAGATTCAAAGGAACAGGCCATCCACCAGTATGGGCCATGGAACTGCACTGCATTGTACTAATTTCAAACCAATTCTGATGTGATAAATGCAATCTTTTTACAAGCGGAACAATTTCCTTCCCAGCTATTTCACCCAATGAAGATAAGTATGTGTGCTCCCAACTTAATTGCAGACTCCACGTGGGTTGATTTCCAGACATCAAAAGCTTCTGAAATAACTGAACCCATCGTGTTACCTCCAGGAGAGAGATGTCAACGCAATGTTGTGATCCACATTCTTTGGCATAAATATGAGCTTCTATCATTGCATCTACTAGCTTACATTGAGGGATACCAGAATAAACCAAGATCTTCCTAACATCTTCTTTTATGCTCTCTCTACGACTGCCAGACTGATCCTCGCCAAATACAGAATTTGGTTCTATAAAAATCTCAACACCTCTATTCCTCATTGCTCGAGAAACTTCACCAAACATTGGGTCAAAAGTTAGAAACATTCGAAAATTAGGGTGAGCATGTACAATAAGTGGCTTCCCATCAACAAGTCCACACTCATTTAATGTTATTGATCCATCTGGTTCCACCAAAGAGTTTATACGGTCCAGAACCTGCAGTATCAACATTAAAAAATTGATTTATCATGTACATGAATCAATAATTGACTGTGGGTATTAAAATAAAATAAAAATTAGTATACCGTTGGATTGCAGAGGTTTGCATTGTCAAGTACAACCCATTCACCACATTCGATGGATTTTATTAAATCCCCAGGAATCCATTCAAACTTTGCCAATTTCTGCGTTCCATTACCATTTTTCAAATAATTTGCAGTTAGTAATGACTCATTGAGTTCTTTTTTGGACCATGATACAGGTAACTGATGTGTTTCAAAGTCAAGTTTCAGTTGTTCAATGACATGAACCAAAGGGTCAAGTGATATGCAAGAGAAGTCTTTAGAATGTTGCATTGATCCAAATGTTGAAACATAAGAACCAACATCTGTAGTTTTCTTGAAATCAAGCCATTGAATTAGAAGATATTTTCTGTCATTTATCAAGCTTTCCCATTTTGTATGCAAACGTAACGTGAAAAATTCATGAACAAATCGTTCAATCTTATTAATGAGAACCTTGAAAGTTTCAAAGCGGTTGTATTGCCCAAAGCTACCAAGTAATTCAGAAACATCAGTACTAGAAGAAAGATTTATCTCTCTCAGCGAATTTCCGGTGATATTACCAAGCAAACGAATCATGCTAGTTTTTCCAGATGATGGAGGACCAACCAAAAGACACAGCCATTGATGATTAATACAATGCAATATAGCTTCCAAATAATTGGAATTCCATTCTGATATGTTAAGATTGCTTGTCAATATCTTTCCTGGCTGAAAATAATTTCTCATAACAGATGTTGAGCCAATTATCAGATGTTTTGGACTTATGTGAACTTTTGAAGAATGACTTAAAAATGACTCGACGCCAAATATTTCCTCATAACATTTAATAACTTCCATGCGATCACGTTCAGTACGCATTCTTTTAATATATATGGCATTCAGAAAACTCTCTTGTTTTGACTTATCAGATGCACCTAGGAAATAGATTTTGACATTTTGTATTACACTATTACCAACAATCTATTAGAAATTTAAGAATCGCATCAAGATCAATACAATAAAAGAATAATACCTTCTATGATCATACAAGACCTTATGACATCGCGCAAATTAAATTCCCATGGTGACCCAACCTGGCCATACTTGTGATGCAACATTGTATCCTCATAAATGCGTCCATTAAAAGTGATCAATTTTGTGAGAATTTCTATGGGAATTGATGGATGGAGTGATCGACATATAAAAAGATAATCATCTGCAGCTAATTCATCACCATAAACCTGTAGTGAAAGCAGAAACATAAAACAACTAAAAAGCAGCATTAAAAAATGCAAAATTAAATCTGAATAAATGTTAACAAAAAAAGATTAGGGTTTAGACTTTGGAAACCTTGGTGAACCTGTTAAGAAATGACTTGGGAAGCCCTTTCCTACCTCCACCTTGACTAGAAGGATTTTGACAAGCAAAAATCCTAAAAGATGGTGGGCATTTAAAACTTTTTCCAAGTTCAGGTACATAGACTTCAGATCGATGATCCAAAATTGCATTCAAACCCTAAAATAATATATGATTCGTTAAAATAATAAAATGGGATGTTAAGACGTCAATAAATAAGTGCATAATAGTTAGAAAAAATATCAGCTTTGAGATTCGAGAAATATGTGCTAAGAATAATTAAAAATAAAATAATGGTCTTATAATTTTATAATGATGTAGATAAAGTACCTCCAAAACAGACTGAGGAGCAAGATTTAACTCGTCCAAAAGAACCCAGCTTCCCTCCTTTATAGCCTATATAAGAATAAAATATGTTAGCTTCTTGTTTTTTATTGATTATATGGTTATATTAACAGAGTATTTATTTAAGGTACTTAACTATTTATTACCAATAAATATCTATTGGGGCATCTTATTGGAAAAATATGAAATACTTTTTTTTTGCAAACTTATCAAAAATGTTAAATTCCTTTGATGATGGAGACAGCTCAAAAACATTATTATTTTTTTATTTTCCATTAGATACAAATAGATTACCACTAGTCCACTACAAAATAATTCTTTTATGATAAATTGTACTACTTTTTTCCTAGAACGGGCTGAGGTTTTCCGGGCAAGGGATAAGTACCAAAACTTCCTTTAAGTTCATACTTGCATTAAATTTTCCATAGTTGAAAATAAGCTTTTTCATGCGTCCATGCGATCATGTGATGGCCCTGGTCGCATGACCCCCTGGGGTGCCTAGGCGTCGCATAAAATCAGGTGGGAAAATATATATATAATACACTAAGTTTATAAAATACTCTAATCAGGTTAGAAATACCTGATTTATAAAATACCCTAAGTTTATAAAATATATATATAATATTTACTAATATTTATAATAAATTTATTATATAATATATAGATCAGGTGGGAAAGAAGGCATCGGGATTTCTAATCTGATTTACAGAAGCTACTCCGCTGAAAAAAGAACAAGAAGGGGGCGAAGCTAGGGTTTTCCGATTGTGACAAAGAAGGCATCGGGATGGCAAATGGATCTGGATCTATGGATCTGGTCGATGCTTGCGCCTGGAAGGGGAAGGGACTTCTGGAAAATCGGGAATCATGTATTTTTATGTTATTTTTTTTATTTTAAGGTTAGGGTAAATCGGTTAATGGGTTGCATGAAGGCAAACGCCTACATGAGCTGGACCGCATGGTCGCATATGCGACGCCTAGGCGTCGCACGAAAAAACTTGATTGAAAATAAGTTTAGTATCACTTTGGATCTTATTCCTAATAAATTTAGTTCATATCCGTTTCGTAAGGCAGGGAAACTAGTTACTCTACAGATTGCATAGCTATATAAAAAAGAGTCGATGAGTTTACTCATTAGTTATTTCCCTGTATTTTTTTATTGCCGTTGTATTCAGGACACTTTCGCTAGTGTTAATAGAAAAATATTATTAATAAAAATTGGGAAAGAAAAAAATCTTGAATATTATATTGAGGAAGATAAAACCTGGAGAAGGATGCCATCAGACCAACCAAATTCGATTTTATCATTACTGTTGATAGGTAGATGAGAGCCTATAAGGTCCATCATATCCGTCTGGACACATGAAAACATAAATCAAAATCTATAGAATATGATAACATCATATCTAATCTAGGGTAAATGCACCACAGTAAAAAATATATACGGTCTAGTCTGTAACAATAAAGAAGAAAAACATAACCTGTTCAGAAAGATTAATCCGGACAACATTATGCCCAGAGTATCTTGCAAGAGCAACAACCAAACTAGTTTTTCCAACGCCAGGACTGCCTTCTAGCAAAACTGTAAGAAGGGAAATGTTAATAAAATCACTATAATATGTAAAACAAAAAATAAAAAAGTTGAACCTAAACTGAACAAGAACCTGGTTTTGGAAGTTGCATTGCACGCAGTAATCTTAAAGCATTTCTAGATGTGGTAGGAGCCAAAAACTCAAACCCCTCTTGCTTTATGTGAACTGGGCCTAATACAGATAAAATTTAATGCGTTATAATTAATTGATTAATTATGAAGAAAAAATGCAAAAAAAACTTCAAAATATGTAACGTCAAGGTTTTAAACACCATTTATTAGTCCATCTTAATCCTTTACAAAGACTTCTTTTCAGAAATTGTACAGGCAGATCAATATGCCTCTAGAATATGGGCAATCGCCAATCAGAACTACTAAATTTAAACTCTTACTGTCGAGGCTTAGATGGGGACCTATAGTCTCCTTCAGAATTCTGAAGCAATGGGGAGTTCAGGCTCCCTCTACATGCTTTCTGTGTGATGAAGTAAAGGAGACAGTTAGCCATCTTTTTACTACTGTAACTTCTCAAGAAGATTTTTTTTTTGACGAAGTAAATATTTTATTTCTGAAAATAAGAGTTGGGCAAATGCCCAATGATTACAAAAGTAAGGAAATGCAAATACAAGTAAATGTAAAACATTGTTGCTTTCTTATATGACTATGACCCCGGCTAACTAGCCATGGATTGGTGCCTCAGGAGGTTGGACTCCCATATGAATATAGCACTAGATTCAATCTGTGAAAGATTGATCTTCTTATGAGAGGTAGCATCATAGGCGATGCTCACATCCTGGGGAGTTGAGGATGTGAAAATAGAAAAAGGGATGCAACACGAGGAGTCGAGGACTTCCCAGGAGGTCACCCATCCCATTACTACTCTCACCCAAGCATGCTTAACTGCGGAGTTCTGATGGGATCCGGTGCTTTAGTGCTGGTATGATCGTACCCAAACTTCTCAAGAAGAATTCAGAGAGCTTTCTTAACATACACACGCAATGTAATGTGGAAAAAATCAGGGATGGCTTTCTTAACATACAAGTATACAACAGGAGGGACATTAGAATCGGTGATGTACTGGACCACATCCAAAAGTTCAAAAGGAACTAGGAAGTCCAATTGTTGGAGGCCATTATGAACGCTCAACTGAAGCTGCATCATGGCACCTATAGCAGAAAAGAAAGCAGCAGAAGGGATGTACTAGTCTCTTTTGACATGAAATCCATTCCATCGGATACATCTGGAGATCACACCCTTGCAAGTTGGGAACAATGGTCTTAAAAGAGTAAAAGACAAATGGTTATATCTTTTTTTAATGAAGACAAATGGTTATATAATTATAATTATATCTATCCTAGATGCTACTTTATAGCTAAGCCGGTTATGTGGTATAACACAGTTGTATGGAAGTAACAATGCCTTCTATGTATATATTTGTAGAACTGGGCAAGACCTACTTTCATATGTAATGATTTTTCAACCCTTTTTAAAAAAATACTAATAGATACCAAAACAAAGAACAAAGTAGAAAGTAGAAACTACCTTTTTTAATAAAAAATGGACGAATACCAAACAGATCAGCAGGAACATCATGGTGAGCACAAATTTCATTAATATTTTCAATATTTCCCCAGCCATAGTTCTCTAACTTTGAACAAGCCGAAATGTCCCTTACCTGTCCACCAAATATTAACTCCAAATCAGAAACAAATCAGTGTCTAATATATTATAAAGAATAAATAAGACTAGGTTTTAAATGTAAGTATGTAACAAAAGAAGTAACTGAGATATGCCAATGCGCAAACAAACTTCTTCTGACTTTTGGAAATTGATTTTTATTCAAAAATGTTGGGAAAATTATTAGAAAGAAAATAGGTGGAGGATGGATAATTGGATATTAGCAATAATATTGGTTAATTGTTTGTAATTACTTTATTGACTAGTTTTTTTAAGGAATTAAAGCTTTCATTGCTGAAAGTAGGATAGGGCAGAGACCAAGATTATATATGTATGGAAATGCAGATACATAAGATATAAATATATAAGAAAAAATATGTAAAAGCATTGTCGCTCTCTTATATAGTTGTGACCATGACTAACTAGCTAGGGACTGTTGCCTCAAGAGGTTGAACTCCCATTGACTTATGGCTTAGGTTCAATCTGAGTAAGATTGAGCTTTTTATAGGTTATGGCAACATAAGCGATCCTCACATCCCTAATGATTTATCTGCTTACAATTTCTAGGGACCTCAGGGTATGTTTTTTAAATCTCCTGTTCCTTTCGCACCATATGTGCCAGGAGAGTGAGGCTAACAGCAGCCAATGCAAATCCCAACAGATAGATTTGTGAGTGAGTTTTTGAATTGTTTTCATAATATCCCCTATCCTAATGTCTACTGAGAGAGATGGTGATATGTGCATTTTTCATAAATATATTAAATATTTAAGAAAATGCCACTGCCGCTTTGGGCGCTTCCCCTTTTCGAACCATGGATAATCTTACTTTTATATATATGTATATTTAATATGTAAATCAACAATGAAAGATAGACCTTTAGCTGCTCCAACAATTCTGAAAAACATTCATGTCTTAATGTAACAGCATTATCTTTTGATATGCTAGTACCTACATTAAAAAAATATGATCATAAAACCAACTTTTAAAATATGATCGTCAAGAAAATGAAGAAAAATATTATATATAAGAAAATATAAGAGAAACAAATACCTAAACTTAGTCCATCAAGTAAAACCAAAAAAGCCCCATGGATGAATGCAGCACTGCAACCAAGATTTCCAGCCGTTACGTTCATAAAATCAATCCAAGATTGAAGATCTCTTATAGTTAGTACTCTCCCAACTTGCATTTGGTGAAAGCTCTATTTTAAAATAAATATTTTTAATCAATGGAACATTACTAAGACAAATAATATTGAAAAATTAAGGAAAAAAACACATGAAAAAAAAATATAAATTATAAAAAAAGTATGGATTTTTTACGATGACAAAATCCATAAATATCTGAGAGAGGTCAGAATTAGAATTAGTGAGAGATGAACATGCCCAGGGACTCCGTTAATATCGTATCTGAAAGATAGAGTGACTTCTTAACCTAGCCTACAGGAACTGGGTTCAATTTGTGCAGTGGATTTTCCACGGGAAGTTCCAATACGAAATGCACAGCTCAATCGTACTGTTGACAACTATCATAGATACCATCTTTAACATACCAATTCATCTGGGATAATATGGTGGCTTGGGTGAATATGGTATTTCCAAGGACATAAGGAGGTGTCAGGCTACGTGATGAGGGTCAAACTTTGTCAGTACTTTTCTACCTCAGTCGACTAGAAAGTAGGTTGATTGTGATGTTCAAGTGTGTTCTATTAGTGATATGTTAGAATTAGGTCTATTAATCATAATAGCTATATTATTACATAAACTATTTTTTTTTTAAGCAATTAAATTTATTAGAATAAGGCTAATGCCAAGTTTACAAAAATAGAGAATAGAAATAAAAATAGAAGTAAAAAGAAATGAGCAAAAAGCTCATTGACTCTCTCCCATTAGCTATGTAGTCTAGTTATACAGTAACTAGATACGCTGCCTCAGGAGGTTGGTCTCCCATACTTTCATCATAAATGTCTCCAAAAAGTGACAACAACTCTTCTTGTAATACACTGAATCAAAGGAGAGACTGATATCTTTAACGACCTCCTTAAGGACTACCTCAGGAGGCCTACTAATATGCTGTCTATATCTTTTATTTCTTTCCGTCCATATATGCCACGACAAGCACCCAATAGCATTCCATATTAGCCCCTAAAGGGGAGAGTGACGCGTAATCTTTTGTGCTGCCTCCGTCATATCCCCCAATCTAATATCTGGACTGGATTGGGTGGGAACTGGAATATTCATTATTTTCCAGAAAGCGAAATCCAGGTGTTCCGCCAACGGAATTAAGAGAGATCTGGAATAAGAACAGTTAAAGAAAAGATGACTCCTAGTTTCATCTTCCAGATTACATAGCAATTTAGCAAACAAGCAGGAGGTACTTGTACTCATAGTTCAAAAAGCGACGCTTAAGCGTCGCTTTAAGCGAAAATAGCGGCAAAGCGGTTTTTTTGGACCGCTTTGCCAAACGCTTTATTCCAGTGGGTACTTGGGTCGGGTCGGGTAAACGGGTTGGGCCAACCCATTTACCCGTGTAGGGATAACTTAAATAGTTTTTTTTTTTGCATATCATGGTCTAGGAACGGGTTGGGCCAACCCATTTACCCGTGTAGGGATAACTTAAATAGTTTTTTTTTTTGCATATCATGGTCTAGGATAGACACCTGAGATGGACACCTTGCAAGAGGATGGACACCTTGCAAGAGGATGGACACCTTGCAAGAGGATGGACACCTTGCATTCATTACCAAAGCTGTGGATATAAAAAAGATAGCCACCTTTTGGAGTCCTGGGATGGACACCGACCTGTACAGGTTTATATATATTTTTTAAGATGATATGCAAAAATTATCAGGTTTATATATATTTTTTAGGTAATTATACATGTACAGGTTTTGGAAAAATTATATATATAAACAGGGGTATATATGCAATTTATAAAAAAATTGCAAATATTTACACATATGCCACTACCGCTTTAAGCGACGCTAAAGCGGTCAAAGCTGAAAAAGCGCTCCCTGGAAATTGGGAGCGCTTTGCGCTTTTTCGAACTATGCTTGTACTCCAACTTTTTAACTTCCTGAACGTGTTTAGGTGATCCCATTTCACCCTCCACAAGAGAATAGAGAATTTTGTCGACATCTTCGACCAAATTCCCTCAGCTAACATGTCCTTATGCTTTCTATCTCTAATACTTTTCACTATCCCCCCCAATTTATTTATCGGAGTACCAGATTTCCACACAATCGTACTATTGGCCCTACAATCCAAACATTTATCCACTAGGCTTCTTTCTGAAACAAAAGCTTTCCAAAAATGCGAATTCACAATAGGCCTGATTTGTATATCATTAAACTAATTAATTATATCTATGGGCTAATTAGTAATATTCCATTTTCATATTGTAGTATTAAGTATAACAGAATACAATTATACTAAGTTGTATATATATGATACTCATTGTTAATGGAAAGGGATCGAGTATCTCTTCCACTTATTTACATCTCAAACTCTTATATGTTCGACTGTGACGACTTTCTGGTTGAGAATCAGAAGTTTTTCGACAGCTTCAGAGATTTAGGCGTCCTCAATATTTTTTTTTTGAAGCAGTTAAATTTTTCATTTATAAAAATGAGGGGTGTTGCCATGAGAACTAACAATAAAATATAAAATATAAAATATAAAATATAAAATATAGATATAAATATAAATATGGAAACGAGAGCAAGTCTCATTTTGACACTTTCCACACAGCCATATTGCCTAGTATAGAAGCTAGGCTATCTGCCTCCGGAGGTTGGTCTTCCATATCTGTATCGTGCTAGGTCCCAAAGGTTGACAACAACTCTTTTTGAAGCTCTCTGGCCTAAAGGAGTTGTTGATGTCATTTAAAACCACCTTAAGAACCGTTTCTGGTGGTTTGAGAGAATGTTGTTGCCATCTTCTGATTCTTTCAGCCCATATGTGTCAACTCAAGGTTCCAATCATATTCCATAATAGGCCCCAAATTTGAGAGTGATGTGTTAGCTTTTGACATGCCTCAATTAGGTCCCTATTTTGATGTTTGGGGTATGTGGTGGTGGGTAGGCGTCCTCAATATTGCCCTAAACCTCTTATGTTGGCATCATGATTCTCTGTGTGGGTATGTGTAATATGTATCATTAGTATTCCCCCCAACCTTTGATCGATGGAAGACTCCATGTTCTAAAAAAATGATTATATACATCCTGATAAATTATAATGTTGTTGTACAACTTGTATGACTGTTGACTTGTTTTAATGTATGATTTGATATTATTATTGTTTAAAACCGAAGTTTTTTTTTTAAATACAAAGTTTGTTTTGCAAAAATATTAAACAAATATATTTTTTTTAAATTATCGAATAAATTTAGTGGATTGAAATTCTGAATTCGTCCGTTCGACATGCCCAGATACGTGAAGCGGAATGCATTAGGACAAATTACTCTTGGTTACAATGATCCTTCGATGTGGAGAAGCACCCTACACTTGCTATCCTCGATTGAAGAATGCAGGAGTTGCAATGACAAACTTGTGTGGAAAGGTGACAACTCTGGATTTACCATGAATAAGTTTTGGAATTCAACAAGGCTGCAACGTCTGAAAGACCCTTACATTGGAAGTAGGAATGTAACTTCCCAAAACATTTAACCTGCTCTAGAGACTACGTTAAAAGTAGGGATGTAACTAGGTCCGGGTCGGACCTGGCAGGAACTGGGTCTAAAATTAGACCCTTTTAAGTAGTTTGAACCAGAGTGGCAGGGTCAGGGTCCTAGGGTGCCGACCTAGTAAAAACCTGGGGGTATATATATTATATAATAAAATATTAACAAAATTCATAAATTAATGCATAACTTAGTCATTAAATTTAAATTTCTAAATTAATTAAATAATATTATTATTTATGGTTAGTTCTTTTAAATTTATTAGATCATTAGATGTATAGATTTACCGTCTAGTGTCAATGAGTCTAAGCTCACCCCCTAAAAAATTATCATTGGGTTTTGCCCATAATTCATTATCATTAATGAATAATGATATTTAATTTCATCAAAAAAAAAGTCGTGAAAAATAGAGAGAGAAATATAGGGTGTACCTTCCAAAATCCTAGCATTGGAGGGACAAATTGTCTAAGTTCGGATGTGTGAAATCTGCATTTTGGAGTTTAGGCAAAAGAAAAACTTCGTAAAAGTAAAAAGAACAGCAAACACTATTATGAGATATTTTGATTTTTGAATGCATAAAGTACATTAAAAACTAGTATTTCTACCTTTTTTTAGAAATATCACCAAGTTCATTAAGATCAGTAACAGGAGGAACCCAAATCTCAGTAAAGCGATTGCGTAAGGCAGGTGAAAGTTCTTTCTTTCCATAATCCCCTCCAGGATTCATTGTTGCTAGAATAAGAAATTTATCATGTGCTTTTATTTTCTCGAGAGTGTGGCCTCCTTTCTCGGCTAAAGACTAAAAAACATAATTTTATTTAAATAGAAATTCAAAATTGTTGTAACTACTACATATTGTTGTGACTATTTGTGAGATAGAATAAGTTGTTAAGACAATAATATCAATGATTTATGGACTTGCAGATTTACAGATTTTTTTTGAAGCAAGTTTATCATTCAATAAAAATGAAGGGTGAAACCCTGAAATTACAATGGAGAAAAACAAGTCAATAAAAACATGAAGATGAGCACTAGGCTCTTCTTGACACTTTCCACTCGGCCATACTCCTGACGGGATTCAAAATATCTCCCTTAGGAGGTTGGTCTCCCATATTTGTATTATGTTGGTCCCAAAGGATGACAACAGTTCTTCTTGAAGCATTCAGTCTTGAAGAAGATCCTGATGTGTCCTTGATGGCCTCTTTGAGAAATGTTTCTACTTTCTAGTGGTCTGCAAGGTTTGGGATGCGCCTTTGCACGATGCGCCACCACCTAGAGCACTTGAGCTTTTGCGCGCAAAAACGCGCCTTTGCGCCAGTGGCATTTTCGTAAATTTATATAAAAAATAAAGGTTTTTCACATATTTTTTATATACCTAAAATATATCTACTTCATAAAATATATCAAAATAGTTAAAGTAGTTCAAAACACATAGACTAGTTCAAACTTGAAATACATAATACGATCCATAGGTGATCCTGTGTCCTCTTTAGCCGTTTATAGAACAAATGATTTACATCTATAGGTTCAGGTTGGGGTTCACCCTCATTGTTTTCATTAAATTCGGCTATTTCGAAAACCCTAAAAAATAACAAATTAATTAAAAAAAAACACAACCCTAATCTCTGAAATGAGATGAAGGAAGATAAAACAGAATTAAAAAAAAAATCTGCATGCTAAGGAAGATGCGCCTGACGCTTCTCCCTTCCAAGGCGCATCCGCACATATGTGCGCATAATTCGCGCATATGCGCGTGCATCCTGAACTATGGTGGTCTAAGAGTGTGCTGCCTCCACCTGCGATTTCTCTGTTTATATGTGTTAGCATAAGGTCCTAAAGCATTCGATAATAGGCCCCAAACTTGTGAGTGATGTGTGAGTTTTTTTGACAAGCCTCAATAAGGTCTCCTAGCCTGATGTCTGGATAGTTTATGGTGAGTGTGGAGAATGTTTAGGATTTTCCAGAATATATCATTCAGGGTTTCTACTGAGAGTAGCATGGCTCTGGAATAGGTGCAGTTAAAAAATAGGCGACATTGTTTCATCCACTGCATTGCAGAGGATGCAGGTGGGTTGTATAGGCATACCCCAGCCATTTAACCTTACGAAGATGTTTAAATGAACCCATTTTATCCTAGGAAAATGGAGAATTCGGTGGGCTTCTGTGCCCATACGCCATATATCTTCAGCTAGAATTTACAGATTTACCGTTTTCAATAATAAATGAGAGCCTATAATGGGTAATTAAGATCTGAAAGACTTCATCCTTTCTAATTAGCATTCATAGGTATTCGTACACTCCAAGCATAGCCACAATTCGGTTATTACTCGTCTCTAATTACAAGTAGAACGGTATTAAATAATTAGTTCTGATAAGAATAGTTATCTCAGATTACCAATAACAAAAAAAAAGTAGAGAAGCAATGCACTCTTAAACATTAAAGGGAGACACAACGAGGATAGTACGGATTACTAAAACAAAGAATTTTATTTGCACTAGACGGCAGTATGCATAACAAAAACAAAAACAAAAACAAAAACAAAACAAAATTGCCCCACACTCGATGACAAATGTGGGCTGTGGCCATTTATCATGGATTAAGAACATATAGTAGACACTTTTCACTTTTGTAGTCAGTGGGATTTTGGGAGACATTATTACTCCTGTTTTTTTTATGGATTAAAGCTTTCATTGCCGAAAGTAGAGTAGGGCAGAGCCCAAGAATGCATATGTAGGGAAATGCAGATACATAAGATATAGATATAAAGTAAAAACCAAGGTTTTTTAGGCGGCCATGCGGTCCGCCTAGCCGCCTAGGCGCTTCAGGCGGTCGCCTGAAAATAGGGTAAATTTGCATAATTTACCCTGAACTTATATATATTTGCTAAAAAATATGGGTAAATTCAGAAACATTTAAAAAAATATATACATCAATTTTAAAACCTGAAATTACTAATACAAAGTAATAGACTATTAATCTAAAATTTAAATGTAAATACATAGATTATAAGACTTCTATAAATTTAGGGTTAGAAAGGTGCAAGAAATAAGAAAGAAAAGAGATTAGGGTTTTTTAAAACCCTCAACCTCTTATTTAAATGACTTAAGTCATTTAAATGGGCCTTAAATGGGTGGTTGGGCCTTATATTTAAATTTAAAAAAAATAAAAATAAAACAGACCTATTGGGTTAGGCGGGTCCGGGTCGGATCCGACCCGGACTCGCCTAACCCGCTCCAGCGCATGAAGGCAAACGCCTACATGCGCTGGAGCGCATAGTCGCCTATGCGACGACTAGGCGTCGCATGAAAAAGCTTGGTAAAAACATGTAAAAGCATTGTCGCTCTCTTATATAGCTGTGACCATGACTAACTAGCCATGGACTGGTGTCTCAAGAGTTTGGACTCCCATAGAGTAATGGCTTGAGTTACCAGCATAGGGGACAAGTAGTTTATAATTGGATACCCCAACTCTGGAGCCTAGTGAGGGTGTAAAGGCTTTTAACTTTGATTCTCCATAAAAACATGGAGAATTTTTGGACCATATGCCAGAGTTTAAATCTTGTATGATACCCTTGAGCCTTACTGTTTCTGAGTGTTTGGAGGGAGCTATTTGAAGTATCATATAGCTGCTCAGGCAGCTGATGCACTTATCTATTAAATCTCCGTTGGCTATTATAGTTTTCCACATATGGTAATCTAGGGTGGGTCTAATCTCAATTTCCCCTAGTCCTCTACCTTTTATATATCTAAGTTTGATCCAATCAGCTACTTCCCCAAACACTATGATGTAGATCAAACTACATGAACTATTTAGTGGTTTCTGGCTCTATGCATGATTGCATGAACAGAGACCCAAATTATTCTTCATAATGGGCCTTAAACTTTCTGGCTCTAATATGAAGACAAGTATAAACTATAAACATGAGAGCGGGGAAGCAGGAGGCAACTTCTGATTAAAGCATATTTTTGCAGGTATTGCTCCCACTTCTATCTTTAGGTGGTGAATTCTACATCATCGGTGGATTCCGATTTCTGTTAATTTACATTTGGAAATTGTTCATTCTGATCTGTGGATTTAGATCCAATCTTGGAGGAAGATTAGTTTGGATATTGGAAGAATTTAATCCTTACCCTCTATCACACTATCAAGAGTCAAGAACATATATTAAACTTGTTACGAATGTCAACATTATTGATTAATTGCTAATAAAGAACTCTATGTAACTTGGGCATTGCCCTTATTTTTTTAACGAAATTTAATTGCTTTCAAAAAAAAACATATATTAAACACTTTTATTTTGTCACCTAGATTAGGCATGTTCTTAGAGAACATGTGTTACGAACTTGTTACTTGCAATTTCAGGGTATTAGTGTAATGGTAATTGTATGAATTACCTAGAGTAGATGTTTCAATTTATTACTAGATTATTATTTCCAAAAACTGTAATCAGTAATCATTACAGAGTAACTGTTACTGCATGGGAAAAAACCCAACAAACTCATGAATTTGCCACTCAATTCTCATATTACCCAGTCACGCACTTATACAGGTAGTAAGAGTTCCCAACTTGTGTTACAATAATTTCTTATTTTGAAGTCTACCTAATGTTTAGGAAAGTTGCCGCATTTCTTAAAAGAAAATTGCAAAAAAAATGAAAGGAGAAAAACTGAGAAAGTAATTTGGTTGCAAAAAAAATCTCACCAATGTCCTTTCAGGCTCTAACACGCTATTTAACCGCTCAAGCACACTGTCATCTGCCAAAGAAATCTCATCCAAAAGAAAAAGATGGCCCTCTTTCATTGCTTCGACAAGAGGCCCATCTTGCCAGATGAATAATGTATGCCACTTCTGCTGCAGATTTGTCAGCTTCAATTTTATATCATTTAACTCATGAAGATCTTGTTTTGTAACATCAGGGAAATCATTTGGATTTTTTTTGTACCGAATTAAAATTTTTTTAAGGTGATTCAAAGTTGAAGAACCACTGACAATGTCTAATGGAATATTCTGCAACAAGAAAAATCGTTAACAGAGTTGAATTCAGAAAAAACAACTTTATAACAAAGAAAGCACTTAAAACATACTGGTAAATGAAGGAAAAAATTTGAAAGTTTCAGACGATCAATTTGGTCGTTATACTCTGTTGTCAGTCTTGAGCGATCACAAACAGGTTTATAACCCTAAATAGATAGAACAAAAGTTAGAAAGACAATTAAAAGTTACAACAATTAAAAGTTAAAACAATTATAAAAAATTAAAATTAGAAATTAGAAATTGAAAAAAAAATTAATAAACTCAAAAAAAAGAAAATATTGAGCGAGGAAAACATAAGAGTGAAGGAGATTACAAACCCCAAGAAAATCGGATGATTCGGTATACTGATGACAATTCAAAGTTAGCAATTTTATTTGCAAAACAGCACTGAGAAATTGACAAACAGTTGTCTTTCCACCACCAGTATCACCAACAAGAAGAACAGGCTCATGTAAACTATAGCAACGCATTACAAGAAAATATAACCTCTGCATGCTTGCAGTCCATGTAATACTGTAGTCAAAAAAGAATTTAAGATTATATAAAAAAAGATGAGCCATAAATAGCAGAACTTATTAACAAAGACATAAATAGTTTAATGAACTAACTTTATTGGTTCACCAGACCCATCTATTGATTTCTCTTCGGAAGATGCTGTCGATATCTATTGTTATGAATAGAAAAAAAATGTCAGCTTGATATTTTTTTGCAAATAGAATTTTCTTCATTTATATAGTCAAAACAGCTAATCATAGAGTTATCTGTGATGGAAGTATGGGAGACCAACCTCCTAAGGCAACGTATCTAGTTACTGTATAACTAGATAACTAAAAATAAAATCAATGAGCTTCTTGCTCATTTCTTTTTACTTCTGTTTTTTATTTCTATACTCTATGTAAACTAGACATTGGCCTTTTTTTTTAATGAAATTTATTTGCTTAAAAAAAAAACTAATCATAGAGTAAAAAAATTAAACTAGGCATTATGATTGTGGCTTCATGTCACTAACCACAAGCACATCATAAAAAACATATGCACACCAAGCAATACATAAAACAAAAGACTCATTTTTGCCCTCACTAGAGGACAAAAGTTTTTTTATAAAGTTCAAGTCCATTAGAAATGGAATAGATAAAAATGAAAAGAGAAAATACATAATAGAGATAGAGCTAATCTACCTAGTGTGAGAGATAGGTATGCCCATCGACACTATTTCTATATAGCAGTTTTTTTTATAGGTCTTTCGGCCTAGGAAATTGCCTCTTAGTTTTTTTTGATGAATTAAAGATTTTCATTGCTAAAAAAAAAGTAGGGGTGGCATTGCCTGAAATACAAATATAAGGAAATGAATTTCCGTGTAAAAATGTCAATAACATAAGGACATACAGGTTCATTGTCACTCTCTTATACAAGTATGTCCCCGGCTTAGGGCGCCATGGACTGATGTCTAAAGAGTTTGGACCCCATAAAGAGTTATGACCTGCAATTCAGTATTTCAGTCTGTCTCTGAGACCGAATAGATTGCTTTTTTGGTAGGGTGTGGCACAAATGTAGTGCTCAACTCTTACTTACTAGATCACTAAGAGTGTTAGCTATATAGGAAAAAGTTGAGGGTGTGGGAAACTCCTCTATCCCCCATTTCCCCCCCCCACCACCACATTTTAATTTCTTTTCTACTTTGTAATCTCAGGATATCACCCTTCATTATTATCAATGAAAATTTTTAATGTTTCCAAAAAAAAAAGTATAAGCTGTGTGATTAGAAATTGAACATGTTAAATAATTAATTACATATTGTAGGTAGTAATCATCCATGGTTTAGTGTGTTTGTTGAAGAATAAAATGAAGTAAAAATTTGAAGGGAAATATACCTGGGTGTATAATTTAAGACAATATTCCGAGACATCCGAGACAGGAAGTCGGGACTCCAAAACTTTCCGGACAACCTTCTTCTCACTATCCTCGCGTAGTCTTTCAGCAAGTACAAAATACCCATCATGGGCCAAATCATCGTATGACTTACCAAACCTAGAAAAACGGTTGGCCCATCGAAACAAATCTCGAGGAGTAATGAAACCATGCTTTCCAGCAAAAACATTACTATCTTGTCTGTGCAATTGTAAGTCTTTAAACACATTAACCATTTTTTTGGCATAACTTTCTGGAATCTTACATCTCTTCTCTAAAATTGTGCTAAGCTCCGACTCTGGAATTTCATCGACATGGATTTCTACAAACCGATTGCGAAAAGCTCGAGATAACATTTTACGACCAGCATATAATGTTGGTGGATTCTGAGTAGCAAAAAGCATAAAACTTGGGTGTGCATATATCTTTTCCTGAATCTCAGGAACAAATAATTCTCTGTTATCATCCAATAGCCTATTTAAAGCTTCCAGCACATCTGAAGGAGCAAGATTAAGTTCATCTAAGACAATCCAATGACCCTTACGAACGGCTTTAACCAATGGCCCTTCTTGAAACTCCAGCATTCCAGAAGAATTAGTTATATAAGAACCAAAATATTCCTGTAAATCTGTGTGATCGTGATTATTGATACGTATAAACTCATGACCAGTCACTGATGCAAGATACTGAACAAGACTGGTCTTTCCACTAGATGTTGGTCCCTGTAGAAGAACTGGGTATCTTTTGATATAAATTGCACATGCAATATTTTTCAAGTGACCCTTGACACTTTCTGTAATGATATAATCCCCCGAATTCGGTAAATTTTTATTCAAATAATCAGTGTATTTAACAGAAGGAAGCACCTTGCCACCTAGTAAGTGGTCTTTTATTAAGTCGTTCATTATTTGGGTACTAGGACCATCCAGTGAGGTAACGAAAAACATACTGAAGCCATCAAAAATTGCTCTCTCTAAATTAAATTTTTTTACAGCATACCTTACATATTCCATGGCTCGCGAAAGGGATCTTAAACTAAATTGAGGTTTTTGATTAGCACCATCCTGTAGCCTCACCTCATATACTCCCTTTGCTACTTTGTAAAATTTAACAATATTCCGTAAAAGCTTGTCTTCACACTTGAAACTGCCGACCATAAATTGCTTCACAAAGAGAAAAAGATCATCGTCATCCAAAATCTCATCAACAAAATGTTCAGTGAACCTGCTTCTTAGGGAGTGAGACAGGTCGCGTTTCCCAGCATCTGTTGCAGGATTCATACAAGCAAACATGCGAAAAGAAGGATGACGCTCTACATGACTCACATCACCCCTTTCAGCAAGACAGATTGAACCACGCTCTCCATCTAGAACGCCATTTATTCTCTGTAATGTCTCTGCTGGAGCAAGATTGATTTCATCAAGTAATATCCAATGACCATTTCTCAAAGCATTAATGAATGCTCCTTCAACAAAAGAAAATGACATAGACGAGGAACTACAAATAATATTGTTTGTAAAATTAAGTCGGGCTGAAAACGACTCCCAATCATGGCGATTTTCAGCCAAAGGTCTCTTTCTCTTTAAACCACTCTTTGGTACTGTTTCTTCTGAAATACAAAAATGAAGAATCCGATCTACAGCTCTCTTTATGTAAGATAGTAGAGGTATCCATTTCTTATCCATGATAAGTTTTTTACAGTTAGAAAGAAATTCTGCATTTTTCTACATTCACCAAGGCGTTAATTAGAAACTAATAGAAGAAAAATGAGAAATTATTAACATAAGAACATATGTTTGCATACCTCTACAGATTTTGTGAAGTTCTTGCAAAATAATTCAACCAACTCTTGATGAATTTGAACACAAATAGAACCAGCAGATATGGGCTTAAATCCTCCTAACAAATCAGCAATATCACTTTGCTGACTCATATTCTGGAAAATAAAGAAAACATGGTAGACCATTATATTGGATATTTAGATTTTAAATGCAATAAAGATGAGAGTGCATATGCAAAATAATTCCAAATATTTGGAGACATACCAATACAGTGAGAGTCTTCCCGAGCCTCGTAGCAAGGTTCTGAACAAGTGTGGTTTTACCAGTACCAGTTTCCCCTACTAACAAGATAGGCTCATTGTACTTCACACAGCATGCAATCCTCTCAAGAATATGAAGAGAACTGCGGAGATCAACAAATTGCCGATTCTGAGTGGGAAGCTGCACAAAATTATTAAAAAATATAAGCTTGTGTTGAAAAAAAGAAAAATAGATCAACCTATATGATGGAACTTGTTTGATTGGGAAACTTACATGTGCAACATCCTGCAAGCATTCAATCGTAATTCTCCCAACTTGTAAATTGAGCCTAGAAGACTGCAATAATATACATTATATACTGAAATGAGTATTTATGTAACTCTCAATCATAAACTAAATTAAACGGCAATAAAGTTGAAAATCCGAGGAGACCTTAATTATCGGCTTGTTAGGAGGATATAAATTTTCATAATCAACTACTGGTAAAGTCCAGATCATAGAAATTTCATTCATCATATATCGCCGATGTTTAGAAGATGAAGAGAATGAAACAAAAATATCCACAGCCTGAAAAAAACAAAATAAAATAAAATAGAAGTGAAGTGATAAGTTAAAAAATAAAATGCAATTTTTTTTTGAAGCAGTTAGATAACATACTTAGTAGTAAACTTATGAAACTTAATAAAATGCAAATTGCACACCTCTTCATAAATGCTTTTACAATTGGACTCTGAAAATGGAATGCTAGAAAAGCAACAAGGTAAGGCAGCAACTCTCTTTGAAAACTTCAAAAGATGTCTGGAAAAAAAATGGAAATCTATCAAATATAAAATTACGTTAAACCCATAAACAGACCTGATCAGAAAATCCCATCTTTTGTAATTAACTAATTATCAGAAAAAAATTTAATTTATAATTATGATTGTTTCTTGTTTGTTTTCTATATTAGGGATACACCGGACACCTTGTGTATCTGCAACTTGTGAACATTCTATTTTTTTCATAATGAAAGTGAATAGCGAATATGGAAGCAAAAAAATAGCTGCACACAGTAAAAGCACACTTTTCTTGCACGAATTACCTTAGTGAGAACTTGCTCAAATCGATACATGAATTTGCATTACTTAACTGGAAACCTCCAAAATTATTATAAGCAATAGAATTGGCCTTTTCAAAAGTCTCTGCCGAAACAAAATTATATTATCATTTATCCAAAAAAAAGTTAAAAAACTATAACATAAACCATCCAAAAGACCAATACCTAAAATTTTTGATGCGTAGCCATTCAAACATGGATATTTCTTATTCATAATCTCAACCATATCCTTACTGCTTGGAGGTGGAACCAACACTCTCCTCCACAAGACATTGAAGCCACTTTTTCCTGATAGAATGATATAAACTAATTATAATGATACGTAAATACAAAACAATAAGATAAGATAATTAGAATAAGTGATGTCCAAAGTAGAGAGTTTGCAACCTTACACCGTCTTACCCTCCAGAACAAGGAGGAGAATGTGTACACTCAGGTACTCAATCAACCCACATTTTTCTGGAATATCTATCAATTAAATGCTTAAGAGATGAACTGCCCCACCTTACTTGTGGAATATGAATATCTATTAATTAATTAGAGAGCGAATATCTTGCCCTAAACTCAAGAACCAAGATGAGAATGTGTATACTCAACCAACCCACATTTCTCTGAAATATCTATCGATTAAATGCTTAAGAGATGGACTGCCCACCTAACTTGTGGAATATCTATCAATTATTTAGAGAGGGAATATCTATCAATTAGAGGACCTTGAAGAATTTCCGAAGGAAATAGTATCACTTGCATTCACCCTAGATGACATGACCAGAATGAGCTTTACTAAGGGGTTGTTTCTTCTAATTCCAGCTAAACCTTTTGAAGGAGGGTTAGTCCTCCTCTCCTGTATCAGAACATATCCATCAGCAATTCAGCATTGATCACAGCCTCTCCAATGAAGTTAAAACCGCTGTTTCTTCTACCCCGGAGGAGAAGTCAGGACACAGTTCTTCTCCTGACATCTGTTCAAGGATAGCTTTCCAAAAGCACTCCTCCCTTGAAAAAATATATCAGCTGAACAAGGTTAACCGGAAGCCTTGCTCACTTCATATCTGATCTATTTCCATCCAGTATCACTCCACTCCTACACCATCAGATCGGAAAAGCAACAGACACAGTGATCACCGGCTCACCACCATCAGAGTGCAACTCTTTTTCTAAAAAGAATCACCTACTTTTAGGCTCTTGTGCAGAACCAACAAGATTCTCAATGTTCATGCTCACTAAAAGCCCCACTATCTTTAGTGGACTTGTTTCTTTGGTGGCACTTGTTTCTTAGTGGCACTTTAGTGCCATTGAACTAGAGTATCAGGAAATAAGAAATCCAAAAAGTTATAGTATTGAGCTCAATAAGAAAACTATTAGGGGTCTTATACAATTTTTCATAAAAGCTTGGATGCACGTGTCTCTTGATCTCTTTATAGACTATCTCTATAGATCTTTGAGAGTTTTTGTAAACGCACCAGTTACGATCAGCCCAAATTTGCCAAGCTGCTGTTCCAAGCTAAACCTAATACAGTCTCCAGAAGCTAGAGGCTCTGATGAAGCTCTGGATAGTTTCTGTAACATCAAGTGCAAATCCATGTCGTGTTCTGGAGAATGTTATGACTATCATCATTCATTAGTAGTATGGTACTATGGCTCTGGCCTCTGTCCATAGATTAATGCGTTCATCTAAATTAATGATCCAATACATTGAAATCAAAGTTATAAAAGGTAGAGATATCATAGCTCATGGAATCATTGTCAAAATGATGTATACAATTTGTGGGATTGGAATTCATCCAACAGTGTGGCTAGATTTAAGTTCAGATACTCTCTGAGATCTAATAAAAGGATGTAATGTTGATCAAATGGAATCCAACAGTTATATCACAAATGCGATTAGAATCCACCAAACGGATTAAAGGAAATACTGCTAAAGCAGTTAGTATTCCTGTATTTCAGAGAGAGATGAAGGTGTGGATAAAATGGTAAAAACCTCAAATTAGGCCAAGAATCAAGTTAACCTCCACTCATGTGTCCACTCCCACTATGTAAGAGTGGGAGTTCAAAATGAGAGTTAGTCTAACTAATTAGAGGGCCAGAGCCTTGATTGAGTCTCGCGCGAGATAGCGCGGGTAGCTGGCGATATCTCCTCGCGATATGCCTATATCTCCCCATTTCACCCCATTTCGCCCCATTTCACCCCATTTCACCCCATTTCTCCCCATTTCACCCCATTTCTCCCTATTTCACCCCATTTCTCCATTCATGATTTTCTCCTCTCCTCTCTTCTTTTCTTATTTTTTTGCATACCCTAGATGATTTTTGAATTTTTTTAAACCTTTTTTTTTTAAACCTAATTTTGAATTCTAAAATTAATGATTACACTTCATCACTACTCTTTAGTTAAGTATGATATTCACTATTACTTTATAATATATTGAATATATATAAAAAAAATAATAATACACTTGGTGCTATGCAGTCGAGATAGCACGCTATCTCTCCCGCAGTCCCGCTATCTCCCCATCTCCCCAAGTGCCGGCGCTACGCGCTATGACGCAACTCAAACTTTAGGCCAGAGTCATGACTCGAACCAAATCAAACCAAGGACTAATTAGTACATTGTAATGAGCTACATGAAAAAATCACGTAGAGTGGCCAGCATATCTTAGGATGGGAATTTATCACAGAAAATGTAGTAAATTCTAAAACATGAATAATATCGTAAATGTGCTCAATTGTAAAAAAAAAAATAAGATAGAATAAGAGGTTATGTTCACCATGAAATGACTCCAATTTTGAGCTTGATATGGTAGCAAAAAGACAAAAGGATTGAGCTACAGTGATTGGCTGCAATTTGAAAATATAAATTAAAGAATAAAGAAAAAATGTAATTTGACTGCAATACATAAAAAACTAACAATGAAGCTTGTTGAATAATAAACCATTGGGGTATGAGTTTTTATGTATGTGGAAACAAAAATTGTATTTTTGATCACAGACTTCAAATTCTTGTAGAAACATAAGGTTCAAAAAACAGCTAACTAGCGACTAGTTTTGGACCCAGTAAGGGTAGTTTGAAATACCCCAAGAAGTGATGTGCCAAATACTTGTGCCTCAATACCAAGTGCACCAGGGGTATATTTTTAAAAAAATTAAAAAAATATAAAATATGAAATATAAAATATTCAGAATAGTAGTGGATTAGTAAAATCTTCTAAGCAAAATAGAGTAGATAAATAAAATATTTTAAAAACCTAAAACATAATGGTAAAATAGAGATAAATGTCTATTGGTAATTTTATTTTATTTTAAATTATTTGTGTTGGTTATTAGGTGGATCCAGACCCAATCTGCTCGATAACCCGATTATTTTAGGCGCGCCTAAATTCGATTCAACTTGACGCCTCAACATCTAGGGTAAACATGTACCTATCTCCTTACAGTCCCTATCTATTTTTCTGAATGAAAAAATAAATAACCTTGTTAATTTTAAAAAACTTTGTTTAATAAAGGAACTGCAAGCGATTAAATAAATTGCTAAAACTTTAAAATATGAGAAGTTTGGGACAAAATATGATAGCAATATATCTAAAGTAAGTGTGTTAAAAATCAAAATACACAAAAACCAGTTCAAACCCTCTAAATCAATGAGCTACAAACTTATTTTAATTATTTCAAAATCCCTAAATGGAACATGCTCTTCAATTTACTATATCAATCAATCCTCAATTTACTTATATGGGTATCTTAAAAACAATGCAAACTACTCTCGAATCCCAACCATATGGTAAATGAATTTTATCTAAAGTAGAGATGAAAATGTAGTGAGAATTGATAATTTACCACATACCTTGTTAACAAGTATTAAAATTATTAAAGGAAAGAAGTAAATGGAATTAATTATTCCATAATTAGTAACAACTGCATTAGTTGTATTTCTGTTTTATTGTTATTTCCTTC
The DNA here is from genome assembly GCA_001185155.1 of Zostera marina. Taxonomy (NCBI): domain Eukaryota; kingdom Viridiplantae; phylum Streptophyta; class Magnoliopsida; order Alismatales; family Zosteraceae; genus Zostera; species Zostera marina. Next base: position 196,357 of record LFYR01001770.1, on the reverse strand, counting down.
CATGTAATGATCCACTACCATAATAAGGCAAGGTTCCGGGTGCGCGCGCATATGCGATGATGCGCCCCCAGAGGGAGATGCGCCAGGCGCATCTCCCTTAGCCGGATCCGGGTCGGATCCGGGTAAAATCCGACCCGGATCCAGGCCTGTTTTAAGTTATTTAAATAACTTAAAACAGTGTTTTGTTTTTATTTTTTAAAAAAAAGGCAAAAAAAATTTATTTTAAGACCTTATAAATTTTTAGCATAAAAATTTATACATTGGTCCATGGAAAGAGCTATATTATTTTTAATATAAGCTCCTCCCACTCTTTAGACTTCATATTTGTTTTAGACAAAATGAATCTTTATTTATAGACCAACCTTCTTTGTGTTTTTTGAATTCTATCGATGTGGGACTAAAAATGTGTGGTTAAATAAATTATTATTATAGAGTATTTTTTATGTTGTAGATGTATTAAAGAAGGCCCAGCCCAGCCCATTACGTTATTATTTTTTAAAAGCCTCTTGGGTTATTTATTATTTTCTTTTTATAAAAGCCTCTCTTTTATAAGTTTAAAGAAACCCTAGCCATTTATAGAGCTATATTATTACGAAAATACCCCTAAATGATTAACCGGTTTTTAAACCTTGGTGTTACAATGAATTATAAGGTGTTATAATAATTAATAAATAGATGTATTATATTAATTTTTCTATCCAATATATTTTTAACTAAAAAATTTAATTAATATAATTTAGATATATAAAAAAATATTAATTTCCTATAGTTTTATAAATATTTACGAAAATGCCACTGGCGCATCTGAGCGCATATGCACGCATATGCTCAGATGCTCCAGGCGGCGGCGCATCGCGCAGAGGCGCATCCGGAACCTTGCCTTCAAGGGATGTTAAGTTCTTAGAGGATGACTTCTCGTTAAACAAATTGCTTCTAGATCATCGGTCTACATCAGAACAAGTTTTATCGAAGGACCAAACAGTTCAGACCGGCTCATCTGATCTGAGACCAGTAATTCCACATCAAGATGAAGACAGAGCAAATGAGAAGGGCAATCCAGAATTATCGTCTGCTTCAGCTAATCAGCAGCAGAACAATGATCAACCAGAGGTTGATAGGTCACCAGAGGACATCTCTACTCCAGTGAACATAGACAAGTCAATCTAGTCTGAAAAGAATGAGATGGTGGTGTACACCAGGAGAAGACAAGTGGAGGATATTGTGCCATTTCAGGCTGAATTGTCTCCCCTAGCGGGGGATATTGTGCCATCTCAGGATGAATTGTCTCCCCTAGTGGAATCACCATTTACTGTTGCATCAGGATCTATTTATTCTCCATCATCAGAATTCTCATGCGATGATTCTTCTTCTCCCCCGGTCAGAGTGACAAGAGGAATGGTGAAACATAATCCCAAATATGCTCTATCAGTAGCAGCTTGTGAGGTACCTATACCTAAATCTCCTAAATATGCATTGATGAATGAAAATTGGAAAAAGACCATGGAAGTTGAATTCGATGCTTTAATAAAGAACAACACTTGGAAACTAATTCCAAAGTCTGAGGAAGACAATGTGATCAATACCAAGTGGGTTTTTAAAGCAAAGCAGAAGGAGGATGGCACTGTGGAAAGGTACAAGGCTCGTTTGGTTGCAAATGGGATGAGGCAGGTAGAAGGCTGTGACTACAATCAAACTTTCAGTCCAGTAGTAAAAGCAAATTCTATTAGGCTGGTTCTCACTGTGGCTGTGACCAAAGGGTGGCAGATGTTCCAAGTCGACATCTCCAATGCTTTCCTGCATGGGAACCTGGAAGAAAGAATTGTGGTGTGTCAACCTTTCGGATTTATTGACAAACAATTTCCTGATCATGTTTGTCTTCTCCAGAAATCCTTATATGGGCTGAAGCAATCCCCCAGGATGTGGTATAAAAGGCTGAGAGAATTTTTGAAAATTCAGGGGTTTAAGGAAAGCTATTGTGACCCTTCCTTGTTTATCTTATCCATCGATGGACAGGTCATGTATCTCTTCACTTATGTTGATGACATTGTAGTTACTGGTTCTGATCCAATTTTTGTGAAAGAAATAATTAATTTCATGGGTAAAGAATTTGCCTTGAGAGAATTGGGAGAACTGAGCTACTTTCTGGGTACTCAGGTGAGAAAGTGTGAAGAAGGGCTACATTTGTCTCAACAACAGTATTTGGTGAATCTACTGAAGAGCTGCAAGCTAGACAATATGAAGCCTTCTTCAACTCCCATGGAAGCTCAACAGGATCTATTCTCTGAGGAAGAAAGCATCTCTGACCCTAAGGAATACAGGAGAATTATCGGGTCTCTTCAATATTTAACATTGACAAGGCCTGATATTCAATTTTCAGTCAATAAACTCTCTCAATTTTTGTGTGATCCTAAGCCAGTTCACTGGAATGCTATGAAGAGGATTCTGCGATTTCTCTCAGGGTCTCAAAATTATGGCATCACACTCAAAAAGGTTGAAAAAATCACTATTTCTGGCTTCTGTGATGCTGACTGGGGGGGTGACACTACTGACAGGAAGAGTCAAACAGACATCTTAATATTTCTTGGCAACACTTTGTTGGCTTGGTCTTCCAAGAAGCAACAAACTTTGGCCCGTTCAAGCACTGAAGCTGAATACAGAGCAATTGCAACTACTGTGGAGGAACTTGAAGGGATCAAAGCTCTACTTATTGAATTAGGGGTAGAGGTTGAAACTCCTTTGAAAATCCTTACTGATAATAAAGGAGCTTCATTTATAGCCAACAATCCTATTGGACACATGAAACTCAAACATGTGGCCATGGATCTTAGATTTATTCGAGAAAGAACAGAAAATGGGACTCTCACTGTTGATCATATTCCAGGGAAATTACAGAAAGCAAGCATCCTTACTAAAGCCTTGAGACCCAAGCCTTTCAAGGAACTTCAATTCAAACTTGTCAGAGATTCTCCTCAAGTTTGAGGGGGCATGTTAACGAGTATTAAAATTAGTAAAGGAAAGAAGTAAATGGAATTAATTATTCCATAATTAGTAACAACTGCATTAGTTGTATTTCTATTTTATTGTTATTTCCTTCCATGTAATGATCCACTACCATAATAAGGTAGTCGAGATCTTCTACTTTACAGCCTATATAAACTACAGGCTGGCTGATATAGAATTACGATTCTTTCCTACATTGTATTGTAAAAACATTCAGTTACATACTTCAATATACCTAGTTTTAAAAAATGAAATTGTTAACACTTAATTTGATCGTAGTTTGAGTTGCTCCATAGCACGTAGCACCGTCTACCTGCGCTATGGGGATATAGCGTGCTATAGCGCCTCCATATCGCCAAGTGTATTTTTAAATTTTTTTAAATACCATACTTAATATACCCTGTATTATGCAATCAATATTCAATATATTATAAATTAATAGTCGATACCATACTTAACTAAAGAGTAGTGATTAGAGTTAGGGGAGAAATCGTGAATATAGAAGAGAAATGGGGAGAAATAGGGTTTATAAATATTAACCTTATTTGGGTATCCGGACGGATCCTGACCCGGATCCGTCTAAGGCCCACTACTCATAGCACAGATAAATAGCGCCGGCTACCCGTGCTATGTGGTATATAGCGCGCTATAGCGCGCGCAACTCAAACTATGAATTTGATCATTTCTAAGCTATATGAAATAGAAATTATAATTAATAAAATGGCAGAGTTTTATGCACACTAAAGCTCCTAAAGTGGAAAAGCTCTAAGTGAAAATGTTTTTCACAAGGACTTTTTAAACTATGAGGATTGTCAAGGTTTGATGTCTAGGAGTGCATCTATAGAAGTATAGATTATACACCATCTAGTGTATTAAAGAGTGTTTGGGTACACTTGGTGCATTCCTGAGCCTGTAGTATTTTTATTCTTTGCAATTTATAAATTGATAAATTCAATTAGTTTCAAAACAAAAGTGGTATAACCTCCCCATGACCAGTTGCAAATGTATTTGAACCTTCCAACAAAGGTAATAAGGTAGACTGAAGTTCGGAAGGTGCTTTGTCTATATCTTCCAACACTAACCAAAATCCCTCTTGTACAGCCTGTTTAAACAATCGATTAATTTAATCTTTTGAGATAAAACAAGACTTCCAAGATAAACATCAACTTTTTATCTATCAAACCTGTGTGAGAGAACCAGATTGCCATATGAACTGGCCAGGCTGCTCAGCACAAATATAACAACCAATCAATGTCTTACTATCCATTTGATCGTCCATGTGAATAAATAAGACTGAAATGACAACAAGAGAATCTGTCATGATTTTTTTGTATGGAAAGCAACACATTTTGATATCGAACACGATATGAATTAGGAAACTTGACTGTTTAAAAGTCTTTGTTCTTTATTCTTTTTTTTAAAATATTGCAATTTCTAATAGATACTAATCCCAGATACCATGTTAATAATTTAGAACTACATGCCCGTCATAAATAATTTCGAAATTTCTCATTAGAGCATACCTTTTCTCCCATAAGAAACTGCCAGCATATTAATTAAAGTTGTCTTCCCAGCACCTGAAGGACCATAAAGAAGTGTAGGCCATTTCTGACTTACTGCCATGAAAGCAAATTCATAACTCTTCTGCAATGCTTTAGTCATAACAAAATCAATCCCATCCACGTAATTGTGACTGAAAGGAAGAATATTAGATGTGTCAAACACCAGTAAAATATAATATCTCTCTACTGAATACAGAATTAGAGATTGTTATTTCTAGTTATAAAAGGTACCTAAAGGAAGCCATGACGTTGCTTTGATCAAATTCATCTCCATTTTGAATGATTGTTTCATCATCTTGATTTGTTGAATGCATTTCAGTTGTTTGAAAATACCAACTGGCCTTTTCAAGAGATGTATCTTGGCAGAACTCCTCCCACCTAAAAGAACATAATAGGGCTTCTTCTGCCTTTGCAACAAACCTCGTGGTGGCCATATCACTCATTCTAAAAATGACAGAAAGAATCTGCTCTGCACACCATTTAATATCAAGGGTGTTGTTTGAAGATCCATTACAGTTGATGGTGTTGTCTGCAAACAAATTATGTAATCTAGGATTGATGGGATTCTCCACTAGATCTAGTACAGTTGCCCAGTTCCATAACTTTGAAAATTCTTCGGGTTCCATAAACAGGTAACGATACGATACCCGAATGGAACGTGTTAAAAAATAAATATCCTAAACATTGAACAAGAATTCAAATGTGACAAGTGAATAAATCACTGCGTTCTCAAAAGTGTAATGTAGTAGATGTATATATACCTGTTCCGAAAATTGAACACCATTTGTAATTATTGAAAACCGATAGAAAGGAGGTGGAATACTATCATACAACCCCGAATGAAGTTGGCATTTATATTTGAAATATTCAATTACAGCCCTGAATTGAAAGAAAGAAAGAAAGAATCATCTAGTTAGTTTAGGATCACCATACGAAAACCCATAACATGATATCATATGATCTTCAAGAAAAATGACTCACCCTCTCACAAAAGGAGCCAAATCAATTGCTCGACAGAAAGCCAAACAAGCAAGATCGTGTAGCATTAGAAGTCCATTCTTCCCTCTTCTGGAATAGAATTCAACAACATGATCAGCAGGATCATCCTCCTCCATTTCAGAATCATCATAATCTACCTCCATAGAACAGACATCACCATCGGTATCCTGAGTATTCTCCTTTTTCAATAGTCTAGGTATAACACGACGAAGCAACTTGCCAGCACGCTCAACAATCCTCTGATTGAGCGGACGAAAGCAACCCAGAATCGGTATCGTGTAGCTCGGATGAAGGAACGGCTCCGCGAGAGAAAAAACAACATCTGTATCTGTGACATCGCCCTAAACATCATACACATACATCAGCCGCCATTCTCAATTCTGACACTAGAAATGGAAAAGTGAAACGAGCACGTACCTTTTCGGAGAGAGCAGAGAGGGCTTGGTTTCTCTGGAGTGAAGGGCAACGGAGAAGGAGACGATTCAGGGACGAACGGAGATCAAATGCACCGTCGAGAGACATTATTGGCGACGACGAATGAGAAGAAGAAAAAAAACAGGGTTTTGTAGAAGATTTAATTGCGGGTTTAATAGGTTAAAGTTTTGAAGAACTCAAGAACGTGTTTATATATTATTACCATTTAACATGGGTTTAAATCTCAACCCTTCATTTTTTAGAAGATCAAATGAATAAAATTCCCAAAATTTAGGTTTGGAATTTGGATGTTAAATTTTTTTTTTAAAATCAAATTTTAATCACTCCATATTGCACATATACCCTTAAGATTAACGAGAAATTACAAATATTTTCGAGATTCAACTGTCTTCCGACGACTTCGATGACCTTCCGACCCAACTGATCAAACTCCTTTTCAAAAATGCTCTTTTCGGAGAGAATCCACTTGATACATTTGGTTTAATATGGTATCAGACGCAAGGTTGAATTTTTAATCTTGGGGATTCCTTCGTGGATTGAAGTTTACAAGATCGGTTTCGACAGCTCTCAATGCCTTTTCAGATGTTGATTGGGGTGGAGATCATCATCAAGATAGTCACAATCATGACTCAACTTAAAATCTCATGGAGTTCGAAAAAACAGTCAATCGTGGCGAGATCAACCACCGAGGATGAATACAGAAGTGTGACTAACACTGTAACCGAGCTTGAATGGGTCAACCAACCAACTAATGATTAAATTGGGGATTCCGTTGACTCCTCCAATTACAATTTGGTGCGATAACTCGAGGGCGATAGCGATCTCAAAGAATCCCTCTCACCATATGATCAGATAGCAGATCTTCTAACCACTCCACTACCGAAACAAGTTCTTGATATTAGGGATAAGACAAATCTAATCCAGATTAATAACTACTAATTATAGTTAGAATAACAAACTAACAAAGGTGTGTAAATAAACATTATTAATATCGGAATACAATCGAATCTCCAAATACATTTGGTTTAATAGGAGGCGTGCCCGTTGATGTTAGAGGAGCGGAGTGAAACAACAAGACGTTAGGAACTTGAGTGTCTAGGGTTCTCAAAAGAATGTTTGTATTCGCAAGGGCACGAGAGAGTTGAGAAAGCGAGAGAAAAATATTTTGACAAGTTAGGGTTTTTAGGAATGAAATTAAAACTATTTATACTAAGTGAGAATAGAGTTCCTTGGGCCGATTTAACCCATGAGAGTGTATTATAAGATTAGGGTTAGGGTTAATGTTAGAAAACCAACTGCTATTCGAGTCGCCCTATTTAGAGAAGTAAAGCAATCAACTTTCTGTCTTACTTTTTCAATCTGAAATGCTAATCTGTTACTCTTTATAAGCGCCAACTTAGGGGATTTCAAAATATCGCATAATTTGGTCACAGTGTCTGTCTCTACAAAAAGAGCGAAAAAAAATTAATCAAAAACCCGTCAAACTATTAAATTTATCAACTGATAATCGTCGTAATTAACCTTTATAACTGACTCCCGATAATTCAATTTGTTGTAGAAGTTTCTGCATATACAAGATCATTAATGTAGAATTAAAAAGAAGCACACGTTAACTGTCACTATTAAGGTAGCTGAAATGCTGGAGGTTTAAGATTCGAGTCTCAATGTATGCATTTTAATTTTTATTTACTTATGTATCACGTACCTTATAAAAAAATAGCAAAGAAAACCCTAATTAGATCGAATTGGTTACCTTAGTTCAATTCTTGTATATGGTTGGATCCGACATCGTGGTGATATGGATTTCATTTGCTTTGCATTTTGTTGGTTGGTTGATCTTCATGTTACTCATTCTTTGAGTGATTTCGCCCCTTGATGATGTTTTGAATCTCAGTAACATTGGGAAGTTTGTAACTAACAAAACGGTATGTGGATAACGTAAGGGATGATCAAGTATTTATAATAAAAAAAATAAGTTTGTGTTAACTTTTTAACCATTGATCATCTAATTGATGGTCCCTATCTATATCGCTATCTCCATTTTTTTTATTCTTCTTATATTTGTTGGACATTTAAAACAATTTTTGTGGCTCGTATGATTATTAGACTGGATTGGGTTTCAAATTCCAACAATTCCCAACCACAAAACCAAACCCAAATCAGAAGAAGATGAGAGAAGTCACGAAGAGGAAGAAAAGGAGAGAAGGGCCAGTGTCCATTGTGGGTTCTTTAATTTCTTTTCTTTTCACCTCATTTCAAAATGAAGCTGCAAGCACCAAGTTTAACATCATATCATCAAATCCTCAATATCTCAAGATCACCATCATTTTCACATTCTTCGACCCATCGTTCACCACCACCACCGTCATCGCGTTTTCTACTACAACGCCTCCAGTGTTGTTATCATCATCACCAACCACAACAATCAAGACGAAATCTCTTGATCGCCGGTGGTTCTTCTACCTTGCCCCTGCTCATTTCAACTTATTTTGAAACCACCAAAGATGCTCAAGCTGCCGCCGAAGTCGAACAAAGCAGAGATATCGTCACGTCCAATGAGAAGAATTGTGAAAACCAAACAACAGTAGGAAAGGTGTATTTCGATGTTTCCATTGACAGAGAACCTATTGGAAGAATCATAGTGGGACTCTACGGAGAAAATTCAACCACCACAACTGTTGGAGCAGCAAGATTTGCCAAACTGGTATCAGGGACAGCTGGTGTGAGTTATAGAAGAAAAGATTTTGTAAAAATCATGCCCAATTACATACAACATGGAGGTATTCGATCCATTGGCGTAGATACTGAGCTAGCGAAACGGGGTAGTCAAGCTGATCTGATAGCCGACGAGCTATTATCAGAATGGGAGATGAATAATAATGATAAGAACAAAAATTGTTTGGGTAGTAATAGTACCAGAAATGTAGCAGGATCGGTGGGGATTATTGTCAGGAATCCATCAAAACCTGCACCAAAACTGAAGCTGGTTGCTAAGAAAGGAAAACTTGTGATTGATGAGGAAGAAATCGGGGTCGACCCAAATGGTACAGAATTTGTTATAGCAACAAAGGACTCGCCTGAACTTGACGCCTCAACACTGGTTATTGGAAGAGTCCTGCAAGGGATGGATGTTGTGGAGATGATATCTAAAGTTCAGACAGTACAAGAAAACACAACTTCTCCATACTTCAAGTGAGAATAATAGAATCAGTAATGAACTAATGATAATATATAATAGATCATGTAATGATTAAGTAATAAAAATCTACAGAGACTAAGAATGTTGTGTTGTGCAGGGTTGCAAAGTTGATTGGTGATAAAAGAGCTGTTGTTGCAGAAAGAGGTTTCAACCGTCCATATTCGAAAGTTATGATCACCAATTGTGGCATAATAAATTGAGCAAGATTCTCCCATTTTTCTTCGTCAACCTCATATATCCTGAAATTCTTAATCCAAACAACCAAGAAACTTGAGTTATTAGTGCTACTGATATTTTCTTTTTGTAATCTAGAAAATCCCCAAAGTACTGAAATTTCAAATTTTTCCAGTTTGTGCCTCGAGAGGATGCGATTTGATGAGTATGCCATTTACTGCTTTTCTTCTATCTCTTAGACGGTCGAGAATTGAAAATGCTTCTGATAGAACTGATGGGATCATCCATCTAGAGAAAAAGAGAAATTTCGAGTAATTAATAGCATTTTTTTATAGAATTGATGTTGTAATTGAAAATTTAGAAAAATACCATGCTGGATAGTCTCGATGATTGTGCTTCCTTGATCAAAGAAGAGGATGACGTCTCTCTCAATGTATCCAAAGCAGACAGTGTGAGTTTCCATCCAGATTTACTACTATCAATACCATCCTCTGGAGTAATCCAGGGGCAGAAAGGCCTGTGATGTCTGATAGGATCAAACTCCTCTTCTGTGTTCTCCCATCGCATTGGCATAAATTTTTTTCCTTCAATAAGGAGAAAATATATTAGCTACATTGTTATTTCTTTCTACCATTTCACCAAAAAGTAGAGAGAATTTCTTAATTAATGATTATTTAAAAACAAGTAATCATGTAGGTGAACAGTAAACTATTTCTATTTTTTACTTGCTTATTGTTTTATAGATTTTTACGTAACTGTTCCAAAATTAAATTCAAACTATTTAAGTCTGACATGTGCGCAATGACAAAATAACCTTAGATGAACTTGTGAACTATACAAATAAAGCAACATTCAATGGCATTAACAAAAAATAACTAGATCTCAAATAAAATCTAGGATTAAGAGTAGAATTAGAATATGAAATTGAAATTGAATTGTCATATATTCATATTCATTTATTAAACTAAAAAAACACTCAAATCAAAAAAAAAATTAATAGAGAGGATGAATGGATGATGAAGAATTATGTTTGATGACAAAAATTAAAATGCAAGGAAGGATCAAAACATCTGATTTCTTCCCGTATCTTTTCCTTTAAATGTGATAAAATGTGTAGATGTATGAAAGAAAAAACACAACAAAAAAGAGGAAAGAGTTGAATAGTCTAATACTAAAATTACGAAGAAATAAGATTGCAAGGATCAAACACACTAACCAGTCATTTCAAGAGGAACTGGAGAACTATCGGCAAGTGTTTCGTTCAAACCACCAATATCATCTTCGAGTCCCTTTGTACGTAGTAAGTTTTGAGAATCCAAGCTTTCATCTCCCTTCTTTAAATCAGTTTGGTTAGCATCGACTACATTATCTACAACACAAGAAGCAATATCTAAACGACCGCAATGAATACTTTGAGAAGAGAAAGGGTGAAATAAAACCTCAAAATTCAAATGAAATACCAGTATTTTTATTGTGGTTGACTGTTTCGTTAGCTAAGATTTTTTCATGGATTGCAACACCTGAAGTTGATGGACAGTCAGTATTGGATGTTAAATTTGAATTTGCATTCGACATTCCATCTCCTCCGCCATCTCGATAAAGAACCATTTTTGAGTTTTTAAGTCCCTCGTGATTAGAACACTCATCATCAGTTCTTTTACGCTTTAATGTCTCTACATTTGGTAATGAAATAACTGTTTCACTATTTGGATTAACAGCTGTGTGTTGTGAGAACTTATCACTTTGCAAATCATCTCTACTTCTTTGAGTATACTCTGAACTCATTTCCGCTCTCAGATGCCTGCTAATGATTGGCAATGAAACTCTTGTTCTAAAATTTTGTTTAGCAGGAGGAAGACCTCCTGCAATCGTCAACTTAAGATTTGATGAACCATTTGCTTGGATACAACTTGGATTTTCATTTTCATTCTCATTCTCATTATTATTCTCTGGAAAATCAGACAATTCAAAATGTTCCAAAGGCCGCAGTATAGATTTGAAAGCCCATAATCCAACACAAGCACCACACAATTTACAGTCTAAGACAGAAGACGCAGAATAAGACTGATTTCTTTCAGATTCTTGGTTATATTTTTCTTCTTCAATTTCCGTAGAAGAAATAAGTGTAGGATGTCTCTTCACACCAATTAAATACTTAGAAGTTGAATTTTTCATTGATTTATCAACACAGTCCACAGTATATGGAAGAAAACGAGGTTCCCAGCCACATAAACTTATGAGCTTTTGTGCCTACAAAAATTTCCCTGGTTAACAAATATTGAAATTTTGAAATGCATACATGCATGAAGGTATAGGAGAAAAAAGAAAAACATAAATAATCATTTAAAATTACTTTTATGGGTAAACCAAGGAAATATGTAATTTTTGATTTAATTAAAACTATTCGTGTATATACAAAAGATTGTACGTAATTTTTTTTTGATAAAATTAAAATTCACCCTAGGGCTTCCCGTTTTCTCCCCTTTCTGGCCAGATTCTTACCCCCAACCTCCGGCGATCCTCTGGCAGACCTCCGACGATCCATATTTTATATTTTGAATATATGTATGCTTTAATATTTGAGTATTTCTATGTTATATGAATTACTCTAAGTATTTTGACATATTTTAGGGATTCATATATAAAAAAATATGAGTTTTCCCTTTTAAAATAATTATGAATATGCCCACTGGCGATACTCCTAGTGGTGGCGCATTGCTCATTCCAAACCATGATAGGAATCCATAATACAAGATGATAGGAGATGAACTAGGTTCATGTTCATCATCTTTGTCCTTATACAACTATGTCTATAGCATAATCTAATTAACAGTCCCTCAAAGAGTCAAGGAACTAGACTCCAAAATGATACTGCGTTCTCCACTATAGAATACTATATCTCCCAAAGCTACAGAATGATAATGTAATAAATGTATAAATGACTAGTGTGCATCATATTTTGAGAAATCTATAGAAATATATCAGAATAAATATCAAAGACAACCCATACTCTGAAATAAACATGCTTTATATGTAATAATTATGATGTTGGGACTTCCTCCCACCCTTCTTCCACCCTTCTGTACCCTTAGACTATGGGGGATCCCTGCCCCCCAACTCTGTATCTTATGTAATCTTGAAGCTGAAACTATTGAATATTGATCACCTTTTCTTTGACTGCCCTTTCTCCCAAAACATCCTTTTAAATGTTTTAGAGGTTACCAATCATATTATTTGGAAGAGCAAGAACTTTCAGACAAGGTTCTAAATGCGAGTTACTTGGAGGCGCTTTTCAAGGAGCCACCAGGTAATGGGACTAACCGGATCCGGGTCGGGCCTGGACCCAGATCCGGTACACTTAAGTTACATTTTAAATAAGGTTTTGCGTTTTCCAGAGTCTGGAAAACGCAAGGAACCCTAGGAAACCTCTCCCAACCGACCGCCCCCAATCCCTGCCTATATCTTCAGCGAGCTCCGGCGACCATCAAAATCTGGTTTTAAGGTGTGACCATTAAAATTCAGAAGTGAAGAACACAGATTGATTTAGTACTACAAACCTTAAGTATTTTTAAATGTATTTCAGAATCTAAGTATTTCAGACTTTAAGTATTAATTTGAATTAAATATATATTTTTGTATGAAATATATGTATTTTGTAATTATTTACCAAAATGCCACTGGTGCGCCTAGGCAGCAGTGCGCCAGGTGCTGGCACACAGCGCAATCGCGCCTTTAAATCCTAGCTTTCAGGTACCTCAGGGGGTTGAGATCAGATTGAGGGATGTGATAGATTGTATACAATCTCTAAGAAAAGGCTCCCGTTGTTGGAGATCACTCTGGTCATTGTTTGGTGGAATTATTTGGCACTTGTGGCAGGAGAGGAACAGAAGGTGGAAAACTGGTGGGTTAATGACTTCATTCTGAGATTATCAAGGACTACAAGTTAAGCTTTGATGTCAAGACTAACCCTCCTGACTTGAGTCCTTGAAGGGCAATGGATGAGCTAATTCCTCTCTATTTTTATCTGATTGCTATGCTTTTGTGTCTATCTTCTTGGTTGTGTCATCCTTAGAGGACATTGTCTTGCCTAGTATTACATATAGCATAAATACAGATAAAAAGAAATCCCTTAACAGACAAGCACTGCACATGGGCAGGCTAGATCTTCTAGGGGGAACAACAAAAACAGAAATATATCAACTAGAAATCAGAAGTATCTTGCTAGCTACTCAGCCATTGCCTCAACTAAACCAACCGGTCACAACCACATCCTCAGATCTAAATCAACAGGTTCTCCACCTTCTATTCCTTTCTTGCCACACATGCCAAGTAATTCCATCAATCAGTAACCAGAGTAACCACCAACAGTTTAAGCTTAACCTTAGGGATTGAATGCAATCAATTACATCACCCAATTTAATATCACCTTCATGCGGTACCTGCAATTTCACATTCTTCCTTACAATATGATTGGTAGATTCAGAGCAAGCTAGGAGTACATGTCTGGAATAAGGGCAGTTAAAGGTGATATGACTGATGATTTCAGGCTCTTGGTTACAAAGGATGCAAAGATTGGGGACAGGAACACCCCAAGTTCAAATGGTGTTGAAAGATGGGAGGAAGTCCCATCTCAGCCTCCATAGCAAGACTGAGAACTTAGTGAGCTTTTTGGACCAAATACCTCTAAATAGGGGATCAAGCTGTCTGGGGGTGGATAGGGCATCACAGATCTTCTGCAGGGAGGCACCTAATTTCAACCCAGTTAGTATAAAATTAAAATTTTCCCCACATGTCATTAATGGAATCCCTTGTAGGAGAGGCCTGGATTGCTTCCAGACTCCTTCCCTTTATGTATCTCTTCCTAATCCAGAGGTAGAGAATAGAATCATTATTGGCTCAGAAATAATTGGATTTCTTGCAATTATTCCAGCTCTTGTGTTTCTTGTAATTATTGGATTTATTTAGTATGATTGTATTTGACTCATAATGAACATAGTATCTGATATGAATATGAAATATTCCCAAAACATAAACAAACTACACCAAATACAATAAATCAAGGTTTTACATGTGAGTAGGCGTTCATGCGATGCATTCGGTCGCATGATCGCCTAGGTCGTCTAGGCGTTGCCTAGGCGTCACATAAATGAGCTTGCCGGAATCACCTTCATCGTTCGCCAAAGTTCGCCGTAGGTGTCCGTCGCCTGTTCTAGCCGGTCGCCAGAGGTGGAGGAAATGGCCTGAAAAGGAGGTGGGAGAGTGGCTGGAAATTTGGGGGAAAGGAGAAGAAAATGGGAGAAAAATGAGGGATTAGAGTTTTAAAACCCTATTCCCTCATTTTTATATAATTTATTGGGTAAATGGGTTAGGCGGATCCAACTCGATCAGCCTAACCCACCTAGTGCATGAAGGCAATCGCCTACATGCGCTAGGTCGCATGATCGCCTAGGCGATCACATGAAAAAGCTTGCAATAAATAAATAAATTTAATGTAAAAAAGATAAAAATAACAATGTAACTATTGACTATAATGTAATATTAGTTATAAAAACGTAAGTATAACAAACCTGAAAATATAGATTTGCATAAGAAGCCTCTGAATCAAAATTCATTTTCTCACTATTTGAATTGACATCGACCTGAATATAATCGTCTGACAAGGATGGTATGCTAAATGAATTTTTTAAAAGATTTTCGAGCTGTGTGCTCTTCATGTAATCAATGGCAGATGATGAAATAACAGGAAGGGTCAAAAGCTGTAACAGGGTTGAAGCACGCTCAGTGTAACCTTTGACCAGAATTTCATTAGGGGTTGGGGGGAAGCGTGTCAAATATTCATCACATATATTATCTGTCCATGGACAAGGCAATTTGTGTCCACTATCGAGCTTCAAGCTGAATACTGCAGCAGCTTTCGCAACTGAACAAGATATGTAGAGATTATGAAAAAAAATATGATGTATTGTATACAATTCAAAATCAAAAGTTGTGTGTGGAACTATACAAGTTTATTTAAGTATGTGGAATATCTGAATATGTATCCAATATTGTCTAAAGACTGTCAGTTAAAATATTGAAAAACAAAATGCAATATTCAACTTAAAAGGAAAAAATCACAAAAACACTTAGATAGTTAAATTTAACATAAAACTTTTGAATATAAATAAATGAACATGATCAATGATAACTAATTCATTAAACTTATTGATTAAAATATTTTGAACATAATGAGTTGTTTTCTAAATCTTCAGAAATAAGAAACAGTGAAACTATGAAAGAAGTTGTCGGATAGAAGAAAATGATGAAAAAACATTGGTCAAAATTTGGTTGTACCCTATTAGTGATATAAATAATGCTATTTGTTTTTAATTGTTTTTAATTACGTTTTAGTCCTTATGTGCTAATTGTAATTAGTTAGTGACTTAGTGTAGATTAGAACTTAACTGCATTCAGTTAAGATCTAATCTAAAACCCAATTGTATATAAACACATCTAATGTATGTTTAGAGGGGTCGATCACTTGATTCCTCTATTTTCTATCTTTCTAGTTTCATTCATATACCCATTTTTAACCTATGGCATTGGTCATAAATTATCATCTTAATATGTTTTTCATTCATCAATTTGCATGTTGAAACAGATGAGAGATTATAAATAAAAGAGGTGCTTAGAAGTTTATTATTTAGATATGTGTCCATTTATCTAAATATCCAACTTAGTGATCTACTACCAGCAAACTGCAATATGAATTTGTCAAGTTCTTAACAAAAAGTTAGATATGATAGTATGAGTGTATGACACTGACACATATAACACACAAAATAACCAAATAAAATAATGCCAACCTTGACGAAATGCCCAAGAAGATGGGGAAGAAAATAGAAGACGCGATCCACATGCCTCGCAGGCTATTGTATCCACGTCTACATTAACCCAACCTCTCCTGGCACAAGCAATAGGACTGATTGACTGCATAAAAATAACTAAGATCATCAATGATTCAAAAGAGAATAGAAGATATTGAAAATATGTCAGCAAGTCATTTAACTTTTCTTGATGAATTGACTTTACTGTATGAAAAGTTGTAAATAATTAAGATTCCAAACCATCATAATAGAAAATATTGGAAACACATCAGCATGTCATTCAAGTAATTTAGGTGTATAGTGCATAGAAAGAAAAATGGAGAAAAACTAATGTCTAACAAGTCTTTGGCTGGATGTTTAAAAATGTTTAAACTTGAATAATTGAATAAGTGAAAAGGAAAAATCCTAATCAAGTTAACAAAATCCTGTTATAAATAAATTGGAGTATAACCCATTTCTAATCAGCAATCAACAAAAAATTCGAAATCCAAAACAATTACTTGTGACAATTCATTACATTTGAACTAGACTATAAGTTTATAACCAAACCGTCTGGTATTTCCTATCCATGTATAGAAATAAAATAATTAATATAGAACAATACTAAATTATATCTAACCTAAAAATTCTAGACAGAAAAAAATAGGGAACATCAAAAGTGTTTATGTTAATATTTTTTTACCTTCGGTTTCCCAAACCAAGTAGTGGCCTTAAACGTCAACAGACGCCTTGTAAGATCCCCTCGATCCCACGGCTTACATGGCTGTGAATCTGACAAACCATTCATCCCCATTCCACATCTCAAATCCGTTATTCTCTTCTCCTTCTTTAACAAACTCGCCCCACTAAAAATCCCTCAAAAAAAACAAACAAAAAGAATTTCAATCAATCAATCAATCAATTTTTTTTTTACGATTTATTCAAATGAAGACAGAAAAACATAAGGAAACCTAGGAGGCAGGGAGGCGGGTTTGGAGACGGGTTTAGGGAAGTAGTAGAGCTTATCCATTATCTTACGAAACCTCTGCTCTGAATCATTATTCTCCATCGCAAAACCTCGATCGAATCGGAGCTTTCTGAAACCTCTATGTCTCAACGTTTCCACAACTCCGGCAATAGGAGCTCCTCCGAAGTTGGTTTATTTCGTTTATATAGTTCCGATGTGGATTCTTAGCGGATCATTCGATCCGTGAAAAGATCCGATTGTTTTTTAATTTAAAAAAGTTTAAAGAATATCGGAGAACCCCCTCTACTTTCAATTTATATAATTTATTTAATAATTAATCGTCGACAGAAAATTTGAAATTTTTACAAAAAATATCAGAGACAGGTTTTGATCCTGGGACCTGTGGATTATGGGCCCACCATGCTTCCGCTGCGCCACTCTGATATTGTCAACATTAATTTGATCAAACAAATTATTTTCATATAATTGTTGTGACAAAGTAAAGGAATTTCCTGGTAAAATAATACAATCCATCACTGGAAGCTACAAGGGGCATATATTGACATCTTTCGACATTGCGACAAGTTGAATCTTGACTAGGTTTGACGAGTCGCCATGATACAACCAATGGTACGTGATCATCTGACAATAGGTAGCTAGTGACATGAATGACGCATTAGAATGGAATCCCCTCATGGACGACCAGAAATTGAAGAAAATGAGTCACCAACAGAGCAGTGGATGGACGACGTCTTACAGGTTATGGGAGGCGATCGAGTGTATATCAGTTTAAATCGAAGAGGTGAGATTTTTTTTTTGATTCTTCAGGGAAGTATAAGGGCATGAGAATATATAGATTCATTTTATATGGTTGTTTAGAGGTGAAAATTAAAATTAAAATTTGTAATATATCATTGCAACACTATATAAACTATTACACCATTGCAAATATAATTCTATGATAGAAGTATGAGAGACCATCATTCTAAGAAAGCGTATCTAATTACTGTATAACTAGACTACATAGCTAATGAGAGAGAGTTAATGAGTTTTTTTTTTTACATCTGTTTCTATTTCTATACTCTATATATGTAAACTGACTCTAATTTGAGGGCAAGTGTTTCCATCACATGACGAGGGAATTGAAGGGATGTGTATATGCTATATGCAGGTAGACTCATCTTAAATATTTAGAGGTTGGGCGCAAAGACCCTTTTACTTTTAAGATGACGAATGATACGAGCAAAATCAATACAAAAATCAATTAAAAAGTCGTTAAAAAGTAATATACTTAGAGATGCGAATGTGCGATGGGGCAAGTCGTTACAAATTAATTTAATGGGGAACGTTAATTTACTTAAGGGTGATGCTCCGTCCTAGGTCTATGAAAACCGAGACAAAACCAAGGTGGGACGTAAATGGAGAAGTGATGAGGAACGGAATATCCTACCAGCGCTCGCGGTGTTGCGAGAGGTTACCTTTTCATGCTGGAGGCTCTGAGATCCACGAAGCGCGCTCTACGTCAAGTCTTCTGGGAGAAAATCGACGATTTAGTGCTAAAATTGGCGATTTCTCCGTGATTCACACTCTAGAAAAGATGGAACTGATGCCTTTGGATTGAGCCCGGGCCGGGATCCCCTTTTACAGGACCTCTGGAGGCGTAATCCACGGCGGAGATCGCGCCTGACCATAATGGCAGCCGTTACGGCCATTATAGCTCGAGCTGGATGTGAGTAACGGTCCAAATCGGTGATTTGGGGTGTAACCGTCGAGTTGAAGGTGAAATCAACGAGTTCAGAGGGAAAATTGGCAGTCTGCCAGACTCTGGTGATCTTTTCCTTACCTCGGCGATTTTCCACCCCAATCGACGATTTTCCACCTCAATCGACGATTTAGCTCACCCAATCGGCGATTTGGAGAGTTGACCCGAGTCTCGACGAAGAATTTTAGTTCCGCTTTCGTGGGAGCCTTCCGGGGGTCCGACATAAAGCGAACGGAAACCTAGTCCCTGTCGATGGTCACCCTAACACTAGAAAAGTCAAAATTTTGTAAATAGATTTTTTTTATAGGGTGAAATTCAGATGAGATCCTCTTATTTGAGAACTAAATAAGAACTTGCACCTTTGGTCTTCCGATCTTCATCCAACGATGAAACCATTTAATATATAGGGCGAAATTCATATGAGATATCCTACTATTTGAAAACTCGTCTTCCAATCTTCATCCAAAAATGAAACATTTAATATATAAGGCAAAATTCAGATGGAATATCTCATTATATGAGAACTAATTAAGAACTTAGTCTTCAAATCTTTATCCAACTATGAAATTATTTAATATTAAATATGATACATATCTCTGAATGAGGTTGCATATTGGAGGGAAATTTGAAGTGATGAGTTCGCACGGAGGGTTAAGATTAAACTTCTTACTAGTTCTCAAATAGTTGGATCTAATCTGAAACTGACTATTTTTCTATATATTTAGTTTAGGAAAGATTAGGGTGTCAAACAAGCAAAATTGAGCTTTTGCTTATAGAGGCAGGTTCGGGCTCGGCTCGTTAAGAAATTGTCCAGGCTCGAGCTCGGGGTTGAACTCGCCGAGCCTGCTTTGGCCGAGCTCAAGTTCGGTCTCTGCTCGGTCTCGGTTCAAAAAAAAATCTAAAAAAAATCTATATTTATTTATTTATTTATTTGATTTAAGTTTTTTTATAATTTATTCAATAGTCCTTACTGATAAGGGTGGAACCCGATCAGTGTTCGGACGACGTTTCTAACAAGCATATGGCCAAGAACTCCGTCGGAAATCGCTCGGACACCTCAGTCATTCAGGCTCTTTCTGACAGGGGTTCTTTCTCACTCCAAATAACCTAACCTCTAATGAGTAATGATGACCCCTATTTATAGGATCCTTATGGGGTAATCTGGTCGTTAGGGCTCTATCCAACTAACCGTCCAGATCTGGCCTGGGTCGATCGACTTTCTGAGGTCGACTTTTAGCCCTTGACCTACTTAGAGGTCGACTTCCTCATAAAGTCGACTAGGGCCTCCCATTGCCTATACCAGTAGTTCCACCAATTTCGGGTTATCTCAGACTGGTGTCATGGTCAAGTCCGGGATACTGAAATATCTATAACTGATCTTACTATCTATATTTTGTTTAATTATTAAAAAACCTTTAACAAGCTTATCGAACTTGAGTTGAGCCGAGCTTAAAAAGTCCAAGCTCGAGCTCGGCTCGATAAGCTTATCGAGCTTGAGCTTTATAGACTAGAGTTGACACCCTAGGAAAGCTTATCGAGCTTGAGCCGAGCTTAAAAAGTTCAAGCTCGAGCTCGGTTCGATAAGCTTATCGAGCTTGAGCTTTAGGCTCGCAAGCCTGAACTTTAGTTGATACCCTAGGAAAGCTGGATATTAAATTTTATTTTAAATATAATTAAGACGTATAAGAAATAAGTTAATACCGTATAACCTAAGTAATCGTGATTTAGGGTTTGACAATATTCATAGTCAGTTTAAATCATTTTTGTAGAAATACATGCCCATCCTCATTCGATCATCACTGACTTTTCATTACTCTAATAAATGTTTTATTTTTTTTCTTTCCTGCAATAACCATGGAATGTCATGTCCATGCCGACATCTACATAACCCATCTCATCTTTTGAAATTTCTCTATAAATATGTATACAATGCGCATTTGTAATCACAATCAAATTTAAAAACAAGGTAGGATTTTCTACAATGGCCTTTTTGGGTAGAGCTTTTCTTGTATCCTTTCTCTTAGCTTTGCTCGCTTTTGTGAATCTCGGGTTTGTTATTGGGGCGGAAGTAGAAGCAAAACAAAATTATCCATCAGTTGAATGTAAGTGATAGTTATAGTTTTAAGTAAACTGCCATCGTTCTATCTAATGAGTTACTTATATATAGGTCAAGAAGGTGTCCCATTTCCAGGAGAATGCTATGATAATTGTTATTATTATAGCCGCTATTGTTCTTATTATATACAGTTCACTTGCGACTGCTATTTTAATGAGTGCTATCTGAAATAAGGTGTTTATGTTTCCTATCTACGCGTAATTACAACATAGTTAACTGTTCATGGAATGATTAATCATGTTGTAACTTTCATCTACTCTTATATATGTATTGAATAAAGATGAATCGAATGAAATCTTGGTGTTTAAAATAGAAAATTAAGATCAAAGAGATTAGGTTTACATTTAATTTAATTAGTTTCAATTGGGAGAGGGTAGGTACAGTACTACGTACAAGAATAAAGACATTGTATGACGGTCTATTGATAACGAAAATCCAGCGAAAACTACAAAAATCCGCACTTCTGCCCAAGCCTTGCCCTGAACTTGTCATGACGGAAATCCACCAGACCCGCCACTATATGTTCGCTATACAATGTCTTTTTTTTGTAGTGGTATTAGGTGAAGTTAACCTCATTTTAAGTTAGAGCTCGATCTATTCTTAATCTTCATTTATATTTTAATCGATGGAATAGATTGAATTCCTTTCTTTAATTTAATTATAAAACCCTAAAACATTTATATTACAAATAAATAGATAGAAGATATAAGTAAAAAACTAAAACATATCTTGATCTTCTCATCCCAAATATCGACCTCTTCTTATCTTGATTTTTTTCTTCTCTTGTTGGACATAACTGCATTTTTTCGATCCAATCATTTTTTTCATATTTGAATCTCACATTTTTCAATTTTTGAAAAACATAAACAAATTCTTAAATTCTGAAAATTAGAATCAACATTTTTTTTGAATTAAAACCACCTGTTAATATATAAATTTCAAAGCAAAAAAGAGATGCGATCACATGTGATCAACTCCACGATTAAAAACTACAAGATAAAGAAGATAACAGAGATAAAGAAGATAGAATGAAACTACAAGATATATAAAGAAGATAACAGACTTGTATTTTGAAAATCAATTCAAAAATATATATTAAATTTGATATTCAAAAAAGAAATTGAGTTTGATATTTTAAAATCAATAAAATATTTAACATGTATTAAAAAAAATAAAAATAAAATCATAGATCATTGAAGTAGAATTTATATCGAGTTCATCAAACAAATTATTTTCATTGAAGAACATAATTATTTGCTCAATTGGGTTTTGACAAAGTAAAGGCATTTACTGGTAAAATAATGCAATCCATCACTGGAAGCTACAAGGGGCATATATTGACATCTTTCGACATTGAGACAAGTTGAATCTTGACTAGGTTTGATGAGTCGCCATGATACAACCAATGGTACGTGGTCATCTGACAATAGGTAGCTAGTGACATGAATGACGCATTAGAATGGAATCCCCTCATGGACGACCGGAAATTGAAGAAAATGAGTCACCAACAGAGCAGTGGATGGACAACGTCTTACAGGTTATGGGAGGCGAGTGTATACCAGTTTAAATCGAAGAGGTGAGATTTTTTTTTGAATTTTCAAGGAAGTAAGGGGGCATGTATGAGAATATATAGATTCATTTTATATGGTTGTTTAGAGGTGAAAATTAAAATTACAATTTGTAATATATCATTGCAACACTATATAAACTATTACACCATTGCAAATGTAATTCTATGATGGAAGTATGAGAGACCAACATTCTAAGACAGCGTATCTAATTACTGTATAACTAGACTACATAGCTAATGAGAGAGAGTCAATGAGTTTCTTTCTCTCTTTTTTTTACTTCTGTTTCTATTTCTATACTCTATATATGTAAACTGACTCTAATTTGAGGGCAAGTGTTTCCATCACATGACGAGGGAATTGAAGGGATGTGTACATGCTACTTAAATATTTAGACGTTGGGCGCATAGACCCTTTTACTTTTAAAATAACGAATGATAGAAGCAAAATCAACACAAAAATCAATTAAAAAGTCGTTAAAAATTAATATACTAAGGGGTGCGAATGTGCGATGGGGCAAGTCGTTACAAATTAATTTAATGGGGAACGTTAATTTACTTAAGGGTGAGATGCTCCGTCCTAGTCTATGAAGACCGAGACAAAACCGGGGTGAGACATTAATGGAGAAGTGATGAGGAACGGAATATCCTTCCAGCGCTCGCGGTGGTGCGAGAGGTTACCTTCTTGTGTTGGAGGCTCTGAGATCCACGACGTGCGCTCTACGTCAAGTCTCCCGGGAAGAAATCGACGATTTAGTGCTCAAATAGGCGATTTCTTCGTGATTCACACTCTAAAAAAGATGGAACTGATGCCTTTGGATTGAGCACGGGGGGAGTAATCCGCAGCGGCCGAGATCGCGTCTGACCATAATGGCAACCATTATGGCTCGAGTTGGATGCGAGTAACGGTCCAAATCGGCGATTTGGGGTGTAACCGTCGAGTTGGGGGTGAAATCGGCGAGTTCAGAGGGAAGGTAGGCAGTCTGCCAGACTCTGGCGATCTTTTCCTCAACTCGGCGATTTTCCACCTCAATCGACGATTTAGCTGACCCAATCGGCGATTTGGAGAGGTGACCCGAGTCTCGACGAAGAATTTTAGTTCCGCTTTCGTGGGAGCCTTCTGTGGGTCCGACATAAAGCGAACGGAACCCTAGTCCCTGTTGATGGTCAACCTAACACTAAAAAGTCATAATTTTGTAAATAGATTTTTTTTATAGGGTGAAATTCAGATGAGATCCTCTTATTTGAGAACTAAATAAGAATTTGCACCTCTGGTCTTCCAATCTTCATCCAACGATGAAACCATTTAATATATTGGGCGAAATTCATATGAGATATCCCACTATTTGAAAACTAAATAAAAACTTGCACATCTGGTCTTCCAATCTTCATCCAAAAATGAAACATTTAATATATAAGGTGAAATTCAGATGGAATATCTCATTATTTGAGAACTAAATAAGAACTTAGTCTTCAAATCTCGAGTAATGAATATGACACATATCTCGAGTAATGAATGAGGTTGCATGTTGGAGGGAAATTTGAAGTGATGAGTTTGCACGAAAGGTTAAAATTAAATTTTTTACTAGTTCTCAAATAGTTGGATCTAATTTGAAACTGACTATTTTTCTATATATTTAGTTTAGGAAAAATTAGGGTGTCGAACGAGCCAAATCGAGCTTTTGCTTATAAAGCCGGGTTCGATCTCGGTTCGTTAAGAAATTATCCAGGCTCGGGCTTGAGCTCGTCAGCCTGGTTTGGCCGAGCTCAAGCTCGGGCTCGGTTCAAAAAAAAAATCTATATTTATTTATTTAATTTAGGTTTTGATTTTTTATAATTTATTCAATAGTCACTACAAAAAACCAGCGCAGTTCTGGCGGCAAATTCCGGCGGCCTGGCCGCCGGTATAATGGTTCCTGGCGGCCAAGCCGACGACATTCTAACAGTAACTGTAAGAAGAAGATATTCTTGAATCTTGATCTTACAATATGCCAAAATCAAATCTTTTATTATTAATGTTTACATAAATCAAAATCTCCAACATTAAATATCTAAAAACATAACATTGGAAGACATTTAAAACATAACATAACAATATGTTAGTGTTCTTATTTAAACACTAACATTTAAAACATTTAATTAGGACAGAACACCAAAAAATTACAACACTAACAATTAAAATCAAAGCCCCAAAGCCACCAAATAAAAAACCCCCAAATCATAAACCCCAAAATCATAAACCCCCAAATTAAAAACAACAAAAAAAGAAGAGAAGAAGATGAACATAATGTAAACCATACCTTGAAGATAATTTCGACAATGACCGGAGAGAAGTGGCCGGCCGGATTAGAAGAAGGTATAACTATATAAATGAAAACAAGAAGATGAAGAAGA
>LFYR01001770.1:103084-171237 GCA_001185155.1 Zostera marina | reverse complement strand
AACAAGATTACAACTAAAAGAAGATGAATAACATACCTTGAGGAAACTTCGAAGATCACCGGAGATGGATGATGAAAAATCGCCGGAGAGATTTGGGGATAGTTAGAGTGGAGTGGGAGAAGTGAAGAGGATTTTGGGAGGAAATAAAATGAAACGATTCTGGAATTTTTTTCTTATATAAAAAATTTCCGGCGGCCAGGCCGCCGGGAAACACTAAAGTTTAGTTTGACTGTACGGGGGACCACGACGGCGCAAGTTGTAAATTTAGGGTTTTCCAAAAATTTCTGGCGGCCAGGCCGCTGGCTACTGAAAAAAACAAGCGGGAAAAAGTATCCAGCGGCCAGGCCGCCGGGAATTTTTCTCCCGACCGTTGTTGAATTGGAGCTGGCGGCCAGGCCGCTGGAATTTTTTACAAAAAAATATTCCGTCGGCCTAGCCGCCAGAAATTTTTTCTCATTTACGAGGGAAAATTATGCAGGCGGACAAGTGTAAGATTCCGGCGGCCAGGCCGACGAAAGTATCTACCAGCGGCCAGGCCGTCGGGAGATGGGCGCCAGTAGAACTGCGCTGATTTTTTGTAGTGAGTCCTTATCAATTAATATTAACTCTTCATTTCTATATTTTATTTAATTATTAAAAAACCCTTAACGAACTTATCGAGCTTGAGCCGAGCTTAAAAACTTCAAGCTCGAGCTCGGCTCGATAAGCTTATCAAGCTTGAGCTTTAGTTGACACCCTAGGAGAGCTGGATATTAAATTTTATTTTAAATATAATTAAGACGTATATAAGAAATAAGTTAATACCATATAACCTAAGTAATCGTGATTTAGGGTTTGACAATATCCATGGTCAGTTTAAATCATTTTTGTAGAATACATGCCCATCCTCATTCGACCATCACTAACTTTTCATTACTCTAATAAATGTTTTATTTTTTTTCTTTCCTGCAATAACCATGGAATGTCATGTCCATGCCGACATGACATAACCCATCTCATCTTTTGAAATTTCTCTATAAATATGTATACAATGCGCACTTGTAATCACAATCAAATTTAAGAACGAGGTAGGATTTTCTACAATGGTTTTTTTAGGTAGAGCTTTTCTTGTATCTTTTCTCTTAGCTTTGCTCGCTTTTGTGAATCTCGGGTTTGTTATTGGGGCGGAAGTAGAAGCAAACCAAAATTATCCATCTATTGAATGTAAGTGATAGTTATAGTTTTAAGTAAACTGCCATCGTCCTATCTAACGAGTTACTTATATATAAGTCAAGAAGGTGTCCCATTTCCAGGAGAATGCTATGATAATTGTTATTATTATAGTCGCTATATATATATTCTTATGATTATATACATTTCACTTGCGACTGCTATTATAATTAATGAGTGTTATCTGAAATAAGGTGTTTATTTTTTCTATTTACGCGTAATTACAACATAGTTAACTGTTCATGGAATGATTAATCATGTTGTAACTTTCATCTACTTTTATATATGTATTGAATAAAGATGAATCGAATGAAATCTTGGTGTTTAAAATAGAAAATTAAGATCAAAGAGATTAGGTTTACATTCAATTTAATTAGTTTCAATTGGGAGAGGGTAGCTACGTACACTACAAGAATAAGGACATTGTATGACGGTCTTTTGATAGCGGAAATCCAACGGAAACTACAAAAATCCACCCTCTTGCCCAAGCCTTGCCCTGAACTTGTCGTGTCGGAAATCTACCAGACCCACCAATATAAGCTCGCCATGCAATGTCCTTTTTTGTAGTGGTATTAGGTGAAGTTAACCTCATTTTAAGTTAGAGCTCGGTCTATTCTTAATCTTTATTTGTATTTTAATAGATGGAATAGATTGAATTCGTTTCTTTAATTTAATTATAAAATTAAACCCTAAAAAATTTATATTACAAATTAATAAATAGATAGAAGATATATAGAAGAAAAAAACTAAAACATATCTTGATCTTCTCATCCCAAAAACCGCCTTCTTTTTATCTTGATTTTTCTTCTTCTCATCTTGGACAAAGCTGCATTTTTTTCGATC
Organism: Zostera marina; assembly: GCA_001185155.1. Lineage (NCBI taxonomy): Eukaryota > Viridiplantae > Streptophyta > Magnoliopsida > Alismatales > Zosteraceae > Zostera > Zostera marina. Next base: position 169,185 of record LFYR01001770.1, on the reverse strand, counting down.
TAATCGCTTTTTCAGATTTGAATCTCACATTTTTCAATTTAGCGACGATTTATACATAATTCAGAGACAATGATTTCAAATAGCAACAAAAATTCAAATGTGATGAAGCAATGACGATGGTGGCGACTAACTATAACCTAACTAATTACTAATTAATATTAACTTACAGTTGAGTAAAAGCCAACTTACTTATTTGTCTAACTATACAATTATGTTTGACACCCTTCCTTAATTAAATGTTGATGTCAGCTGTTATGATTGTAAGTAGTGTGAGTAAATATCAATTTCTTGATTGCTGAAATGTTGAGTGAATTTATTATATAATGAAGAATCAATATACACCTTCCTTACTTCAAATCAGTACTTAATTAGTAGATTGCGCGCATGAGCACACATATTCAGTACTAAACCCTAGATATTTTAATAGGGTTTATTTCGATGAATAGAGATTTGACTATCATAAAAAATATTAGGTTTGATAAATTATTCTAAATATAATAATTAGGGTCACTACAAAAAAAATACATTGTATGACGGCCTTTTGATGACGGATTTTCGCCATAAATTGTTTTAGTCCGCCGAGGAAAGGCTGGGGCTTGACGACGGCGGTTTAAATTTATTTTCGATAGCGGTGTTTAGATGACGGATTTCTATTTTCTACCATCTAAAAAGTCTCACCCAAATTTTCGAATCCCCCCAAAATTAACCCGATTAAATTGACTCGCCATGATTAGTATTCGGGGAATTGGGCGGAAAAAGCCCGCTCAAATTTCCATTGGACGGACTTTTATTTATCGCTGGCAGCACTTAAGTGCACTTACATGGCGGAAATCCTCCATGTAAGAATTGAGATTTATTAAAAACCCTAAATCTAGACAGAACGTGTCTGTCTGTGTTGGAAACTGTCGCCGACTCCCTCCCACTGCCGGTATATATGAAATAATTAAGTCAAAGCCTAATATTCAACAGTTATTAATATTAGGGTTTGACAATATTCATTGTTAGTTTAAATCACTTTTGTAGAATATATGGCCATTCCTATTCATTACTTACCCCTTGCTACTTAATTAACATATAGATGTTTTATTTTTTCTTTCCTGCTATAACTATGTAGTGTCATGTCCATGCCGGCATCGATCTACATACCCACATGCCATCTTTTGAAATTTTTCTATAAATATGTATATAATGCATGCGCACTTGTAATCACAATCAAACTTGGAGTCGAGGTAAAATTATCTACAATGGCTTTTTTGGGTAGATCTGTTCTTATATCCTTTCTCTTGGCTTTGCTCGCTTCTGTGAATATCGGGTTTGTTATTGGAGCGAAAGAAGAAGCAAAACAATTGTCACCAATTAAATGTAAGTGATAGTTATAAATTTCAATTTTCAATCACTAATTCTATAGCTATACATTTAAGCAGTACAAAATTTTGGTGGGAGAAATACAGAGATTATTTTGAAGCTATTTTTTTTACCGACTATTTACTATATGGAAATATGATTAGAACTACATATTGGTAAATGGTAAGAAAAGTGTTCTATCTAACGAGCTACTTATATATATAGGTCCAAGAGGTTATCCAATTGAAGGAAACTGCTATAATGATTGTTATGAAAGTACTTATAATGATGTGGAATTCTGCGAATGCTATTATGAAGAGTGTTATCTGAAATAAGATGTTTATGTTTCCTATCCATGTTGTAACTTTCATCTACTTTTATATATATATATGTATTGAATAAAGATGAGTTGAATGAAAATGAAAACTTGATGTGTAAAATAGCAAAATAAGATTTAAGAATGTCTATTTTATTATTATGATATATAGCCAGCTTCACCTGCGGACGTTCGCAGCTGAAGTTGGTTGCAGTGGGCGATCACATTCATGTCGTATTTATGACTGATTTTGCGAAATCAAGCCAAGAAACGACGGAATCGCGAGCGACTGCGATTCGTGAACTGCATCTTACGGAACTGCGATTTCCGACCTGCATCTTCCGAAACTGCGATTCCCGAACTGCAGTTCCGGACCTCCATTCGGCAACTGCAGCGAGCTTCCACTGTGGACGTCCGCAGTGGAAGCATGTGATAGTATGATATTGCCTGCTGAACTAGTTACCAAAGATATCACTGATCAAATTAGCAGTTTAGAAATAAATACTACAATGGAGGATAACATTGATTCAGAGAATATTGCATACCAATCTGAGGAAGAAGACCAGGGAATCGAAGATGAAGAATCAGAGGGACCAGCAAAGGCAATCGAGAAGGAATTAACAGTAGCACCAGCAACTGCAACAGAGGAGGAAGATCAAAGGTGACCAATTCGGAAGAACAGGAAGTAAAATACAATGACTACGTTTTATATGATTAGTAATAGTAATTAGTTTTAAATGTTTTACCTTAATTGTAAATCGGGTAAGTATATAATTACCCGATTAGTTTAAATTGTTTTACTTTTAAACAATTACTTTTCTTTACTCGTGCTGATTGTAACTCCTTATAAAAGGGCACTATTTGTAATTTCCCCAAATTATTCAAATAAAGTGTTTTGTTTGGGTTCCCTCCGACAGAGAGTCTGTCGAGCGTGAAAATTGATTTGCGATTCCTTAGAGAAAGACGATCCAGCGAGCACTGAGTACGTCGTCGATTCCGGGATTTGGATTCGTGGTTAAATTTAACATCGGTCTATTCTGCATTCCGAAACTTCTGTCGAGGCATTGTTTCTCAACAGGCATCCGTCTCGATTACTGATCGTTTTCCGATCACATTGATCGAAGACGTTGTTCAGTAAATCAGGTCCATTCGATTTAGAATCTCTCTTTTTTATAAATATAATATTCAAACAGGAATTGTTGTGAAATTTCATTTTTATTTCTACTCGGTTCTAGCAAGGGATTTCACTAATAGGATTATAACCAGAGGCTAAGCATTGTATAATTTATCCAGAGAGGGTGTCATGTGATGAGACACCCCTGAATCTAGGCACCAACCTTCATCAACTATATCCTCCATCGCCACTTGAGAGGATGAATCAACCAATTAATGTGTCTGCAATATATGCAAAGTTTTCACGATCTGGACACAAACGAGCTGTGTATGCCCACTGATGAGGGTAGAACTCGGTCAGTGCTCGGTGACGTTTTCAAGCCGAAAACTCCACGCGGAAATCAGCTCGGACTCTTCAAGTACTCTCCTAGAACTTAATTTCTCTCTAGAATCCAACCTCCCCTAATGGTTGGAAATGACCCTTTATTTATAAGATTTCTTATGGGGTAATCTGGTCATTAAGACTTGAACTATCCAGATCTGACTCCAGTTCGACTTTATGGGATCAACTTTCCCAAATTGGCTTTCTGAAATCGATTTGAGGAAGTCGTCCTGAAAAATTCGACATGTCTATAAGTTGGCCTAGAGCCTTTCCAAAACCTATACAGGTCGTTCTATTCTCCTTAGGTTCGTATCCGAATTTCTGGGTACTGGTGAGATGATCAAGTTTGGGATATTGTATCACCAGTACTCCTCCCTCCGACGTAATGTGATATGTGTACTTGATACTGTATCACCACCCACTCTTTTTACAAATTAAATTATCCGATAAGGATCATATTCGAAGTCGAACATATTCGATTTTTCAATTTTCTTAAAATTCCTCAATCTATCCCTAATCAATTTCTCGTATACCTCCATACGACAGTTTCTTTTCCAGATTCTTCCACACTCTCGCCGTTGAAGTCTCATAGATCACCAAGGGAAAAATTGGACATGCTACAGATGACTTGATTCATGATATTATAATCCAATTTCATTTTTTCCATCTCTTATACTATGGATTTGGAGTGCCTTCGAATCTATCGTCCTTTTCGTTGGAATTTCTCATTCCAGATCGACTATATCAGTTAGTTCATACAAGCTCATCTGATTTTGGAAAAATATAGCTATGAACCCACTAATCACAGTTGCAATTCCTCTCAGAGTTTTCAATTGTTAAACTCAATTGATTGCTTGCACAACTGATACCATATGAATAATCAAAGGTGTACTAATAAGATAATTAATTACAAAATCAATTCCGATCCGTAGCTAAAAATCAGTAGCCACCAGATCTACGGCCACAGCCACTCCCCTGGCTGTTGACTGATGTTGGCCGTGGCTGTTTCCTTATTTTCTTGTAGTGATGTGAATTTATGCAAATGTTACTTCTAACTCTATTAACGAACTCGAAGTATCTTATTACTTCATATTTATTAAGATGAATAGAGATTTAATTATCCACTTCAATAATATTAGAGTTTGATAATTTCTTCTAAATATAACAATTAGGATATATATAAAATAAGTTAAAGTCTAATTAGTAGTGAATTAGGGTTTGACAATATTCAATGCCATTTTAAATTACTTTTATAGAATGCATGAAGTACTCCTATTCATTATTTACTCCTTGCTACATAATTAATATATAGATCTTTTATTTTTTTCTTTCTTTCTTTCAATAACTATGCAGTGCCATGTCCATGCCGACATCGATAAACATATAACGCATGCCATCTTTTAAAATTTCTCTATAAATATGTATATATAATGCGCACTTGTAGTCGCCATCAAATTAGGAATCGAGGTAAAATTATCTACAATGGCTTTTTTGGGTAGAGCTTTTCTTGTATCCTTTCTCTTAGCTTTGCTCGTTTTTGTGAATCTCGAGTTTGTCATTGGGGCGAAAGAAGAAGCAAGACAATTGTCGGTAATTAAATGTAAGTGACATTTATAAAATTCATTTTTCTATCCCTAATTCTATAGTTATACATTTAAGTCGTGGAAAATATACAGATGTATGTCTTAATATATATTTAATTTCGATTAGTTTGAAGAGAATTTTATAACGACTAGCTACTATTTCAAAATATGATTAAAGCTACATATTGGTTATAAATAAAGATTACACACCACTCTTCCCCTTGGGGGCTACTATGGAATACTATTGAGTGTTTGTCGTGGCATATATGAACGGAAAAACTAAAAGATATAGACAACACATTAGTAGGCTTCCTGAGGTAGTCATTAAGGAGGTCATTAAAGATATCAGTCTCTCCTTAGAAGAGTTGTTGTCACCCTTTGGAGACATTTATGATGGAAGTATGAGAGACCAACCTCCTGAGGAGCATATCTAGTTACTATAAAATTAGATTACATAGCTAATGAGAGAGAGTCAATGAGCTTCTTGCTCATTTCTTTTTACTTATGTTTTATTTCTATATATACTCTATTTTTGTAAACTGGACAATAGTCTTATTTTTTAATGAAATTTAATTGCTTCATAAAAAAAGTGTTCTATCTAACAAACTATGTACATACTTATATAGGTCCAAGAGGTTATCCAATTGAAGGAACATGCTATGATCATTGTTATTACAATAATGATGTTATAGAAGAATTCTGTGAATGTTATTATGAAAAGTGTGTTCATAGAATGATTCATGTTGTTACTCTCATCTACTTTTATATATGTATCAAATAAAGATGAATAGAATGAAAGCTTTGTGTCTAAAATAGAAAATTAACATCAAAGAGATTTAAATTTAATTAATTTATATATATGATGATGTAGAAATGTCTACCTTCGGTCTTTCAGATGATATATTATCAGGTAAATCGTAATAAAAAAGTACACAGTGAGACTTGAATTTTAGATTCTTTGAAACTTTAATTAAAAGTGATTATTACCGCACAATACATTATAAACAAGTCAACAGTTTGAACCTCGTATCCAGGAATTCCTGTGAGGGGGGCGAAATTCACCGAAGGCGAAAAAAAATTACTATTTTAAAAATAAAATTTTGGCATGACTATTTATAAAATCGATCATTAAAATCTATAAAACAATATTAAATACATTCATTAATTAATATTCAAAATATAAATAAACACATTCATTCAATAAAGTTTAAGATCAGGTAATTTATTATCCTCTGTTTTGTTGAGTTTGATACTTAGCTAAATCAACAGATGTTGTACAAGATTTACATGTATCCATATCAAATCTTTCTGTACATTTAAATGTATTGGGCAATACATTTAAATGCATACATAGAGTTGAAATAATTATTTAAGAAAAATTTCATGTAATAATTAAATCATCTCCATACACTAACAATCTAACATCTAAATTATTGAATTACATTCATTAAAAATAAATATCTGCCTCACTATTTTTAAAATCATGAGATTAAAATCTTAACTACATGAAATATCAAGTCTGCATCTCTAATTATATGACTGAGTTGTCGCTTGTCGATCATATTATAAATTCATAATCAGTTCCTTTGTTTATAATGTTTGGATCACATTCCTTTGTGAGCTGTATATGTAATGTTTGGACAACTCGATGATAAAAAATACAGTGTAAATTTAGAAAAAATATATTAACGTGAACAATACTGCAAGTTGCTGACACAAGACCGTACACCAACTCTTCCCGTCAACAGGGACTAGGACCCCAGGAAGGCTCCCACGAAAGCGGAACTAAAAGTCTTCGTTGAGACCCGAGTCAACTCTCCAAATCGCCGATTTGGTCTACCAAATTGTCGAGTTGGGCAGAAGAACGCCAGAGTCTGGAAGACTGCCGATCTTCCCCTTTGAACTTGTCGATTTCACTCCCAAATTGTCGATTTTGGAACGTTACTCCCGTTTAGCCCGAGCCATAATGACTGTAACAGTTGCTATTATGGTCGGCCGCGATCTCCACCGCGGATTACGCCCCAAAGGTCCTATAAAAGGGGACCCAAGGCTCAATCCAAAGGCATCCGTTCTATCCTTTCTAGAACGTGAATCACGGAGAAATCGTCGATTTCCTCCCGGAAGACTTGACGTAGAGCGCGTGTCGTGGATCTCAGAGCCTCCGACACCGCTCGCACCACCACGAGCGCTAGTAGGATATTCCGTTCCTCATAAAAAATCAATCAAATAAACAACACCAGAAGCCCACAACCCCGAGGACCCGCCGACGATAACAATTGGAAAAGAAACCTCGCCGACCGCTGCAATCTCAGACCCCAAGCCCGCAACCGGAAGATGGATTTAGGAGATTTAGGGAAGTGTGAATTTTAATTTGGGGGAAATATTAAAAAAAATTGTATAATTATATATGTAAAATTTATAAGTTAACTTTTCTAAAATATTAATATAGTGTAAAAATTATATTGAAACCTCTATATAATTATAAATTACATATAGATCTTTTTAAAATTGCCAAATTTTAGAAGGGGCAATTGCTCTCCCGTGCACCTAGCTGGATACGCCACTCTTTGGACGAATCAAAGTTAACGGATTTTATGTTAACTAATTTTCTAGAAAAGTTAACACAATATCAATACTAACTACAATAACTTTATATAACTATCACGGCATGCGTATGGATCCAATCAGGTACGAGGACAATGATTTTTCTTGTGTGGGTATGAAATTCATCTCGGTACCCTTGCCCGGCCGTCCGGGTACAAATCAACTACCGTCTACCAGGTACAGAAGTGGGAATATTGCTCACCCCTTGGGTTAGGGTTAAAATTCCACTAGATATATATTAACGTGGAGATAGGGGTGTTAGGTATGGAAGTTTGACTAGGTAATCTAGATTGCATGACCACATCTATATATTAATTAGTAGTACAAATCACTTTAGTAGAATGCTTGACCATATATACTAGGTTATTCATTACTATACATCATACTTTAGCTAGGGGTGAGAACCGATCCGGATCGCACTGTTCCATGTCCCAGTGGGAGCGAGCCCAAGGTAGGATTTTGCCCCGAAAAATATTTTTCCGCCCCGATACGGGTCTCAAGGTAGGGGTAAACCTAAATTTATTATTCTTTTGCCCCTCCCGCCCACTGCCCTCTCGCCCCGTTCTCAGCTATTTTATAGTCATTTTCTCTTCTTTCATGCAATTTTAATACCATGAGTACATGGTCATCTTTTAAAATTTTGCTATAAATATGCATAGAAATGATAGAATTAAGGTAGAATCAACAATGGCTTTTTTGAATAGTATTCTTCTTGTATCTTCTCTCTTAGTTTTATTTGCTTTTATGAATCTAGGGTTTGTTGTTGGAACGGAAGTAGAAGCAAACACATTTTGGTGGTGGCCATATCCAGATTATTGTAAGTAATTATAATAATTAACTCTCAATTTTTAATTATAATTTTTTCTTTCGGACAATCGCACCAGTGAACAGTCATGTAAGTTTCTAATGTGTCGAGCTACACATGTGTATATAGGTCCAGGAGGTTGTCAAGTTAGAGGGGAGTGTTATGACAAATGCTCCGATTTATGTCATAATACAAGAAAATTTGATGTGGATTATGCGAGTTGTTTTAGCTCCTGCTATTCTTATCATTGTTCATGAGGCTAAATGCCATTGTGTAATGCTTTATAATTACTAAAATAAATGGAAATGAATCAAATTAAGTTCCAAGAGAATATGTGGATTATGATAGTTGTTTTAATTAGAATCTATTTTGAATCAAGAAATTTTTATGGTCAATTTTATGAATGGAGTCTAAATAAATCATGTGCGCAGTTGATTTCAATTGTCATAATTGATGATCTTAATCATGTGGTTTCTCAATAAATACAATTGATCATTTCAATTTTCAATCACATATGATACCACCAGGCCACCACCTTTTAAAACAAAATTTAAAAATGAAGCAACATAAGACTATACACAAATATATAATAGCCCTACTGATACCATGTGAAAGGGTGAATGAAATTGTTACAAAGTAAGATTGGTTCACTGATCTCAGGAACTATTAAAGTTTCTGAAGTCAGGGTTCGAATCTTACTTTGTACATTTCCATTTAGATTTGCCCGACGATATATTATGTGACTCTGGTATATTATCCGAAAGTTGACAACTCTACATCTGTAGAGAGATACCCTTCGTTATCAAAACAAAACAAAAAATTGAATGAAATCGCAATTGATTAAAACATAATATTTAAAGAAACAATGTGAACCATCTTAATTTATCGATTTAAACCATAAAAATGATTTAAAATTATAACAAACCTTGGGTACTAGAGGCTTGCTTTACCTCAGCCTTCAAGATATTCCTCAATCTTTTGGGGATGATATTCTAAAATCTATTTACTCAAAAAAAAACATCGATAGAACATAATGTATTATTTATTACTCTAAAATCTATGATCTCAATGAAAAAATGTTGCTTACCTCTCTGTAAATTAGGTCACGTACGTCATCATTCGTCAATTCTCTACTTTCAAATTCAAAATCCATTCTTGAAATTGGTAGGATCGACGGTTCATGTTCAACATTTGCCAAACCAAAGAAGTACGGATCCATCAATGCCTGAGAGAAAAAAGGGATAAAACAAGCATAATTTGATGTTTGTGTATTTTGTACTTCAGTAAATATAATTATCTTGTGATTTGTAAAACACTCCATTTTGATCTAATAAGCTTAATAAGTGCATCTGTGCATGTATACAACAGTAATGATTAAACTCCAAGTAGTATTCAAACCATTAAAGTTTCAAATTTTAAAATCAGGAGGAGATCTCACATGAAGCATTCTCTATTAAATCATACCTCTTCAGCAGATGGTCTATCTTTTGGATCAAATGCAAGTAACCTCTCAAGTAAGTGGAGGGCCAGAGGATCAATGCCGCGGAATTTCTTTGAGAATGGAACTGTTATCTTTATGTGCATGTTACTCAAATATTGCCTGGCCTTCAGATTATGAATCTAGTATTACAGAGATAATAATGACAATGAGATAAAGATGACTAAAAAATTTAATGAAGTATTTTAAATGCTGATGTGATTTAAATGAAGTATTCCGATTCAAAAAATAAAGCACAAAAAATATCAAAGCAAGAAAGTAATTTCCCAAAAGTCTAAATCTTAAAAAATACCCATAGAGTGAGTCCTTACCCTAGATATGCAATTGGTTGAAGGAGTGCCAAGCAAATCGGTTATAATATCTAACTGATGGATCTCATTTTTTCCAGGAAAAATGGGTTTTCTGGTTAAAATTTCAGCAAATATACACCCTATGCTCCAGATATCAATTGCTGGTGTGTACTGCCAAAAATATGAATGTGATATTAATATGAATAGTAAATAGTCAAAAAATTAAATAGTAAGTATAAAAAATTACAATGATATAAAAAATTACATGCTTATATCATTGTAATTTAAATATTGACCCAGTACTTAATATAAAAACTGCACCTTGGAGAAAAAACAGCCGCAAAGTTCTGGAGCTCGATACCATCGGGTTGCAATATAATCCTTCAGAGAAATTATACAAACAAGAAAGAAATTTTTTTTTAATAATTTTATAGTAGAATGTTTGGAAATATGTTAAAAAAGATTTTATCAGGTGAAATAATAAAAGTAATTGTTGAATTAATAATATTCTCATTGAAAATAAACAGAATAGAAAAACTTACAGTCCAGAAGATCGGTGATGATTCATCGTTGAATGCGACCCGTGCAAGACCAAAATCACAAATTTTTACCTTGCAATCTGCATTTACAATGATATTCTTTGGTTTCAAATCACGATGAAATAAATTTCCTGAACAAAATATCAGAGAACATGCTGTATTAATATCGAACTGGAAAAAAAAATTAAAAGATGAAGGGATAATGGGGAAAGATTACAGCGTAAAATAACCTGAATGGATATACTTTAGAGCTCGTAGGAGTTGGTACATGAAAACCCGATGATGTTCAGGTGTAAGATCATCATTTGTCCTCAATACTTCGTAAAGATCAGACTCCATCAATTCAAAAACAACATAGATGTCATTGAATTTCTTCCGAGAATGAGGAAGTATGATGTTTTTTATCTGCACAATGTTAGGATGGCCTAGCATTCGAAGAAACTTGATTTCTCTGAGAATACGTGTGGCATCAGATACACTCTTGAAGACGTCTTGGATCTTCTTAATCGCAACTCTCTCACCATTACGTGTGTCGGTTGCAGATACAACAATCCCATAGCTCCCTTGTCCAATGACTTCGTGAATGTGGTACTGACATACATCACTATACTCCATAAAGAATTCACTGGTAAGCTTGATCTGATAAATCTTCATTGAACTCTGTATAACAAAAATAATCAAATCTTTAATCATTCTAAAGTATTTATATGAAACAATCAAAGAATGATAAAAAGATAGCATAAATTAGGGTTTAAAAAGGACATGGCTTATGCTTAAGTATTGTTTAGGAAGATTCATTTAGATTTATTCTTTAATATCTTTGTGGATGTAAGAATAAAATGATAAAAATAAGATTTAAAAATAAGAGCAGGTTAATCAATAACCATTACAATGAAAATGATAAATTGACAAAGAAGATTATTACTTTTCAATAGATAAAAGAAAAATACTGAAGGATGACAAGATATTCGGCTATGAATATTTTGCTAAGAAAAACAAACAATTTCGACATGTTCAATAATTTTACTTCATCTATCATTCTGTCATAAGAAAACTGAAAGATAACTGAAAAACGAAATATATGAATTATAATTTAGTTATTGTTTAAACTATAAAATAACTGGAACGTGATGAAAATGTCAACAAACTTATGGATGATTAGTTTATTACTAGTTTTTTTTTTGCAATTGTATTGATAGATTTTTAGAACATAAAGAATGTCAATATATTTCTGAATAATTAAATTATTACCATTATTTTATTTAAAACTCAAGATCTAATAATGTAAACATTATGAGTTCTAGTTTACAAAAAAATAAACATAATTGACTTAAACAACGTTCTGAATTTCATTACAATTTTTTTCTTGAAAACATCATACTATCATAGCATACAAAATAGCAGTCTGCATATGAATTGTTAGTTTATTACCAACCAAAATCCTATTACAAAAACCCCAAAAACAAATCATACTTTACAGTTTATACTTATGAATTGTTTTGATTTATTACTAATAAAATCTTTAATGAAGAAGAATATATGATAAATCGATAAAATTCAATATAAAAAAAAAAACAATCTCACTGAACTTTCAAATATCTCACCTTCGTCCTCTTCGGCACACGTATGCATCGGATTCTCGAACAGTCAAGTTCCCCAACCCCCTTACTATTCCCCTCCCCCTCCTCATCGCCTTCCAGTTTACCATGCACATCTATAATAAATCTGGTGGTTGTGGAATTGGTGTTAATGGTAGAAGATGATGAATCTTTCAGAAGGCAGGAAAAGAACAATCTGCGAACCCCACCACTAATACTTCTCCTCCTATAAAATACCCTTTCCATCCAAATATAATCAATCTTGACTGTGATTCCTGAATCACCAGTCTTCTCTTCCCTCTTCTCCCCCTCGATCCTTCATCTTTCTATCAGGTCTACTTTGATTGCAGCAAAACTACATATTTGAATTCTCAGCACATTGGTTTGTTAACTTTAAAAATTTATGTGTTTGTTATCTTTTAAAGTGCCTTGGATTTTTTAAGTTTTTTTTGTGGCTGACGTTTCAAAGATCATCTAATTTATCATGCGTAAAATAAATCTATGTTATATATATATGTGGAGAACTTGAGATGCAAGCAAAAGCCCCCTGAACTCTTCTGGTCTTCTTTGTTAATTTTTTAACCCTATGTGTAAGCTTGTATACCGGTCGGATTCGGATCGGATATGCAGGTATCCGAATCCGAATCAATGGTTTCTAGTAAAATCAACACACAAATCAAATCAAATGAATAAAATCCAGCTAAGAAAGAATATAAAATATTTCCTTGTGCACTGTACAGAGATATTAATTCTTTGATGGAAAGATCCGTGCGCCCAGAATTAAACTAAGTTTTCCCAAGTCAAACTCCCAACACGTCTATGGAGTTATAAACTTATACACTAATACAATAACATTGATTAATAATTCATGACCTGTTTTCTATTATATTAGTGTATATTTGTTTATTATTTAACCATTTACTCTAAAAAAAAACTAATTAACCCCTCTCTTTTTTGACATAGTGGAAATTTTGAAACAAAAACTTGCTCAAAAAAAAAGCATCAGTTAAGTAAAGAAGAGTAAGTTTCATGGGTGACTGAAAATAACACTAGTTCATCCCCCGCTAATCACTTATTTGTTCAATACTTCATATTAAAATATTGTATGTATATTCAAACACCCCCAGCAGTCTAATCTAGATTTTGGAAGAATGAGTTAAGTAAAGAAGAGTAAGTTTCATGGGTGACTGAAAATAACACTAGTTCATCCCCCGCTAATCACTTATATGTTCAATAGTTCATATTAAAATATTGTATGTATATTCAAACACCCCCAGCAGTCTAATCTAGATTTTAGAAGAATGAGTTAAGTAAAGAAGAGTAAGTTTCATGGGTGACTGAAAATAACACTAGTTCATCCCTCACTATGTTCAATGGTTCATATTAAAATTACAATAACATTGATTAATAATTCATGACCTGTTTTCTATTATATTAGTGTATATTTGTTTATTATTTAACCATTTACTCTAAAAAAAAACTAATTAACCCCTCTCTTTTTTGACATAGTGGAAATTTTGAAACAAAAACTTGCTCAAAAAAAAAGCATCAGTTAAGTAAAGAAGAGTAAGTTTCATGGGTGACTGAAAATAACACTAGTTCATCCCCCGCTAATCACTTATATGTTCAATACTTCATATTAAAATATTGTATGTATATTCAAACACCCCCAGCAGTCTAATCTAGATTTTGGAAGAATGAGTTAAGTAAAGAAGAGTAAGTTTCATGGGTGACTGAAAATAACACTAGTTCATCCCCCGCTAATCACTTATATGTTCAATAGTTCATATTAAAATATTGTATGTATATTCAAACACCCCCAGCAGTCTAATCTAGATTTTGGAAGAATGAGTTAAGTAAAGAAGAGTAAGTTTCGTGGGTGACTGAAAATAACACTAGTTCATCCCCCACTATGTTCAATGGTTCATATTCAAACACCCCCAGCAGTTTAATCTAGATTTTAGAAGAATGAGATAAATCAGGAATGGTTCAATTTAGTTGTCAATCTGAACAGAAAATAGTTTAAAAAAATGACAAGCCACTTGGAAGACAGCAACGCCAACACTTAAATTAAACCTATTCTAAAATTATATATACGACGAAAGAAAAGAATACCAGAGTCGACCGAGAGTGATGATTTATTGTGGACGGTATTATAGCTTCGGTTTCGAATCAGAGATCTACTCTGATATTCAGTCGGTCCGATCATCCCATGGCCGTCTGAATTTACGACAAACTCGCCGGACCGCCGCCTTCACTGAAATTTAAAAATTAAAAACCTAGACCAGAAATGGTCGATTTTGTAAATTATCTTCCGACGAGGAAATTTCATAACGAAATGGAAAATTTCTAACATCTCTCTATATATCTATTCCCAACTTCTCACAATCTTAAAAAGCTCAGAAACGCAATTTCAAATGTTCTAACATTTGTAACGTCTTAGAACACCAATCTAAGGGTTGTATTAATTCTTCACAGCTTTTATTTTATCTATTGAACAGTATCTATTTAAAATCTCAGAATTTTTTTAAATAACCGATGTGGGAGAAAAAATCTCCTAACTATATCCGGAGAAAATCTGAATTTTAAATAAAAGAATAAAAAGCTCGGAAATACAATTTCAAATATTATAACATTTGCAATCTCTCAGAACACCAATCTAAGAATTATATTAAATCTTCACAGCTTTTGATTTAATTATTGAATAGTATAAATTAAACCTGTCAATATTGTTTTAAACTACCGATATGGGACCAAAATAAATGAAAAGAACGGGTTCATAAACTTCGTGTCCTTCTAATCGACTTTAATTTTTTTTTATTAAATGGACCTCATGAATCGTGACTCCTTAATATGTTTATATTTTATTTAGACGCATCTGTCGTATTTTGAATGCGTTGTCGTACGTCATCAAATCGTGTTCATTAGTATTTAATCTAATGGTTAAAATAATGTACTGCAGAAGACACTTACACATATACAACGCAAAGTCGATCTAATAAACTTAACACATATAGCATTCGCACTGTACGACATATCTGAATACTACTGTATTTTGTTAAACATTTTTTTTATCTTCTGTAATTTAATGATTAAAATTATTTTTTTTTCATTTTCTAATATTTTTTTTTTTTTTTTTTGCATTTCATTTAGAAGAGATTGACATTTTTTATAAAAGAAATTGTTTCATGAATATTGGTAGTTATGTTTAGAGTAGAGTGTTGAAATCAAAAATTTTTGTACGGCCCAATGGGCCGAGCCCATCAGGCCTAGGAAAATTTTGGATACAAGAGTGTCATCGTACTCTATTATAAGAACTAGAACCCTCTCCGTTCGTTTTAAGAATGAGTCAAGGCCGTCGATTTTTGTTAGTTGAAACGGTTAAATAAGTATGCGGTTGTTGATAACCTGTAAGAGAAAATAAAAAAAAATTAACTGACAGTAATAGTAGCTCTGTACCAGCTAGTAATAGAGTACGATATGTACTAGTAAAATCAATCAATATCTAAAAAAAATTAATTTTTTTCAAAATCTTCCACACATTCATTTCATTTTCTACTCCCTCCAAAATCGTTCTCGGAGCCGGCGATATTCGCGTCTTCCGGCAGCTCTCCATCCCGTCGATCACCGCTCGTCTTGGTTTATTCTAAACCGAAGTGCTCCCCGTTGTTTCGTCGTGGTAGGTGAATACTAGCCTAACCGGTCCGTTAGAAACCCCCAGGTACGTTTCTGTTTTAAAAATGGAAACCCATTTTTTTGTACCGTTTGTTGTACACCAGTATTTCAGTTCATCAAGGAGGAGCGATGGCAGATCCATCTCTAGTTTCTCCGGCAGAAGCAGAAGCAGTAGCAGCAGAGGAGGAGGTGGAAGCACCACCGGCACCGGCTTTGGATTCTTCTCTGGCAGATGGTGTTACCACCGGCTTTGGATCCTTACGGTTTTGCAGGTTAAGTATCAGTTTTTGTTCTTCGTTATCTCTGCTCTTCTTAGATTCGATAAAGTTACGGACCTTGCTGGTAAGTGTTGATCATTGATCCATTGTTCGTGATCATGTAATCAGCTATTGATTTTGAATGATTCTGCAGTGGGGAGAAGAGAGACGATTCGATGACATGCGTTGTAATATCGGAAAATTAGCTATTTTCTGGACATTTCATGTTCTTTCTTTACTATTTCTACAAAATAAATTATGTACAGAAACCAACCACCCTGGATATTTGTTTACATTCATTCCTATCTCATTCACAACAGGCTATTTGGGCTGTTGGTTTTGGAACACCTCCATGTTTGTCCAAAAATCTCGCTGAAAGCTGTTCAGAATAACTGAGTTATAAAATAATGAAGTTAGTTAAACGGAATTACAAATTGTTATTTGCGTAAGGAAAATAACTGAGTTGATTAAAATTAAAGAAAGATTACAAAAAAAACATTTCTTAATAGTTATTAGTTAGTCCTCTTTGATCTCGCCAGAATCCTCAATTGTAACAGTAGCTGATGTCTTCCCACTATCAGAACCAACTTCTTCCATGGCTTCCACCACACTATAACCATCAACAACTACCTTTCCGAATACAACATGTTTACCATCCAGCCAACTTGTCTTGTCAGTACAGATAAAGAACTGAGACCCATTTGTGTTGGGATCAGCATTAGCCATGGATAGGATTCCGGGACCAGTGTGCTTCTTCTTGAAGTTCTCATCTTCAAACTTGGAACCATAAATCGATTCTCCACCAGTTCCATTCGCTCTTGTGAAATCCCCTCATATAATGGATAATAGCGTAATGGATGAATGAATTGTTCGTCTAAATACTCGTATTAGCAGAAATACATTAGATAGTAACGCAGTGGACGAATTAATTGTTCGTGTAAGTACTTGTATTAGCAGAAGTACACTAAATAGTAGCGTAGTGAATGAATGAATTATTCGTACAAGTACTCGTAAAAGCAGAGGTACAATAGATAATAGCGTAATGGATGAATGAATTATTCGTTTAAGTACTCGTATTAGCAGAAGTAAACTAGATAGTAGCGTAGTGGGTGAATCAATTGTCCGCCTAATTAAGTACTCGTGTTAGCAGAAGTATACTAGATAGTAGCGTAGTGGATGAATGAATTGTTCGTACAAGTACTCGTAATAAAAGAGGTACAATAGATCATAGCGTAATAGATGAATGAATTATTCGTCTAAATACTCGTAGTAGCAGAAGTACACTAGATAGTAGCGTAGTCGGTGAATGAATTGTTCGTCTAAATACTCGTATTAGCAGAAGTGCACTACATAGTAGCGTAGTCGGTGAATGAATTATTCGTCTAAATACTCGTATTAGCAGAAGTAAACTAGATAATAACGTAGTGGGTGAATCAATTGTTCGTCTAAGTACTTATATTAGCAGATGTACACTAGATAATAGCGTAGTGGGTGAATCAATTGTTCGTCTAAGTACTCGTATTAGTAGAAGTACATTATATAATAGCGTAGTCGGTGAATGAATTGTTCGTACAAGTACTCGTAATAGCAGATGTACAATAGATAATAGCGTAATGGATGAATGAATTGTTCGTCTAAATACTCGTATTAGCAAAAATACATTATATAATAACGCAGTGGGCGAATTAATTGTTCGTGTAAGTACTCGTATTAGCAAAAGTACACTAAATAGTAACGTAGTGAATGAATGAATTATTCTTACAAGTACTCGTAATAGCAGAGGTATAATAGATAATAGCGTAATGGATGAATGAATTATTCGTTTTTAAGTACTCGTATTAGCAGAAGTAAACTAAATAGTAGCATATATAGTGGGTGAATCAATTGTCCGTCTAATTAAATACTCGTATTAGCAGAAGTACATTAGATAATAGCGTAGTGGATGAATGAATTGTTCGTACAAGTACTCGTAATAGCAGAGGTACAATAGATCATAGCGTAATGGACAAATAAATTGTTCGTCTAAATACTCGTATTAGCAGAAATACAGAATTGGAAGTAGGGAGAGAGAGTGTGAGAATTGTCTTGGCAGAGAATAAGAGAGAGAGGAGGAAATATGACTTTTACGTGAAAAGACTTATATTAGCAGAATAAAACATTTATATAGCAGTGCAGAATCAAATTATATAGGTATATCAGCGAGTAATGGAAGGACAAAAGAGAGAAAGGATGTAATAGAAGGGATAGAGGAAAATGACAAAACATCGAAGCAGAAGTAGAAAAACGTACAGTGAAAAAGAAGTAGTGGTAGGGAAGTAGAAGAACAAATTAAAGGTAGATAATAAGAAAGAGATATTGTGAGAGATAGGATGAGAGAAAAGAAAATAAAGCTACAAAAGGACGGTGGGAGAGTGAAGATGTAAAAAAAAAAAAATTGCATTCTATCACGGACGGAGAGTTGAGGAAGGAAAAAAAAATTTAATCTGACAAACTCACGTATAGAGAGAGAGTGAGAGTGGATAAAAAAATAAAATTTAAAAGTAAGGGTACAAGAGGAGAGAGGGTGTAACCGGTTGGAGAAGGTTTAAAACGAGTGGTCTGGATTTGTCAAAGAGGAATGGACGAACCAGATAAGATTCTCATGTGATAACCGGGAAGGATCCATGTTTGTAATGATAGGTGGATGGTAGTTGTACACCTGAAACATAGTCGTTGTTTATTATTCGAGAGATCAATGTGATTCAATTCCTATTTTTAATACTCAGAAGATCGAGTCGATCACTAATATCTGAATGTATTCTTAATATTACTAATTCCAAGTTAGAATTGTTGAACAACATCTGAGTGTCATCAGTAATAATCTCTTTTGAAACATTAGAAGATGATAATTGTTTACGATTTTCGTAATTGACATTACTAACTTTAGGATTTGAATGATAAGTATTTTGAAGATCAAGGTCAAAGTTGATTGGAGATATATATTGGTTCAAATACTTAGTTTAGGGGAACAACTTAGTAGATAAATGATCCAATATTTAAGTGTCGGTCAGGATCCAATATTTTTCCTTAACCACCCTGTTCTGTCTTAGCTTAAGCATTATCTTACTACTCACCTTTAATTCAACCAGGCCACTAGGCACCGCCACACCGACTGTGTATGATATTTATACATCATTTTACGCCTTGTATTACAAAATCGTTTTTATTTGTGTTACAAATCTCCCTCGCTCGATTAGTGCTGAACTGCTGATGAATGAATTGAAACATAGTGGGTGAATGAATTGTTCGTCCAAGTACTCGTATTAGCAGAAGTACACTACATAGTAGTGTAGTGGGTGAATGAATTGTTCGTCCAAGTACTCATAATAGCAAAAGTATAGTAGATAGTAGCGTAGTGGGTGAATGAATTATTCGTCCAAATACTCGTATTAGCAGAAGTATATTAGATAGTGACATAATAGGTGAGTGAATTCTTCGTCCAAATACTCATAACAGCAGAAGTACATTAGACAGTAGCGTAGTCGGTGAATCAATTTTTCGTCCAAGTACTCATAATAACAGAAGTACATTAGACATTGGTAAAAAAATTGTTGAGTAAAATAAATATTGGTATAAGTACTAATATTAACAGAAATACACTACATAATAGCGTGAGAACATTATAGCAGAAGTAAACAACATAGTGGCGTAATGGGTAGAAAAGATGTTGGTCTAAGTACTTATATTAGCAGAAGTACACTACATAATAGCGTGAAAATATAACAGCAGAGGTAAACACCATAGTAGCGTAATGGGTAGAACAAATGTTGGTGTAAGTACTTATATTAACAGAAGCACACTATATAATAGCGTAAAAATATAATAGCGTAAATATATAATAGCAGAAGTAAACAACATGTTAGCGTAATGAGTAAAATAAATGTTGGTCTAAGTTCTGATATTAGTAGAAGCACACTACATAATAGCGTGAAAACATTATAGCAGAAGTAAACAATATAGTAGCGTAATGGGTAGAAGAGATGTTAGTCTAAGTACTTATATTAGCAGAAGCACACTACATAATAGCAGAGGTAAACACCATAGTAGCGTAATCAGTAGAAAAAATGTTATTTTAAATACTTATATTAGCAGAAGCTCACTACATAGTAGCGTGAGAACATTATAACAAAAGTAAACAAAATAGTAGCGTAATGGGTAGAAAAGATGTTGGTCTAAGCACTTATATTAGCAGAATCTCACTACATAGTAGTGTAATGGATAGAACAGATGTTGGTCTATGTACTAATATTAGCAGAACTATACTACATAATAGCGTGAAAACATAATAGCAATACTAAACAACATATTAGCGTAATGGGTAGAATATTACAATGTTGGTTTAAGTACTGATATTAGCAAAAGGACATAATACAGTAGTGTGAAAACATAATATTAGAAGTATACAACAAATTAGCGTAATAGGTAAAATAGATGTTGGTCTACGTACTTATATTAACAGAAACACACTAAATAGTAGTGTGAAAAACATAATAGAAGAACTAAACAACATATTAGCGTAATGAGTGAAATACAAGTTGATCTAAGTACTGATATTAACAGAAGGACACAATATAGTAGCGTGAGAACATAATAGCAGAAGTATACAACAAGTTAACGTAATTGATAGATTAGATGTTCGTCTAAGTATTGATATTACTAGAAAAACACTAGATATTATCCGAGTTCAAAAAAAGATGACGTTGAACAGTAGGTAAGGACAATGTGGATAGAGAAAAGATTAGGTCAAAAAGAGAAGAAGAGGGAGTAGATAGTAGATGACGTTGACATGATTTAATTATTTTAGCAAAAGAAAGCTATGAAATAACAATGCATATCGATATATTATAGGAACATTCAAGTGTAATAGAGAGAGAATTGAAAAGAGAGTGATTGGATAAGATGAAAGATAATGACAAGAGAAAGAAGACAAGAATTGAACAGGGAAAATAGCATAGCTAAAGAAGTAAACTGAAAAAGGTAAATGTAGGTAGAGGTAATGTGAGAGAGAAATAAGAATAAAAGTAAAGAGATGTGACCATTCAAAGAAGAATTAGAAGTAATAGAGAAAGAATGAGAAGTAGTACTGACATAAAATAGACGGAAGAAGAAGGAAAAGAAACAGACGATGGGGGAGAGAGAAAGAGTGTAAGAGGGAGAGAAGAAATAAACTAGAGACCAAATGAAGGAATGAAAAAAAAATCGTGAGAGAGAATTTTGTGAGAGAGAATTTTGTGAGAGAGGAAGACATGAAATGTGTGAGGGAGAGAAGGAAAAAAATCAATATCAAACATCGGAAGAAGAGATGACGGAGGGAGGGGAAAAAATAGAATTCCGACATGAGACGAAGAGAAGACGTAGAGAAAAAAAATGGTATACTGACACGTCTGACATTGGAGACGGAGGGAGAGAGAAAAGAAAATAAATATCTGACAACGGAGTGTGTGTGAAGAAGAAAGGAGAGGAGGTGAAAGAGTTAAAGGGAATAGATATAATAAATTTAATAAAACAAGAGTAAAGTGGAGAGATGTTGAAACTGGTTATAACAGGTTTTCAAGGTTGAGATGAAGTTCTCATGTGGAAGAGGGGTTCTCACCTGATATTGACCATTTATAAACACTTAGAAACACTTAAAAAAATCTTGACCATTTATAAAAAATACATTGAACCGAAGAAAGAAGATTGTGTGGTATAATATTTATTCTTTATACCCAACTTTGATCTAAGAAATTCAATGAATTAAAAGAAAAAAAAAAGATGGACAATAAAATGTTAAATGGAAATAATGTTACTTTTCTTTTCTTTTTTTACATAATATTGGTTACTTTTCTTTTCTTTCCATGCAAAGTTTATATTACAACATGTCAGGACGCTGAGCAGATTATTACTCGAAAGACTTTTCTATCTGCAAGCGATGGCCTCAATGCCTAAAGATCACATCTCCTGAAGATGATATGGATTTGCTGTATTAGCCATTGTTCTGCAACTTCGATTCAGAATCTTCATCCTGCAAATGAAAACATGGCATTATAGAGCGCCTAAAATTCATGTATCAAACAATGAAATCGTGGGTTTAGAAGAAGAAGATGAATGAAACAACACTTACTTTTGAGTCTTTGTTTTCTTTCATAACAATGCACTTGGAGGCACTGATGCTAGCACTTTTTACCAGGCATTTTGTGTTTTTCGCACTTTCTGGGGTTGTGGAAGAACAATCAAGTTCCTCACTATGCTCATTATTTTTAGGAGACATTTTAGGATTTGTTTGTTTATTAACATCATTGGATTTTTCATCATCATGTTTTTCATTGGATCCACATACACGCTCCCTGTAAATTAAGTTCAAAATAACAGAGATCACCAGACATAGCCAAAGGAAAAGTTAAATTTCTCATAATGCCTAAAAGAAGAGAAAGAGAAATACCTTGGTAAAGAAATATGTTGGCGTAGGATAGGGGTACCTCCTTTGTTACCTTGCTCTTCTAAATGAGCAAACTGTCGTTTAAATCTGTCGACTCCACTGAAGATGCAAACAGGTTTAAATAAAAGAAGAATAAATCTATTCAATTATAGTGTTTTTTAATGGAAATAGTGATTTCTTATTATATGAAAAGATAGCAATAGTAATTAAAATTAAAACTAAAGAAACATTTAAAACTACCTAGCTAGATAGAAAAATAACTTCAATTATAGTAATTACATATACCTAATTTATAAACATGGAGATTGAAGCCTCGGCCTCTTGGATCACACAAGAAAGATTTTACCACCACATCGAGTGATTGCAGATAATCATAGTTTAAAAAGTAACGCTCTAAGCACACTTTAGCAACCTAGGAAGGGTGCTTTGTAGAACACTTTAAAATTGGGCAATCAGAAAATCCAGATCTTGATCCATCCGACCAGAGAAATTGATAAAAATAATTTTTTTTCAGAAACTCCCCACATTCCAGCAGACTATTTCTCTCTCCAATCCCTATCAACCATTGCCAGTGATAGTTTCTCTCTCTTCCAACCATATTTCTCATTGGAATACGTTATTGTTCTTTGCGGCATTTTCACCAGAAATGCTATTCCATGCTACTTTCTTGCCAGTCTTCCAGAAAGCATTAGTTCTGTCCAACTCGGCCAGAATCGATGTCCAATTCTGTCTCCAAACCCTATGTTCTATATTTTAAGTATTTTTTGGAACTATTACATTAGGCGATGTGAGATTATATATTCAACAAGCTATTCTGTGTATATTTTATCACAAAGATATTCGATAATTGATTATTCAACCTGGCATTGAATCTTTGACACAACTCAAAACTGCTAAAAGGTGGGTTGTCACCACTTAAAAAACATAAGTAGTTAATGAAATACGGAAGCCATACTTATTTTATGCATAACAAATAACCCATGTGAGCATACAAATATTTTTTCAATTACGTAGTAAATAGTAATGTAATGCATTTAATACAATGGTGATACCATGTGAAACATAGTAAACCATTAGAGTTTTGAAAACACAGTAAACTATTATAACACACAGAAAATTAACAATTACAGTATTGCATGGTTTTAAAGCAAGAAAGTGTAGAGAGAATTAAGAATATAGAATAACAATATTCAAATTCAAAACTATCGATATTAATAAGTGAATAACAAACCTTGGGTACAAGAAGTTCGCTTGTTCTCCTCCTTGAAGATATTCATCAAGCATTTGGGGATGATACTCTAAAATCTGTTTACTTTTAAAAACAGACAATGTAATAGAAGAAGCTACTTGCTAGGTTGCTAGAATGCTAGCTCCATTCAATGAACAGGTATTGCTTACCTCTCTGTAAATTAATTCCCGCACATCATCCTTTGACAGTTTCCGTCTTTCAAATTCAAATTCCATTTTTGAAATAGGTGGGATTGATGGTTCTTGTTCCATATTTGATAAACCATTGAAGTATGGATCCGTCAATGCCTGAAAATATAGTGAAGTATGGATCGATCAACTTAATTTGGTGATCACGTATTTCTAATTGTATATACCATTGCATGATACTGTGATGATACAAGAATCAGGGATTTATACAATTATTGTTTAAACAAATATATACCTAAGAAATGCAAAAAAATATATATATACCTAAGAAATATGCAGCACAAACTCTATAACTGATATTACCCATCTAATTATATTTTTAATGAAGTTGAAGTTGTCTAATTATCCTTTTCCTGTTTTATATTGAAAGGAATCAATATAAATAGGCTTGATAAGATTCTATCTATGATTCTAATCATTTTTATTTTGGGTGTTATTGATTTCATCTTTCATATAAAATATAAATGGAGAAAGAATTGATAGACTATATTATTTTGCAAGAACATCGCTATTTCCTTAGATTATTCTACCATTTATATTCCTGCATTCTTCAGAAATTGCATAAGAGGTTGAGAACAAAGAGAAAGTTGCTAACGAGTATGTCTACAACAATCACTAAACTCCAAATTAATGTCAAATAATTCAAATTATCAAATCTTACCTCTTCAGCAGATGGTCTATCTTTTGGATCAAATGCAAGCAACTTTTTAAGTAAACGAAGAGCCAAAGGATCAACACCACGAAATTTCTGTGAGAATGGAACTGGTGTTTTTCTCCGCATGCTATTCAAATATCGTTTGGCCTTTTCATTGCGAATCTAGTGTTGCAGAGAAAATCATGACAATGAGAGATGGATAACAATAAAATCAAATATTGAACTTAAAAAATATTTAAGAAATGCGATCAATGGTGGCATGAATAAATTGATTAAACAAGCGATTTTATATATTAAAGCAAAAAAAATATGAAAAAGAAACTTAAATCATGAAAACATACCCTAGCTACAGATTTGGCTGGAGGAGTACCAAGCAAATCGGTCATAATATCTAACTGATGAACGACATTTTTGCCAGGAAAAATGGGTTTTCCGGTTAAGATCTCAGCAAATATACACCCTATACTCCAGATATCAATAGCTGGTGTGTACTGCCAAAATATGAATGTTATATTGAATAGTATAAATATAAAATAGCAACTATAAAGATGACTGATAAAAAATTTACAATTATAATAATAATATAATATTACACAAGCATATTTTTATAAATGCAAATATCACAAGACATTGAAGATAATAATGACAAGCAAGGTTTTTTAGGCAGTCATGCGATGGCCATGACCGCATGGCCGCCTAGGCGGTCGCCTGAAAATAGGGTAAATTTGCAAATTTACCCTGAACTTATATATATTTGCTAAAAAATATGGGTAAATTCAGAAACATTTAAAAAAATATATACATCAATTTTAAAACCTGAAATTACTAATACAAAGTAATAGACTATTAATCTAAAATTTAAAATGTAAATACATAGATTATAAGACTTCTATGAATTTAGGGTTAGAAAGGCGCAAGAAACAAGAAAGAAAAGAGGTTAGGGTTTTTTAAAACCCTCAACCTCTTAAGTCATTTAAATGGGCCTTAAATGGGTGGTTGGGCCTTATATTTAAATTAAATAAAAAATAAAAAAAACAAAAAAAAACAGACCTATTGGGTTAGGCAGGTTCAGGTCGGACCTGGACCCGCCTAACCCGCTCCAGCGCAAACGCCTACATGCGCATAGTCGCCTATGCGACGCCTAGGCGTCGCATGAAAAAGCTTGATGACAAGTATCAAATTGAAAGAACATAGTTCTAGGATTTAGATAGTTTGACCACTGAAAATTATAATTCAATAATTGACGGAGTAAAACTCTAAAAGAACATAATGGCAAGCAGACATACAAATACAACCTAAGAAAAAAATTCATATATATTTGTTTTTCTTTCAAAACAGTTTTTCATCTAGAAATTTCCGACCATGTTAGAGAGTTCCGATCATTGTCTAAAGGACTATAACCAAGTATTATTCTTAAATCAGTGTTAGAATTGACGTTTGCCCCTCTTCTGCCTTTTCTGTGTTCTGACTTCTGAGACCTTTTTTATTATTTTTATCACTAGGAAATAAAGAATGAAATTCCAACCGAGAATGAACAAACAAGTTCTTATGGTGGCCAACTGTTAAAAAAACTATGTATCTATGTATCATTCAAATTCGTAGGCAACAAATGCCCTACCTTCGAGAAAAAAGAGCCGCATAGTTCTGGAGCTCGATACCATCTTGTTGCAACATAATCCTTCAAGGAAATTGAATATGCATAGAAAAGAAATTATATTTCAGCAAAAGAGTGAGAATATACGATTTATCAAGTCATCTTCAGAAATCAAGTACAATGTAGATATTTTATTTTTTCGTTGTAGCACGATATGCTTTGAATTTTGATATACATGTGTCTAGAGGTGTACCAAGTGCATTTATAAGAAACTAAAAGTATTGGAGTGGTAGGTACGCACCTAGTACATTCTTAACTTATAACTTCTTTGCATTTTTTGACTTTTTTTATTCGATTTACCTTCCTTCAATACAAAAGATTTCAACAATAAAGGTATTGAACAGGGTGGAGAAACATACAGTCCAGAAAATGGCCGATGGTGCATCATTGAATGCTACACGTGCAAGACCAAAATCACAAATTTTTAATTTGCAATCTGCATTTGCAAGAATATTCTTTGGCTTCAAATCACGATGGAATACATTTCCTGTAAAAAACAACCCCAAAGACAGGCTTTATATATATTAACATCAAACTGAAAAGTAAGAAGAGAAAAAGGAAAATAAAATAGATTGGTAACTTATTAACAGTGAATATAGCAGATTTTCACCTGAATGGATATACTTTAGAGCTCGGAGAAGCTGATACAAGAAAAATTGATGATGTTCAGGTGTAAGATCATCATTTGCCTTGATTACTTGGTGAAGATCAGACTCCATTAACTCAAAAACTACATAGATGTCTTTGAATTCTTTACGAGAATGGGGGAGCATGATATGTTTTATCTGCACAATGTCAGGATGGCGTAGCATTCGGAGCAACTTGATTTCTCTGAGAATACGGGTGGCATCAGATACGTGCTCGAAGACATCATGGATCTTCTTGATTGCAACTTTCTCACCGGTATGTGTATCAGTTGCAGATCCAACAATACCATAGCTTCCTTTCCCGACAACTTCATGAATGTGGTATTGATTTGCTTCGCCGTACTCCGTAAAGAATTCTTTGGTGAGTGTGGTCTGAGAAATCTTCATTATGCACCGTACAAGAGAAATAATAAAATCTTTAATCTTTTCCGAAGCATTTATACCAAATGATAATAAAAAAACTCACGACACAAATATTTATCTGTGTGATTGATGTTTAAACTTCAAATCGTTGATGATTATTACTTATCAAGGGATTTTTAATTTTTTTCTGTCATATTTTGGGAATAATAAGCATTTTATTTGAACAAAACACTAGAATAAACTTCAGGCCAAAATGAAACACTAACTAACTTATCTATTTATCTACGAATTATTATTTATTCAAACTTATGAATCATCAGACGACAACCAATCATGTCAAGATTTTTTTTGTTAAAAAAGATTCAGATTCAAATCCACCAAAAAAACATCATGTCTTCAGCATGTTAAAATTATTATTTTTCTGTTAAAACTCGAAAGAAAAAAACCACATTATCAATCAACAAATTACAACATAATTCTAAATTATCAGTATTTTTTGTTAATAAAACACTAACAATGAAAAAATATTAGCAACAAGTTAGTCATTAGGAAATCAGAAATATGTTGCCATTTTATCTATCTATCTATCTATCCAGGACGCAATTATTATTTTTTTATTGTAAATGTTAGCTGTATTTCAGAATTATTCCTACATTTCCTGTAAAAATTCAGAAAACACCCAAAAATGGTAGCATATTTATGAGCCATTGATTCATTCATTAGTCATTTAGTCATTACCATGTTTTTATTCAAAACCCCAGACAGAAAACAACAAAAATAATTCAACGCATTTTCTTTTCTCTTTACTAAAAAAACATCAAGAAACAGAATCAAACACTAAAACACAAGAACCAGCTGAACTTCAATCCACGCTCATAGAAGAAGGAAAAAAAATAATAATAAATACATACCCTTCTGTGCGGATCGACCCCAGCCATTTCTTGCTTATCCCTTACAATAATGCACTTGATTCTTGAACAACCAAGTTCACCAACTCCTTGTTTCTTCTCTTCTTCTTCTTCCCGATCGCCTATAAATTTGGTCGTTGCAGTTGAGTGGTTGTTGGAAGATGACGACCCCTCTTTTGAACGGCGGGAGAAGAACAATCGACGAAGTCCATCCGTTATCGATCCTCCTCCCATAAAAATACCTTTTTCTCTCGCTAAATTTAGGGCGATCTCGATCGTGATTCCCGGAATGCCGGTCGACTCTTTCCTCTCCCCTCGCTTTTTTATATCAGGTTAGTTTTTGTTGATACTTTTGAAATTCCGGACTAATCTAACTTACAATAATCTTAGTGGTTTTATCAATGATGTAAAATTGTAATCATATCCCCTAAATTCTCCTAAATTCTATATTCACATATTTGATAAAGGCAATGTCCAAGTTACAGTTACATAGAGAATAGAAATAAAAACAGAAGCAAAAAAAAATGAACAAGAAGTTCATTGACTTTTTTTCCATTTATTATGTAGTCTAGTTATACAATAACTAAATACGCTGCTTCAAGAGGTTGGTTTTCCATATTTCTATCATAGATGTCTTCAAAGGGTGACAACAGCTATTCTTGTAACACTCTGAATCAAAAGAGAGATTGTTATCTTATACATACGACGTGGATCATCTGAGAAGACTTCTTATGAGAAGGTTTGGTTATCTCAGTCGTCCATAAGCCTGGCAAAAATTGAACAACCGTTGTTACCCGACTGGTTTTAATGTTGATTTGACCGTTTGAGATTTTATCTTTCTATACATTTTCCCTCTTCTCTCTCACTTTGTAAAACCTTGTTTCCAAACAGCATTTTTTTATAGTACAGTATCCATATTAAGTATTCAGTATCTAGCTATCATATATAAGATGGTACTTATTACAATTTAGGTAGGGGAAATAACAACAAAAATTCAGACTCTACGCATACGAATCTCGTCGCCTCAACGAGTCCTTTGTCTCCTACCACTTCAGTTAAGCAAGGTTACCTCCATTCCATGCAACATGGTATCCATAAATTGTGTGCTACTTCTACTTTACTAACATCATCTGAGAAGACTTCTCTTGAGAAGGTTTGGTTATCTCGGCTGTCGTTAAGTCTGACGAAAATTGAGGAACCGATTTTACCGACTAGTTTTAATAAATGTTGATTTGGCCGTTTGAGATTTTATCTTTCTATACATTTTCCCTCTTCTCTCTCACTCTGCAAAACCCTGTTTCCAAACAACATTTTTTTTATAGTGCAGTATCCATATTAAGTATTCAGTATCTAGCTATCATAAGATAGTACTTATTACAATTAAGGTAAGGGACAATAACAACAAAAATTCAGACTCTACGCACGAGTCTCATCACCTCAACGAGTCCTTTGTCTTCTACCACTTCAGTTAGGCAAGGTTGTGTTCATTCCCTGCAACATGGTATCCATAAATTGTATGCTACTTCCACTTTACTAACATCATCTGAGAAGACTTCTTATATATGAGAAGGTTTGGTTATCTCAACCGTCAATAATAGTCTGACAAAAATTGGTTATCTCGTCGCCTCAACAAGTCATTTGTTTCCTACCACTTCAGTTAAGCAAGGTTGCTTTCATTCCCTGTAACATGATATCCATAAATTGTATGCTACTTCTACTTTACTATCATCATGCATTCATATAAACAAGTAAACTCTTTCATTTGAAGTACGTAAAGCCATCATCATTCATAAAAATCCATACGAGTCATCATTCGTCGTTCACCGTCAGTCAGGCGTCATTGCGTCAAAACACCACAGTTATCAGTTAATACTCATTTATTCCATTGTTCATTCATATACTTCACAAATCATATTAACATTCCATATATTCTAGTATTGAGCCAAGTAAGAACTCCCAAGCATATATTAATCGGGTAAGTTTCCTATGTGTCGAATTTCAATGCGTCAAAAAATCCTGACATTTAGATCGACATTTCGTCGTACATAAATTAGTGTCTTTTGTTGTACATTTTTTTCACCGTACATGTGTTAGTGTCTTGTACAGTACATTATTTTAGTTATTAGATTAAAAATGAATGAACAGGATGTGAACGGCGTATTTTGGCGCACTGACGTATTGCGCACCTGAAAATTATCGTATATTAATCAACAACAAATCATTTAATTAACTCAGTTCTAATCATCATTGGTATCATGCAATCGATTATTAACTTCAATCATGTAACCCTCGATCTAGGACAATATTTCTTCATTTCAAATCAAAACCATTAGCTGCATGGCTGGTGTTATCACTCGGTTGACATGTGTCCAAGTACGTGGAGTTCGTTGATAAGATGGTGCGGATTATAAAGAAGCTAAAGGAATTAATTCTCTAATGTGTTTTAGGAATTAACAAGTGAATTAATTTCTTAATATGATTCTAAAATATCTATTTCAGGACTGTTATAGAATTATCCAAGTGATTACAGACCTACAGGCAATTCGTCCAAGGACTGAAGAATAAATACTGAAGAACTTTGGAAAGAAGTGCAAATGCAAGATTTTATTGTAAACTAACAGGTATTTCCGTTAAAACGAAAATCCGTACTTTCTTCCCCTTTTTCTTGTGCACATCACCCAACAGCGATTCCGGCAAGCACACTCGCCGGACTTCTCCAATACTTCGGCAACGTCTCCGGCAGTAGATTCTAAGAGAAGCAACAAGAGATCGATCAAGAGGAGGAGAATATTATCCGCCCGCATAACTTTCAAAAATATTGTTGGTGCAACAAATTACACAAAACTACCAACCCTTCATCACCCCACATATGTAGGGGTGAGCGGGGACGGAGATCCCCGGTCAAAATATTATTATTATTTTAGGAAAATTATCAGGTGCAATATCTTTAATTGTGATAAAAGCGACGCGTCAAATCCCAGACGTGCATCTGACATCCGAAGGCCTTTATTCCATTAGACAGTTTTTCTAATAAATATTTGACTAGACTTTGCTATTAAATGTTTCGTACGACCCATCATACGTCTAGTATTCACCACGTCTAACATCATTCTCAAAAAATATGCACGGCAGATTTTCATCCAAATCTTACGCATATATCTACTTTTTCCTTCCATTTCATTCATTCTTATCCATTTTTTTGCAATGTACATGCTCTATTCATCTACAAGGTAAATGTTTCTGTCTGAGTTGCGTTTTTTTTATTCTTGGAATGAGGTTCGGTTGTCTTTTTATTATTAAAGTATGTTTTACTCTGCAATTGAAGTATGTTTTACTCTGCAATTGAAGTATGTTTTACTCTGCAATTGAAGTACGTTCTACACTACAATTTAAATACGTTCTACTTTATAATTGAAGTATGTTTTAATATGCAATTGAAGTATGTTTTACTATGCAATTGAAGTATGTTTGCATTGAAAACTTTTGGGAAGAAAAAAACCCGCCATGACAAGACAGTTCGACACTACATTTATAGACTTCCACAGATACTATCTATTCTACACTGACACAGATTCCTACAACTACTTACCTAAGACAATCTAATATACAACGTATATTACATAAACATATGTCTTCAATAGCTAATTAAGTAGGGACGGTTGTCATTCAATCACGTTGATCGAAGGGTCAGATTCCATACGGCACAGATAGCGCAAATAAGGATATTGCACTGGAAACCTATCCTTAATATATGTATTTTAATTTCTATATATTTATATAAGATCCGTTTTTGAAACGGTACCTATTCCGTGCGGACACTATCGTCCACTTACCTAGGCGAAGCTCCACCGTTCGTCGCTTATGTCAGAAAACGGTTGTCCGATGAGACGTCGTTCCATACCGTGGAATTGAATCTTCTATAGCTCAACCTTACCGTGATGACGGAATCATGGAATCGCGAGTTCCGACCTGAGGTGAGCTCGTAGTCGTACGTTGTTCGTACCTGACAAGTGACGGCACATACCTTTATGGTATCTACTGGCAAGATCGACTACGCTTCCGCAGGAAAAGAATCCATCGGCACTCCAGACAGGGAGAACCAATCGGAATCAAGCCCATCTGCTTCTCCATCTCCTCCGTCAATTATGAAGTCCCCTCCTTGCAAGAATCATTCTTCATCCAAGTAGCACAGGTCTCACACCCATAAGTCATCCCACAGCTCCAAACACAAGAGGTCGCATTCCTATGTTTCTGCTATAAATGATAAAGAGTCAATATACTACTTAAATTCAGGTGACCATCCAGGAGCTCTTATGGTGGCTGACAAGTTAAAGGGTGAATCAAATTATCAAAGTTGGGCCAATGCTATGAAGTTATCCTTGATTTCCAGAAGAAAAATAGCATTCGTGAATGGAAAAGTAAAGAGGCCAGAGGATAGGTCAGGGAGGGAATTTGAAGCATGGGAAACAATGAATGGGCTGGTATTATCATGGATAGTAAACAGTGTTGATCCTCAGATATCATCCACGTTAATGCACACTGAAGAGGCTTGCATAGCATGGAAGGATCTTCAAGAAAGGTATAACCAAGGCAATGCACCTAAGGTTAACCAAATCAGGTATGAATTGAATAACTTGCATCAAGGTAATGATAGTGTTACCAATTTCTATGATAAATTTAAAGCTCTTTGGAATCAAAAGATAGAGCTAGAAGAAATAGATTTTTGCAAGATATGTACCCCCAAGTACAATGATAAAATGGAGAAGGATAAAATTCATCAGTTCCTATTAGGACTGAATGAGGATTTCAAAACCATAAGAGGGCAAATACTCTCTTATGATGAAGTGTCAAGCATGAG
Source organism: Zostera marina (assembly GCA_001185155.1). NCBI lineage: Eukaryota > Viridiplantae > Streptophyta > Magnoliopsida > Alismatales > Zosteraceae > Zostera > Zostera marina. Next base: position 136,202 of record LFYR01001770.1, on the reverse strand, counting down.
CAAGGTTTTCTATCTTATTATACAAGAAGAAAACCAGAAAATAAATTTTAGGGATGATAAATCCAAAACAGAAACTTCTGCCCTATTTGCCAAAAAGTCTAATGAAAAAGAAGAGGGAAAAGGACTTTACAGTAAGAATGGAAAAAAATTGGATACCTCTAAATGCTCTGATACCATGTTAAAACTATAGTGGCGATCCAACGGCGGCCTTGGGAGCTATGGGCCGATTCCGGCAGACAGAGCTCGTCGTCCGGCGAGCAATTGTAGAAAGGGGGAGAAAAGATAGGTTAATTCGCATTAACCAACAAAGTAGCCGTTATCACTATTCACTTGTGATTAGCTACTAATTGCGCAAATCAGTGTAAATTCAATTTTAATTAATTAGTTTAATTACAATAGAGTATTTAACTAAAAACTATTGCTAACTAACTAACTAATACAAACTAATAATACAAGATTGGTTAAATGGATCTTTAACCGGTTGATGACCCAAACACCCAATTACCCGATTACTTTAATTTAAGTGGGTAAAGTTGCAGTTTGGTCCTCATCCTCTTCTGTATTCTCTGATAGCCTTTAAGTGGCTAAAGTTGCAGTCCGGTCCTCACGTTCCTTTTTATTCTGTTATTAGTTTTAAGTGGTAAAAATTGCAAACCGAACCTTACAGTTTCTTTCTTAGTTAAAACTGTAAGTGCTTCTGTTTTACTTATTTGCAATTAGATCCAGTTCAGTAATTATTGTGTTTTATTAAGCTAATTACTTCTTTAGTTCGTACCTGACGAGTGACGGCACATACCTTTATATATGGCTAGGTGAGCTTGTAGCCAAGTGCAATGGTGAATTGACGTCATCGGATGAACATATTGCACGACACGTGCCGTTCTAAAAATTGGGTGTATTTAAATTCCATAGATAATTAGACGATATAACCAAAAACAAAAACGAAGTAACTAGATGGGTTAATTAAGACATAAGATAAATGACAGAGAGTCGGAGATTAATTTCACCATTGCTCCACAAAAATAATCTTTTTCCCTTTACAAATAAGTCTCACAACTATAGCTGCTTCATTTGTGTAGACGTCGAAGAAATGATAGGTAATTATCTCATTATTTTCGAAATCATCGTAGCTTTTCGTCTCAACAAGCTCCTCTACGGAAAATCCTAACCCTTGATTCCAAATGTTACTATTGATCAACACCACCTGATTGTCCGACGTGATTCCATATAATCTCCCTTCAAACTCAGCAATATCCGTTATCCACCAACCCTCACTGGCGTATCGATAGGTGCACCAAATCCCCGTCTTCGGTATCCTTAAGCCAAGGGTGGGTTCACCGATCTTCAAGGCCACAATTTTAGTAATCTCTGACGACAACGATGATAGGAGAGAAGAATGAATAAACCCCTCCTCCTCGGAATGCTCCACTTTCTTTGCATCGTTGTTATCTTTATCGACGATCATTTTCATCCCGGTCTCGGAAGTCATGAGATGTTTCAGTCTGTACGTCGGTAACATTAATTGTTGTTGAAAGAAAAAATTATTGGTAAATATATATAGATGGTTGAGAGAGATGTGGGTAAGGGGGTAATAAGTATATGGTTGAAGAGAGTTTTAAGTTCTAGTTTAAGTTAAATTATTTTAAATCATTCATTTTTTTAAAATTAGGAAAGTTTTTTTGTTAATTGATTTCATTAACTAAAACTAAATATAGTTAAATCATTAAATTCTAAATTATAGTTGGAGAATTTTCAAAATAAAGAAGAGATTTAGGGACATTATTATTTTTTTTAAATTAGTGAAGTGTTTTTTGTTAATTGATTTCATTAATTAAAGATAGTTAAATCATTAAATTTTAAATTATAGTTGGAGAATTTTCAAAATAAAGAAGAGATTTATGGATAGTAATTTTTTTGAAACCAAGTAAGGCATTGTAGTAGATTTAAAATCAACTTTGATTAACCGATGTTTCTTCCGCTCCTTTCAGGTTTTTTCATGTTTAGCATAACAAAACATTCCAGTGTTGGTAAACCATTATCTCATTCATGTATTTGTGTGATTTTTTGTAACGATGTTCCTTGAATCCCCATTCTGTAGTACGAATGATCTGTTTCATAATCATATCTTCACTCAGATGAATGCCAGTAGCTTTTCGTGTATTGCGTTCCTTCCTCCAACTAGCTACTGATAGAAGTGTCCAATGAATTCCCAAGATGGGAGAGTTGATTTTTAATTTATTAATTTCAGCACTCATAGAACTGAAGTCGATGTAGCTACTTTGCTGAATTATATTCCTGGTGTAATAGCATGAGTAAAAAATATGATTGATTGATTCAGCTTCTCTTCTACAGAGGTAGCATATCTCGTCCGATTGTAGTATCCTAATTATGCGTCTATCGAGTGTTGGCAATTTCCCCCACCTCATCCGCCAAAGGAAATTCTCAACCTTAGAGATCTTAGAAGTCCATATACCCCGTGATAAAGGATCTCGTTAGCCTATCGGTCTAATTGTTTCATGAACATTTCTTAGCGAGAGATTGTTGCCACTGCCCACCCACTTAAGCCTCCCATCGACCCTGCATTCCATATATTTTTCTATTTCCTCCTTATATTTTAGAGATGATTTTCAAATTACAGAATCACATTCCTTAGATTTTATTTGGTCCAGTGGGCGATTTTTAATGCCCACCTTCGGTCGTGCCTTCCCTAGCTAGTCGTGCTTGCGCACCTTCGGACCACGTGTCAGTCATGATCGAATGGGCTTGATTATTGGGTTGTATCATCATACTTTTATTTATTGTGTGACTCTCGTAAATTATGTGTCCTTTGTTATAAAAAAATTTAACTGCACAAGAAAAAAATCAGGTGTTTTGATAATATAGATTGTGATTTTGAACCCCTAATGAGATTTCCGCCCCGGTCTAAGTTAGCACATTATCAAAAAATTAATAACTGGAATCAGATTCTTTCGACTTTTGCTTTGTTCATTCCATGGTCCGATCGGAAGAGATGCCCACTGACACAAAATTGAGCACGAGCTGAAAATCAGTTAGTTTTGGTTAATGTAAAAAAATATAAGGATACACAACTAGATTAGCCCAATTAGTAACCATCACTATAAACGTGGTTGAACTGTTAAATATTTAGGTTTCGAGTTTTAATATATAGGAAAATGATCATATGCAATATCCTTAATTGTGATAAATGCGACGCGTTAAATCCCAGCCGTGCATCTGACATTTGAATGTCTTTATTCCGTTAGACGGTTTTCTCTATCCAGCGTACGACACATGCTCCAGATCTCGAGGTGTATTGGTTAAGTTTAGTGACACTGGTTTATTTGTTGTGTAAAATAATGTTTAATTTTTAATTGAAATATTATTTTTTAGTTATTTTTTATTAAATTTCGATTAACTCATTTTCTTTTTGTCGGCTAATAAATGTTTGACCAAACTTAGCTATTAAATGTTTCGTACAACCTATCATATGTTTACTATTCATCACGTCTAACATCATTCTCAAAAAAATGTGCACGGCAGATCTTCATCCAAATCTCACGCATATATCTACCCTTTTCCTTCCATTTCATTCATTCTTATCCATTTTTTTGCAATCTACATGCTCTATTTGTCTACAAGGTAAATGTTTCTGTCTGAGTTGTGTTTTTTTATTCTTGGAATGAGGTCTGGTTATCTTTTTATTCTTGAAGTACGTTATACTCTGCAATTGAAGTACGTTCTACTATGCAATTGAAGTACGTTCTACTATGCAATTGAAGTACGTTTTACTATGCGATTGAAGTATGTTTGCATTAAAGACTTTTGAAAAAAAACCGTCATGATAAGACAGTTCGACACTACATTCATAGACTTCCACAGCTACTATCTATTCTACACTGACACAGATTCCTACAACTACTTACCTAAGACAATCTAATATCTAACGTATATTACATAAACATGTCTTCAATAGCTAATTAAGGAGGGACGGTTGTCATTCAATCACGTTGATCGAAGGGTCAGATTCCATACGGCGCAGATAGCGCAAATAAGGATATTGCACTGAAAACCTGCCCTATTATTTTAAACAGTAATTTACTAAAAATACTAATGTTACTATATGTTACTACTTTCTATGTCGGTGCTCGGCGGTGGAATAATGTTACAAGAATAAAAACGAGATTAATTTGATTAGGTTTAATTTTTAAGTTTTTGATTAGGAATTTAGGATATAAATTTAATATGCACCTCCGACAACATTTTATCATCTTAAATCAGAGCAACAAAACAATAAAAACAGGTCACATGCATGATAAACATTCTATATGCTAACATAATATGCACCCCGATAGCATTTTTATCATTTCAAAACAACAAAAAAAGTAAACTACAAATAGCCAAATCAGTAGACAGTAGTGACACTCGATAATCAGCAACCCATAGTGCGTGAGTATCCTACTGACATGGTCATCTCACTTCATTCATCATCTATAAACGAGTTCATCCAGATTGGATCCATTCCAATCTTCCTTTCACACATCATCTACCCTTACCTTCCCATCACCCATATACATTTTCTTGATTTAAAAATCTAACACTCTACATATCTGATCCTCCGCTGCCAACCGAGCCACACACCTTCCACACCACGTTACTGGCGCTCCCCTATAGATCCTCGCCACAATGGCCAACCTAGCACTTCTTTGCCCTATTCTTTCTCCTCTTTCTCTTCCTTTCCTCCTTTTCTTTTCATTTCCATTTCCCTTTTATGGTATGTTATTTTCCCTATTTCCCCCAATCCGATTCGGTTATTAAAAAACCCATTCTGAAAACCATAAAACCAACAGACTGTACTTTTGATGGCGAAAATCCGTCATTGATTCTTATAATCCACCAGGATATGGTATGGGCAAAAGGGCAGATTTTGAAATTTTGGTTGATGATTTTTTAGTCTGTTCCTCCATGCCAGTGAAAAAAAATGATGTCAGGGTCGAAAGACTCCCTCAGTGATATGAACGAATCAGATATCCGTTTGACACAAGCACCTCTGGAAGATATTGGTGTTCTTAATTGTATTTTCCAAAATATTTCTCTGTTCCTGAGTTTTTTAATCATTTTTAACGGTTCATTTGTTTCCCATAATGTTGACAAATAATTGAGGGTTCAATGATGTTACATTTTTATAGTTGTAGACGAAAATGCAAACGAAAACACAATGGATGATGTAAATCGCGTTGTGTCAAACATCTTGTCTGAAATCAAAGGTGATATGAAAAAACAAAAGCGACTCAATTCAGTGATAATAGCCATTTAAGTCTGGATAACACTAGTGTCGGTACGAAGACATGACATGAGGTTACTTACATATATGAGAGTTATCCAGACTGAGAGTTGCGATGATAAGAAGTCTAATAACGACATATGGAAGATGAAAAGTGCCTCCTGTTTGCTTGTTATGCAATCTAAAAGATAAAACTAAGAGTCATTTTTTCTTCAACTGTTCTTATTCCAAATCTCTCTTAATTTCGTTGGCTAAAGATTTGAATCACGTCTTCTGGAAAATAATAAATATTTCAGTTCCCACCCAATCGAGTCCAGATATTAGATTGGGGGATCTGACGGAGGCTGCGCAAAAAATTACGCACCACTCTCCTCCTTATGGAATACTATTGAGTGTTTGTCGTGACATATATGGACGGAAAGAAATAAAAGGTACAGACAACACGTTAGTAGACCTCCTGAGACAATAATCCTTAAGGTCATTAAAAACATCAATCTTTTTTTTGATTCAGAGTATTACAAAAAGAGTTGTTGTCAATGAGGTCTACTCATGAGAGAGTTAATGAGACTATTTAGTTAATGAGAAAGAGTCAATGAGTTTTTTGCTCATTTTTTTTGTTTTGTTTTTATTTCTATTCTTTATGTAACTTGTGCATTGTCCTTATTTTTAAAATATGAAAATGTAATCCTGTCTGTTTATTTTTATTTAAAAACGTCATTTTAATCATGTTCGTCACATCGAAGATTGAAATCTCTTTCTCATCTGAAGTTGCCCTTATATCTTGATCATAATTTTGGTTCTTAATACAAAGTTCTTAAATAAGTAAGGACTACTTAATAATTTTACACAAATAAAACTTGGACTTAAATCTTGAAATTTCCTCATCTTCCACCACCCAAGACAGACGGAACCTTACGGCGGCGCTTCGGTGGCTGCTCTACGTGTGTATCACACCCCGACTAGGTTACGATTTCGACTAGATTCCACTCCGATCAGGTCACTACTCTGACCAGGACACCACACCGTCCAGACCATCACCGGACCAAGATACAACTTGATCAGGATTTCAGGAAATCAATTCACCTGGTTTCAACCATTGAGGTAAGTTGGTCTAGTAGGTTTAGATTTTTATCTTAGGGATCTAGGGTTTTTTCTATGGAGTTTGTTTTGGGGAAATAGGGTTTTATTTACGAACTTTGAGGTTTGATTTATTCTTTTGTTTTCCTTTCTTTTTCCAGATTTTGTATTCTCTACTTCAAGTGACGATTGCAAGGTAAGGATGATGGATGCTTGGTTGTTATTTTGTTGATTTATCTTCATTTGATTTGATATCTTTTATTGATTGGTGATTTTGGTTTTATTAATTTACAAAAGTTGTTTTTGTTTTCTTTTGTTTAAATTTTTATCATCTCTAATTGACATATTTCTACATTTCATATTTATAGTTTATAGGTTTTTTATTTGATTAAGATATATGTTTTTTTTTAATTATGTTATGGAATCTGGATTTATTGTGAAAGAACTAGTTTTTATCTCTTGCCTCCGCTCTCAGATAAATTCGACCTTAAGTTTTCAATCTCTCCTTCCCTTCCGGTGGCCGGGATCGATTTGAATTTGAGAGGTGACGTTGAACAGGAAACAAGATGTTGCACAACAAATCCTTCATGAAGCTCACCAAGCGTGGCAGAGCAGTGAAGGTGATGAACGAACTACGAAGAATCTTTCCTACTTTCCATCCAATACCCTAATTCCTAATACATTTGATTCTTCCATGCAGATTGTCAGAGAACATTACCTCAGAGATGATATTTACTGTGGTGTGCTTCAATGCAAGTTGTGCGAGAATACCTCTGCTCTTCTCAGCGCTCCCCCTTCCACCATCCTCGTCCTTGATACCAACGTCGTTCTTCACCAGGTCATTGTGTTTTCATCAAGTTGAATAAAAATCATATTCTTCTTCTTCTTCTTCTTTATTTTGAGGCTTGTTGTTATTGTTGTTGTATAGATTGATTTGTTGGAGAATCCGGCGATAGAAGATGTGGTTATACTTGAGGTTGTGGCAGATGAAGTTAAGAACAAAAATCTCTCGGTTTATAATAGACTTAGAACTTTGTGCACTAATCCACAGAGACGGTTTTATATTTTCTCAAATGAATACCATCGGTGAGTATAAATATTTTTCTGCAGTTTCTTCTTTTTATGTGGAAATTTGTGAACTTGTTTTTATGCGATGTTATGGATTTTGATTTCTGAGTCAATATGTTTCTACCAATTTTCAGGCAAACATATATAAAGGCAATGGTTGGGGAAAGTCCTAATGATCGGAACGATAGAGGTATGCAAAATTTTCAAACTTGTAAAGATCCTTCTAATAAATGCATAAGACTTTTCTCATCCTATGTTTTCAAAATTTTCTACATCCTTTTCATTTCTAAATTTGGTAGCCACATGCTTTCCTATGATCCTATTCTATGATTCTAATTCTATCATATCTAAATAATCTACAAAAGAAAAACTGCTATATAGAAATAGAGTCGACGGGCATGTCCATCTCTCAGACTATCTAGTTTTTCATTGACTATATATTTCCTGTTTTTATTTCCCATTTTAATGGACTTTATAACTTCATCAAATCCCCTCTTAAATAATCTAATTATCTCTAATCTAAGAGTCATTTAATAGCACAGTACGCCAGCTACTCGTACTTTAAGGTGACAAGGATTATAGCAGGCTTAGCAGCTACTTTCTAAGTAACCGCTATAGGGGCCAATTGTATATAATTATATATCTGTAGTATCTGAGTAATAACTGTTAGGACTTTGGAGTAATTTAATACACTCAAATTGCTCTAGGGTAGTAAAGTAATACCTGTTTACAATATTTCTAGAGTAATTTAATATATTAAAATATGTCTAGAGTAAAAAAAATAATCGATAGTTATGTTTGAGAAAATAAGCATACCTAAAGAACAATAAACAAGATCTAGGTTTGAAATACAAGGTAAAGAAATTTAAAACCAACTATTTAAAAATCACAGTGGAGAACCAACTGTGGGCAGTGGGAAGATACCTCTTCAGAAAGAATGAGTTTAGGTATAAATATTTAAGGAGATAGCCCATAAAGCTTATCATCCTTATCCTTATGTCCTGTGAAATATATCTGCAATTTTTTTTTCAATAGAAAGAGGAAACTATGTTTATTTCTTAGTTTTACGAAATATTCAAATCTATAGTCAGACTTACAAAATATTGATTACGTTTTAAGTTCAAATCGTTTGCTGATTGAGATTAATTCTATCAAATCATTTTCTCACATTTGGTGATGCAGCTATTCGGGTGGCTACTCAATGGTATCAAAATCATTTGGGTGAAAACTCACATGTTATGCTTATTACTAATGATAGAGATAACAGACGGAAAGCTATTGAAGAGGGTCTTTTTTCCGAAACAGGTATCCATGATTTGTTGTTTGTTTACTTCCTTACTTTATGTATATGTATATCTATTCTTTTGTAATATAACAAACTTGTTTTTGTTGTTGTTGTTTTAGTCGAATCGTATGTAAAAACTCTCGGTCAGTCTAATTTGCTTGATCTCGTTGTTCTTCAATCCTCGGAGGATGCAACCACGATGGAAATTGATGATTTAAGACCTTCAAAGAGAAAAGTTGTTTATGCTGAGGTGTGCTCCACATCCTTATATCATTCTGATTTCAATCTTCCTTCTAAAATGTACCTCTGTCCAGTTTCTTATTTCATAAAAAATGTATTATTCAATATTCAAATATTACCTTAAGTTCTTGGTTACTGAAAAATATTTTACAGCACAAGCCAATGTCGGAGATTACATCTGGTTTACATCGTGGAATTTATCATCAAGGAAAACTTCGGATCAACCGATATAATACTATTGAAGCATACGTTGGAAGTGAGAGTATTGGTGAAGAAATCGTGGTTTGTGGTCGTAGTAACATGAATAGAGCCTTTGATGGTGATGTAGTTGCCGTGGAGATTGTACCACAAGACCAATGGAATGATGCATCATCTCTTGCCACAGTAGATGATGGTACACTTTTCTTGTCTAAATAATCTGTTTTTTTAAAGCAAAATAAATAATCTGTTTACTACTTACTAATAATTAATTATCGTATATTCTTTTAATAACTATTGAGTATTGTTAGAGCTTACAGTTCTCTATCTCTAAGTTATGTATCTTTCTTTTATGTACTATTTTTGATCCCAGATGACGAAGAAGAAAATATTCATTTGGTTCCTGGGAGTGTGGATGATGCCCCTAGAAACCAAGTCACTTCTGGATCTGTGGTGTCTTCTAGTTCACGCCGCCAATGTGGCCGCGTTGTTGGTATTATAAAACGTAACTGGAATTCGTAAGTTTCTTTAGTGGATAAGTTTTTTTCTTCTGGCAATTATAGTATCGATCTTGTATTTTTATTAATATAAAGGCCCATTTTTTTTCATAAAATTACATTTTATATTTTTGTCTTAACTATTATTTTACCAGCATTCATTACAACATTTTTTCCATTTTATGAGTAAATTCTGGACCAACTTCTCTGATTTTATGCAGTTATTGTGGATCTCTGGAGCCAATGGCAATGCCCTCCGGTTCTAGTGGTGTTGTTTATGCACTCTTTGTTCCCAAAGATGGCAGACTTTCTAAAATCAGAATTCAAACACGACAGCTAGGGAATCTTCTCGACAAGAGAATTATTGTAGCTGTTGATTCTTGGGATCGTTCATCTCGGTTCCCATCTGGACATTATGTTCGGACTATAGGAAAAATTGGTGACCCAGAAACGGAAAGCGAGGCATGTCTTATTAGTAGTTACTTTGTCATTTGGAATTTTTTTCCTTTTTTTTTGTTAATGTCCTTATAAGTTTGGTACAATTTAAAGTTTGACATCTAGCGATAATTACTATCGAAATCTCTATATGTTAATATGTTTCCAATAATAATAGTTTTATTTTTTAGGTGGTAATGATTGAAAATGACATAAACTCAAAACCATTCTCTGCGCAAGTATTGGCCTGTCTGCCTTCTTTGCCTTGGTCATTGTCCTCTGCTAATGTTAGTGATCCTAATAGAGAAGATTTGCGGCACGTGAGGGTTTTTAGTGTCGATCCTCCCGGTATGTGGTGGTGTGCAGTTGTGCACAAAAAATGAGAATAGCATTTTTTTACCATCCTTTTCCTGGACTATTTACAATTTTTTACCATATTTTCCTTCTGTTTTAAGGATGCAAGGATATTGATGATGCGTTGCATTGCACACTTCTTTCAAATGGCAATTTTGAATTGGGAGTCCGTATCCTATTTTACTTTTGTTAATTTTCAATACCATTTTATGTAAATTAATGTCCTTAAAAATATTTCACTACGAACAACGAGTGACGCGAAATATTTTTATCAAATCTGGTTGTTTTTAAAATTTAAATGTTCCAATTTGGATGGAAAGTATATTTTTTTAAAAAGATAAGTCAGTCCTTATTAAGAATTCTTTAAGATATCGCTGATGTAACAAATTTTGTTCATCCTGGCACTCCACTAGATGATGAAGCAAGCCAAAGGGGGACGTCTGTATATCTTGTTGAACGCCGAATTGACATGCTTCCAAAGCCATTAACTGAAGGTTTGAAATATGAGTATTCAGTATTTTGTTTAATTTGTCATTTTACTATCTTAGTGTATATTATTATTGAGCAATAATCTAAATTCAGTATTTTTCTCTATATGTTGTATTCAGATGTCTGTTCTCTTCGTGCTGAAGTAGAGAGACTCGCATTTTCTGTTATTTGGGTAGGTTCTCCATTCCTATTTTTTATTCATGAGATTTCTTGTGAATTCAATTAGATAATCAATAATGAATTATCTAGGAAATGACCCCTGATGCCAATATTATATCAACAAGATTTACAAAAAGTGTCATCAAGTCATGTGCCGCACTATCATATGTAGAGGCTCAAGCAAGGATGGATGATAGGTGCTCACTTTCACATCCATTTTTTATTTTTCTTTGCAGATGATATGTTATGGTTTTTTAGATTTGAAAATTTTCCTTGTGGATTTTTTTGATAATTTTTTTTAAAACATTATTGTGCAGTCGCTTAGTGGATCCATTAACCACCGACCTGCGGAATTTGAACACGTTAGCAAAGGTTTGAGTATGGACGTAAATCACGTGATCTAATTTGATATTAATTTCGTTGCAAAATTTCATACTTTTTATACCAACACAGATCATGAGGCATAGACGTATTGAGAAAGGGGCACTTACCCTTGCTTCTGCAGAAGTTAAATTTCAGATTGATACTGAAACTCATGATCCTCTGGACATTGGTAAGTGATGTACTCAAGTACCCATATTTTCTTTAGTGTAATTTGATTTGATTTTTGACCCTGATTTAATTTAATTTTGCAGGAATGTATCAAATACGAGAGGCAAATCAAATGATTGAGGAGTTTATGCTTGCCGCTAATGTTTCCGTCGCTGAAAAAATTCTTAAAGATTTTCCTTTATGCTCCTTACTAAGGTATAATTTGCGAATGTGATTGATTGCTGTACTAAAATGTTATTTGAGTATTTGACATGTTATTTCTTCTATTCTATTAATAATTAAGATTATGTTTCGCTATAAAATTAACATTATGGTTCAAAATACTATGATTTTTTATTTTCCCCATTCACCCAGAAAGAGCTCTTTTTGTGGATAGGCGACAATAAGACATTAAATATAAATACTTTTACTTTAATAAATATTCAGTCTTTTAATGGTTGGAATAATTCGATAAATAACAGGCGTCATCCAATTCCAACAAAAGAGATGCTAGAACCACTGTTGCGCACTACTGCTGCTGTTGGCCTCAATTTGGATGTTTCTTCATCAAAATCCTTAGCTGATTCACTTGATCGTGCAGTTGTAAGATGACATACCTTTTTTTCATGCATTTTAGTTTATTAGGATTTAACATATCCTTTCTGGATAAATATTTTGATGTTTTTCTGTTTTTTAAACCGAGACCACATAATTGCGTGGTTTTCTCTAATGATTAGCAATTTTTATTTCTTTTTGATAGCAACTATTATTATTTTTTGCCACATTTATGGTTTGGATGCTTATTGAAATTATTGATAGGGCGATGATCCGTACTTTAATACATTGATTCGGATTCTTGCAACTAGATGCATGACTCAGGTGAATTATCACATTTTTTCGGTCAATTTGAAATTGAATATCATTATTTGTCTCGCTGGGTCACATTGTTTTTTTTCCTGAAATACATATAGGCTGTGTATTTCTGCAGTGGAGATTTAACTCCTTCAGAATTTCTACATTATGGACTCGCTTCTCCTCTTTACACTCATTTTACCTCTCCCATACGTAGATACGCAGGTAATAATTTTGTAAACAGGTCAATTTTTAACTTTTAATTTAATCTTTGTGAATTTATATGGTTAGTCCAGTTTCCTACATTATTTTCCATGCGTTCGATATATATAACGGATACATTGTACTCATTAATGTCGTGACTTGTGTTAAACTGAACAGTCAATGCTGTTAGTTAAAAGATAGGTTACATTTAGTCACCAACCATTAATATTCACGTATTTAAGTGAAAGTTTGCATCCATATCACATCTCTTTGTAAGTGTAAAATCCTAAAATTTGATAATTTAGGTCTGGAAAATTTAATCTCCCTTTCAAGTGAAACTTATAATCTGGATTCTGGTATGAAGTATGAACATTAATCTTCCATGTGAATACTATAGGTGTAAGTGAGATAGTGGGAGTACACATCTACTAAATTAGTACCATGCAAAAGAATTTTCATCAACAATTAAATCAAAGTATTTCAATTAAAGAAAATAACATACATCTAATTGTTAAAAATGCATGTAATTGTTAAAAACTTAAAATATAACTGTTTAAAAATACAAACTTGCCTTTTTGACAAAATATAATTGTTACTCAGATGACAAATCTTCTAAATTTTTGTATTGTTCAATATTTTGAGTCTTAATTTTCTGTTTCTCGTGTAGATGTCATTGTTCACCGTTTGTTAGCTGCAGCGTTGGGAATATTGAAGCTTCCACCTGTTTTTCAAGACAAAACTAAACTCACCAGTATTTCTGACAGTATGGCAATAAGATTTAAACTTTTCATATTCTTTTCATTTCAGTGCTAGTCACATACTTATGATAAGGCAATCCCATCACAGATTTAAACTACAGACACCGAAATGCTCAGATGGCAAGCAGAGCATCTGTTGAGCTTCATACTGTTATTTACTTCCGAAAGCGGTGGGAATTTTTCTTACCTCTCTCTCCAATGTATTGTTTAGAAAGATCATGCATTTCATTATTCGTGTTTTTTTACAGACCTATTGACACTGAAGCCAGGATTTTGAAAATCAAAGCCAACGGCTTCATAGTTTTTGTACCCAAGTAAGTTTTCATACATGTGCAATAGCTACTGAAAAAATCTAGGTTCCTGCTACGAATATGCAACCCAAAACTTAGTGTTTTGAAAATCTTAAACGTGTATAATAATTTCAACTGATTTGCATTGTTTTTTTTAACCTTCTCAGATTTGGCATAGAGGGTCCAGTGTACCTGACCCCTAAGGGAGAGAAAAAAAGCTGCTGGGAAATGGATGAAGTGCACCAGACGTTGCTCAACACCGGAACAGGTGTTAAGTACCATCTCTTACAAACTGTTAAGATTCACTTGGAAGTCGTAGAACGCCAAGCTAACAGACCTAAACTTGAACTCATACTTCTTTAAGTTATATGATCATTAATTTTTAATCCAAATCATCAAACTTTTTTTTTCAAGAAAAACTTTTTTGATTGTAGTTTTATGGCTGCAAATTACAAATTCAGTCTGATTTTTTTATTCACAAAACATTGGTCAAAATGCTATTGTAAGAAGCAATGTTGTTTATGAGAGTAATTATTAAAGTTTCTGAGAATGCAGGATTATTTTGTTTATTCTGAGAATTTTGCTGTGTATGTATTTTTTTTTATAATTTCACTACGATGTAGTCATGTAATCGTTGATATATTATGTGGCTTTAGTATATCATCTGAAGGTAGGTTTTTTAAGGTTTCTAAGGGTTCAATGTATTTCTAAGGGTTCATGGTAAAGTTTTTGAGGATTTATGGTTCGAATCTCGTTGTATACGTATTTTTTAAAATTTAAATTCCACTACGATGTAGTCATGTAACTGTTGATATGTTATGTGACTTTGGAATATGATCTGAATGTTGACATTTCGAGGTTTCTAAGAGTTCAGGGTACTATTAAGGTTTCTGAGGGTTTAGGGTAACTATTAAAGTTTTTGAAGGTTCATGGTTCGAATCTCGTTGTGTATGTATTTTTTTTATTTAATTTCACTGTGATATATTTATGTAACCGTTTATATATTATGTGACTTTAGTATATCATCTGAAGGTAAATTTTTCAATGTTTCTAAGGGTTTAGGGTACTATTAAAGTTTTTGAGGGTTCAGGGTAACTATTAAGGTTTCTGAGAGTCAGGGGTTCGAATCTCGCTGTATATTTTTTAAATTTTTTACTACGATGTAGTCATGTAACTGTTGATATATTATGTGACTTTAGAATATTATCTGAATGTAGATATTTTAATGTTTCTAAGGATTTAGAGTAATATTAAGGTTTCTGAGGGTTCAACTATTAAGTTTTTGATGGTTCATAGTTCGAATCTTGTTGTGTACGTATTTTTTTAAAATTCAACTATGATGTAGTCATGTAATTAACTGTTGAAATATTATGTGGTTTTAGTATATCATCTGAAGGTTGATTTTTCAAGGTTTCTAAAGGTTCAGTGTACTAATAAGGTTTCTAAGGGTTTAGGGTAACTATCAAGGTTTCTGAGGGTTTAGGGTAACTATAATTAAGTTTTGAAGGTTCATGGTTCGAATCTCGTTGTGTGCGTATTTTTTTAAAATTCCACTACGATGTAGTTATGTAACCGTTGATATATTATGTGATTTTAGTTTATCATCTGAAGCTAGATTTTTCAAGGTTTCTAAGGATTCAAGGTACTATTAAGGTTTTTAATGGTTCAGAGTGACTATCAAGGTTTTTGAGGGTTCAGGGTAACTATTAAATTTTTGAGGGTTCATGATTCAAATCTCATTGCGTACGTATTTTTTTTAAATTCCACTATGACGTAGTCATGTAATCGTTGATATATTATGTGACTTTGGTATCTGAGTATATTATCATGTGGTAGACATTTCTACGTTCGTAAAAAAAACCTTGTCATAAAAAGTAGTATTTTCCTCATCTGAGGGACTCAATTATTATTCTTGTACTAAGAAGGGACTCAAACTGTCAATCTCAATCATAATAAATCACCCAATTTTTTTTTGAAGCAATTAAATTTCATTAAAATAAGGCTAATTAATACCAAGTTTACAAAAAATAAAGTATAGAAATAGAAACAGAAATAAAAACAGAAATAAAAAGAAATGAACAAAAAAACTCATTGACTCTCTCCCGTTAGCTATATAGTCTAGTTATATAGTAATTAGATATGCTGTTTCAGAAGGTTGGTCTCCCATACTTCTATCATAGATGTCTCTAAAAAGTGATAACAACTCTTCTTGTAATACACTGAATCAAAGGAGAGACTGATGTTTTTAATGACCTCTTTAAGGACTACCTCAGGAGACCTACTAATGTGCTGTTTATACCTTTTATTTTTTTCTGTCCATATATGCCACGACAAGCACCCAATAACATTCCATATTAACCCCCAAGGAGAAGAATGACGCGTAATCTTTTGTACTGTCTCCGTCAAATCCCCCAATCTAATATCTGGACTGGATTAGGTGGAAGCTGAAATATTCATTATTTTCCAATAATTTACCCAATTGATTGACTTAATAATAGCAAAACCATAATTTAAGAACTACTTTACAATTTGACCCAAATAAAACTTGGACTCAAATCTTAAAATTTCCTCATCTTCTTCCACCTCTCGAATCTTACCATAACAGACACCCGAGGCAGACGGAGCCTTCCGACGGTACTTCGGCGGCACTCCGACTAGGCCACCATTTCGACCAGACACCACTCTGACCAGACCATCACCGGAGCAAGACACAACCTCACCAGGAAATCAGTCCACTTAGTTTCAACATCAAATATCAGGGAAGCGTCGTCGTAACTCGGTAGGATTAACTGAATCAATTTACCTACTACAGTCAAAAATAGAGTTTGTTGAGAAGAAGATAGAAAATCCCGACCACTGCTAAATATGATAATTTCCCTAAATCTATCTCCTCATCTCAACATCTTCGATCGTCGTGGTTTTTGCGCCGGCAGAAGTTCCCGAATCCCTCCAATCATCTCCTCTCTTTCCACATTGCGTTCCAGATCGCAATGTATCATGCCACGGAGGATGAGTTCACTGTCAGTTTCGTCTCTATGTCTCCCACCGACTTCTGGTTCGGAATCAGACTGTGGGGTTTCGAACTCATGGATATCCACTGAGAAATCCGAAGATGAGTTTGGTGGATGGTGCATTATGGATCAAATTCAACAGATTCAGCAAATTCCGATTTATTCAGGTTCTTATTTTATTTTTGATTTCCGAATTGGTTGAGTACTTGAGTGTTCTTGTGTTTTCTAACTTTCCGTGGTTAATTATTAGGATTTCCGAGATTTCTTCTTGCTGGAATTGGATCTACAATTGTTATTCTGATAGTTTTCTTTGCTCGTTCATCTTGTACAAGGAAAGGTATGAATTTCTTGCATTGTCCAATGAGTAATGATATGGATTTTCATGGGTACTAGTGTATTACCTATCTCTAAATTGCACATGAGTAGAATCCATTAATCGATTGAAAATGCACACATATATTCAAAACAATATATAATATATTGTTGACAAATGATTAATTTGCTTGTTGTTTTCTTATTCTGTTTCTTTTAATCTGGACAGATTGGCTCTACTAGCCTCTAAGTAATACATATGCCTCTGTACTTCTTTTTATTAGTTGGACTGTCTTATTTCCTGTTTTGTTTTGTTTTCTACTGTTCTACATGTACTATTTAAGACGAAATTGAATGAACAGAGTTATTGGGAATTTTGTTTGATAAACCCACTCATCTTTCTCCTTCCTTTGTCCTCCATCTTACAATAGTCTCACATGCCTATTGATGTCTGATGATGGTTTCTTCTCACGTCTCAACTCTCAATTCAACATTCTTTCACCAACTCTTTCAATGTTCCTCAGTCCTATAAGTAAATGGGTTAGAAGATATCTGTGGAACATCTGAACTAATTGGTTGGTTTGAACTCAGACTTCGTAATGGGGCCAGTCTAGTTACGGATCATAACTCAAATTCAGTCCATCATAAAATATTAATTGTTGATGCCGTTCACTTTCTTTCATCTTTAAGTGGTAAGGTTTTAAACTTTTGACCGATGATTGTCGGTTGTGTGATGGCTAATGATTCATACCAATATTGTGTTATAAAATTTAAATTAATGATAAATGAAATTCCTCTCATACTAATTTATATATATATTTAAAATGGGTTTAACATATACAATGAAAGATTGATGTTTATAGTTTAGGTAAACAGTGGATATTGTCCACATTAAATTATGCGGAGGTTATTAGGTATATTTTATTTTATTTATGTCAGGCTGAATGCTAGATGTGCCTATGCAGTTTTTGGATTATGTTTTTTTTTTTAATATTTCACATTAATAAGTTGTGCATTTTCACAAATTAAGCATTGATATTATGACAATCTTCTATTTTTGATAATTGTTGGGTTTGTTTCTCATGCATGATAATTTCAGCTTCACCAAGTGCTTTAATAGGTGCAGTTCTTCTATTAAACTAAAAATGTTTATTTTGCCAACTATTTATGATAGGTTTCAACCTCCAATTTTGCATACCTTTTCGGCCTATCGTTGATATCCTCAAGATATTAAAACCTGCAAAATATTTGGAGAATGAAACTGATCATCCACTGCAAATAGATGACACGAAGTTAGGACTACCAGCACAAAATGAATCTGATCAATTCAATAACTCATTTCATTAAGGTAATTTTATCTTCTCATCTTCCAGTTAATTTTTTTTACGATATTACACATTTACATTCACATATTACATTATGATTTAGAAACACATGATTCACATATTTTAAATTGAAAACTATGTATGCTGAAAGAATGTCTATATATACTAAACAGAATGGTTGGCCATACAGCATTTCAACCAAAATATTCAATGTAACTGCAAGTCTGGAATACAATGATAAAGACCCAAAATATTTAAATAAATATCTCAATTGTCAACAACAAAAATAGAAAAGTAAAAGACTGCTCATGGTTCTGTCATCTGTTACTTATCAATTATCATGGTGGGTGCTCAACTGCTCATATGCAATTTAATTCATTTTATTTGCATCTATTTGTTCTAATTCATGTATCCAGGTTTAGTTATTTGATATTTTGATTATATCTGTTTTAACCAAGCTTAGGGGCGCTTTTGCACCAGAGCGCTACCTGGAGGTGCTTTTCAAGGTGCCTCCAGGTATTGTGTCTTAATTGGATCCGGGACGGATCTGGACCCAGATTTAATTCACTTAATTGTTTTAATTGAATAAGTTTTAGGGCTCTTGCGTTAAGGAACACCCCAAAACCTTTCCAAATCTTCCCCAATCCTCCCTCAATTGACTATTTTGTAGTATTTAAGTACATGAAGGATATTTAAATCTTAAGTATTTTGTATTTATACTAGAAATATATGAAATTTAAGTATTTAAGAATATATGAATTAAGTATATAAATATAAGAAAATTCTATATTTTTAAATTATTTACTAAAATACCCCTGGTGCCCAAGGCGTGTCTAAGTGGCAGTGTGCTAGGTATTGGATCATAGCGCAATTGTTCATTTAAAATCTTGGGTTTAACAATTTCGAAATGCATTAATCGGTCAATCATTTAGTCATTTAGATACATCAGTTGCACTTGTTCAAGTTAACGTACATAATCTTTCAGTTGCGGCATTTTAATGTTTTGATTTCTTATTATTGCATTAGGAAAAAAGAGATACAATATAATTCCAGTTGCTTCTGATTCAACTCAGCAGGAAGCACTCTCTCTACTACAAAGACTAAAGGTGTTGTTTTGAATCATTAATTATTTCAGAAATTTCATTTCGTTTCTAGGGCCTTGTAGGCTTGTAATAGAGGAGGGATAGAGTTGCAATTACCATGAAGCTGTTTTGCAATTACTGTAGTATATGTGGCTGCATTTATCTTAAACACATAATTTGGGTAAAATAAATGCAATCATTGGGTCGGGTTTAGAAAATTGAAAAAAAGCCTTACTGTGTAGTGCAGACGTGCAGCTGTATCTTACATACAAGAATAAATTGAAGATAAAATCGGTCAATGTTCCTCATTAAGATAAAACTAAAACCACATTAAGTAGGTTGATATTCTTTAAAGTTGAATAAAAACTTAACATAGTTTACGCTTGAACTATTCTATTATTTTAAAAGTACATGACAATTTTTTTACCAATGGTTTGTTGGTTTGGTTGACTCATTGCCAGGGTCAAATTAAATGAAATTTTAAACATATTTATTTATTTTGGATAAATTTTTACCATCTTTATATCCAATTTGACCTTTTTGTAGATCATTGAAAGTGATGTGAAGCCCTATGAACTATGTACTAGAAGAGAATATGCTAGATGGTTAGTAAAAGCCAACCTTTTGCTAGAAAGGTACTTAATTTGTATGATTTTATTTCATGCAAAATAGTTATTTTTTTAATAGTCTCTAAATTAATAATTCAATAGAGATCCAAGACGTAGAATAGTACTACCTTCCATGTTGATTCCTGGTTCTACAATTGCCACCTTTAATGATGTGAACGTCAATGATCCAGATTTCTTATTCATTCAAGGTAAATAAAAATGTTGTCTTTTTCATTTTCTGGAATACTGTATTTTAATGGCTGTACCTTTTACTGATCAATTTATAATTCAAAGCCATTGGAGAATCTGCCATTGTTCCAAGTAAATTGTTTAGTACAACAAATGATCAAACATTGAATGATGGTAATAACAACTCATCATCGGTGGATGACTGTCTCTTTTCACCAGAAAGGTATCATTGGATTTGTTGATGATTTTATATTATCAAATATCAATAAATATTTTTACTTAATAACAATTGTTTTATCTTTTATATTTTGTGCATGCAGTGAGATATCTCGACTTGATCTTATAAGTTGGAAAGCTAAACTGGAATATTCTCTCCTTCCTGAAGTAGATGAAAGGGTATTTGAGAATTTTTACAGCTTGGTTTCCTTTGTTTTTAAGGATTATTTTTATTTTTTCACATTAGCATCTTTATTCGTTGCATCTCTTAAAGCCTGACTTTTTTTACAGTCCAGATGTTAAGGAAGAACATTGGTCTTATGGATCTTGGCACAATTAGTCAGGACATGTTACAAGAATTGTCCGCGGACACATTGGCTGGTGATAGAAGCATTTTAAGAAGAGTATTTGGTATCATTCTATCTATTTATTTCTTTACTTACAATGATTTTTTTTCCCCCATTTTGACTATGTTTTCCAAATATTAAGGTCATAATATGAATTAAATAATAATTAGTTGCAATCATACGTGAATGTTTGTATGAATTGATTATTCTATCATTCTTATTCAAAATGCTTATATTAGTTATATACGAATAAACTGCTGTGATATTTTAAATTACAATTGGGTTTAATATTTTATTTCTTGAGTTTTATTCAATAATCCTTGATATTAAATAGGCATCAAAATATCCTGATAATTTTTTTTCCTGATTCTCTTTTACTTATGAATATCAGGTAATATCCGACGCCTTCAGCCATTGAAACCTGTAACAAAAGCTCAAGCAGCTGTTGCTCTGACAAGTGGCAGAACATCTGAGAGTCTCCAGACTGAGATTTCAAGAATAGAATCTGTAATGCTATCTCATTTCATTGAATCCCAAGAGATAAAATCTGATTTACTTCACAATGGTGACATTCCACGATTTTGGGAGCAAAAAATCAATCAAGAAAAAGAGCATGGATTGGGACTTCAAAATAAATACCAAATGGTTTTGAGGAATTTTAACGAGGAGAAAATAGCATACGAGAAAGAAAAAGACGATCATATAAAAGAGAGAGCTGCTTTAGATTGTCAATGGCAACTTCTGACTAATCTCAAGGATGAAGTTGATCGCATCTCCGAAAGGATTGAAAATGAAAAATTTGCTGTTAAGGAGGAAACACAGAATCTTGAGAAACTGTGTGTTGATTTACGTGATGTGCAAAATGCCTTGTTTGAGACTAAGTCAATATTGGAAGCTGAGAAAGAAGCATTTAAAATTCTCAGGTGAGTTTTGTACTTTGCCTTCCTATGCTCCGAAGCTTATTATTATAACTACCATTTCCAATCTATTTCCTTTTGGATCATGAATTGAAGGTCTTGGGTGGAGGATGGGGCACGCCAAAACCAATTCCGCGTGAAAGTCCTCAAAGATGCCTTGGAAAGATGGAAATGGGATGGACATCGCCAGGTACCTGAAACCTAGATCGATGATGGTAATCTGTGAATGCTCAATTAGTAGAGTGAATCAACTCTATACCCAGATAACTATGTCGGGTACGAGCTTGGATCCATTCACATCTCTAGCTTTATCTATCATTCAGATTGTAAGTAGAATTTCTACTTTTTTGTTTGTCAATTTCTTGTCAAAATGATCTCTCCATCAAAATCTTTATTTCCTTTGGTTATCTACTCCTTAAAATAGTTTCTAAAAACTTGACTGATTCTTAAAGTTTCTTGTCAATTTTTGGAGATCTTTAGATCTTACAAGTTTACGAACGATCTTTAAAATCTTTCATCATATTTTAATGGCAAAAGAATTTGAATATTTGAAATCATGAACTAATATAAATGAGTTGAGATTCAAACTACATAAATGTGCAGGTCACAAAAAGAGAGAGTTGAGATTCAAAGCGCATCATGGTACATGTAAGTGAAATATGAAGCCTTGTTCTTCTCTAAAGAGTCTAATATTTCAAAAAAGTATAATCATCATCATAAATCATAATCGACATACACGCTCTTTATGCTGTTGTAATATTTCATTTTAACTTTTTCATTCTACATCTGATCTTTTCCCCCAACCTAAGGTAGGGGCATCCATCCATGGACATAAATGCTTTCAAGGTAAGAACACCCATCTAAAATAGCAAGCAAACCATCTTCATTGAGAGGAACACAAGTAATATGTAATTTATGCAAACCAGATATATTTTTAGCAATGGCAAATCACAATTGTTGAATTGAACACAATTAATATGAAAAGAAGAAGGGGGAGAAGGAGGGGGGGGACAAGGGGGAGAGATCGGGAAAATGGGTTGGGTTTTGGGTTTCTTTTTTCCCTTGTAGGGTTGGAGAGTTTTTCGTTTTTGAGTTGGAGTTAGAGACCTTGTTTCAATTCCCTAAACTTTGGGTACGTATATCTGCCGAGCCCTCGATGTCATTGGGTAGGATAAAAGTAAATATATTTTACCCAAGCAAAGGTTCTAACCTTAACCCAACCCTACTCGACTCGAATTTTTATCTTTATAAAAAATCGGGCAGAGTATGGGTAAATTTATACCTGATCCATGACCAGTTCTATAATCTAGATGAATATGGTTCTTATTCATGACTTAAGTTTCTATTGAATGTTTTATTTGAATAAATAATATATAAAGATTAACGAAGAACATGATACTTATTTTTCTCCTATTATTTCATGTCAACCACCAATTATAAAATACAGATAGAAAGTAGAAACCACGCTATCAATCTCTATATTTAATTTCAAATTCAGTTCAAACTATGCAATCACCATGATACAATAATAATTGATAATGTTGGAAGTATTCCGACGAAGAAGACCCAATTTTTATCCATCTGATCCATTTCAGACGGTTGAAGAGCTTATGGAATCATTAGGAACAGCTAAGGATTTTCATGATTGGACGAATCTTCCTTGGGACATATTTTCCGAGATATTCAACAAGATTTATTGGGTCAATTATAAAATACAGATAGAAAGTAGAAACCACACGCTATATCTATATTTAATTTCAAATTCAGTTCAAACTATGCAATCACCATGATGATTTTAAGAACTCCATGATACAATAATAATTGATAATGTTGGAAGGAGTATAGAAGATCGCCGATCGGTTGGAGGATTCCGACGAAGAAGACCCAATTTTTATCCATACGGTTGAAGAGCTTATGGATTCATTAGGAACAGCTAGGGATTTTCGTGATTGGACGGATCTTCCTTGGGACATACTTTCCGAGATATTCAACAAGATTGGGACATTGGGTGTATTTATGTCTGCACAATTCGTGTGTCGGGATTGGTGGAAACTCGCAAATGAACCTCGAATGTATCGATATGTGGACATTAAGTACAAGGATTGGACGCTTTATTTGAGAGATTTCGATTCTACGGATGTTTTCTTTATGAGTTTTGCGTCCAAAGTCGAATTGCTTGGATTAGCTGCTATCGATCGAAGTTCTAGTTATTTAGTGGAGTTTATTATTGATGGTGACTTGCAGTTTGTTTCTGATGCAGAATGTCTTCTGCAACGTATTGTCGAGAGGTACAAATTCCGTTAACTTTGCTTCGACCGAACTGTCTATTTTTTTTTGTAATGCTAATTGATCCATTTGATTAATTTCGCTCTATTTAAATCTGCTTGTTCTTTGATATATAGATCCTCGAATCGGTTGAAAGTGATTGATCTTGGATGCAATTTTAGAGCCCAAGAATGTATTTTTATCGAAGCTTGTAAGAGTTTTCCATTACTCGAAGTTCTTGATATTTCGGATATCAGCTTTACCAAAGTTGGAATTGAATCTATTGGTAATTCGTGTCCAAATCTGAAAGTTTTCGGCTTCCGCAATTATCTTAATATCAAATCGCAATACAAATCATGTAATCAAGTGGCATACGCAATTGCGAAGAACATGTGTAGTTTGCAGAAATTAAAAATTATCGAAGATATGCTCGATGATGATGGTTTGCTTGCTATTCTTGACGGTTGCCCTCTCCTTAAACATCTCCACATTCGTAATTGCTTCAACATTAAGATCGGAGAAAAGCTTAAAAATAATTTTGGTAAAGTTCGTCTGAAATATTATAGCTTTCTAGTCCATGATTTCATTGATTACGATTCTAATTATGATGAGTATGGAAATGAGGCGCTTTATAATTTTCGTTATTATTCTTGAAAGATTGGCAATACATTTAGACACCATGTATTTTAGGTTATAAAATTAAAATTCATTTATGATGACATATGTGTTATTTTATTGTTAAAATGTTTTTGGTCGTCCTGATCAAAAAACGAGACGGGTCCGGAGTAGTTAAAAGGAGAGATTTCCCCTCTTCCCATCGTCGCAGACCCGTTCCGTCCATAATTATAGGTTGGGCATCTGATTTGGGCCTAGCCGAAACCAAAGGACCATTTGCGTTGTGCGATCTTCCTTGAGCCTCCGTGGTCTCAGCCCATTTACAGGTGTCTGATGACCTATTCTCAGACCGCACTCTTCGTGCAGGTTCTGGTATCACCAGATTGTTTCCCTTCTAATTGACGGATCACATGCATCTAGGGTGTACTCCATGGAGTTATCGTTCTCTGAAACCTGATATCTAAAATTCAACATGTATTATCGGAGTTTAGTGTAGTATTCAGGTGCGCCGTACAGTACGAATGCTGTATGTGCCAAGTTGATCATGTCCATTAGATCGACTTTGCGTTGTACATGTGTTAGTGTGTTTGCAGTACATTATTTAACGTCGTACATGTATTAGTGTCTTATGCAGTACATTATTTTAATTAACCATTGGATTAAATACTAAAGGTCACGATTTGATACCGTATGTGAGCACATTAATGCGCCCTAATAAAATATAAACATATTCAGGAGTCACGAGGTGCATTTAATAAAAAAGTTTAAAGTTGATTAGAAGGACCCGAAGTTTATCAAACAATTTTTTTCATCTATTTTAGTCCCACATCGGCAGTTTAAAACAATATTAAGAGGTTAAATATATATTATTCAATAATTAAAACATAAGCTGTGAAGATTTAATACAGTTCTTAGATTGGTGTTCTGAGAGATTGCAAATGTTAAAACGTACATTTGAAATTGTATATCTGAGTTTTTTAGAATTCTTATTGTGCCGATGCAAATAGACAGACGGTCCCAACCTTGATGAATATCTTTAAAAGAATATCCCATGGAAGTCTTGTTCAATCGCAAAAGTCTTTAGGTAACAAAAATTTATTTGTGACCATTCATTAGGGAGATGGAAAAAGTTGCGAGAATGTGATTTTATAAAACGAACCTTCACCATTAATCATAGATTATAATTTTTTGTCAAAGTAATTTTTCTTTGACCCATATGGGTTGAAATTGAATGATGGTAGATGTGTTAGTGTCTTGTGTAGTATATTATTTTACGTTTGTACGTACATATGTTAATGCCTAATGCAGTATATTATTTTAATTTAGTCATTGAATTAAATATTAATGGTCATGATTTGATGGCACATTCAAAGTACGACGCACCTGAAGTACGCCTTATAATAATAATATATCAAATTTTCCATTTGAGTTCTTCGTTAAATCCCATATCTATTAATTTTCCAATTCTTTTAACTTTGGTAGTTATTTTTTGTAGTGCTAATTGATCTATTTGATAAATTTCGTTCTATTTAAATTTGCTTGTTCTTTCATATATAGATCTTCGAATCGATTGAAAGTGAACAAAAAAGACCAATAATCGAATAAAAAAAATCCTCATAGTCATATACATAAAGATGAAACACGGCACCATGACTATAAACTTTCACATTGTTGCCACTAGATTTTAATGTTTTTCCTTCAAATTTTGACTTGAAGTAAATTTTATGTTCGCCAACTTTATAATGTATCATGGATCTAGCTTCTGCAATATCCGAAAAAGATATTTCAGTAATTTATGAATTGGAAACATCTTTAATCTGAATCAAAGAAGACATAGGTTTGATATGAAGAATGCATCTGTGGAGTCTACCGATCTTCCATTTTAGCACCATAGTTGGACATTATGCAATAAAGCATGCGAGGAAGAGGTGAAAGAATCTGAATAAAAAAAACCGCAACAATGATAGGTTTCATCTCTTAATAGCTTTATATGCCCTACAATGGTTTCAACAAATCTTAAGACAAATATATGAATGACGATAAATTAATTGACGAATGTAAGATTTACAAAATAATATTAAATTTTCTTAAATATTAATTAAAAATAATTGTAATTTTCATTTTATATATTAAATACAAATTTACAAATCAGTAAATATATATATATATAAAAAGCATGTAATTTAATAAACTAATTAATATCAACAAATCATTTAAATTTTATTATGAAATATTAACCAAAGTTGCCCAATTTATATTAAACTATAGAATATATCACACCCATATATAAATTAGATAAATTAATGTAGAAAACATTAGATTTTTTTTGAAAAAAAAGTATAGAAATGTTTAGAAATTATTTTGTAGTGTATTTTAAAACATATTAATATTATATGTTTTTGTGTTTATATCTAATATTATAAAAATAAGGATTTTATAATAAATTACCCTTTATATATAATTTTCCCATATATTAGGGTCTCTTATAAAATAGTAATCAAGCTCATCATGTTCAGATCGAGAGTTGCAATCTTGTAAATTCTCATGTTCAGATTTCGTTTTTCAATTGAATTCTCATGTTCTTAATGTCATAATAATCTTGAATTAGTGTTATCCACTCTTAATTTTGCAACTATATATTGGTGGAAGCTGGTGATCAAAGACGAGTTATCCGCTTGCCTACTGGAATGCATGCAAGGGAAGGTAAGTGGTGCCAAGTTCTCTGAAAGAAGCCTTGTTGTTTCACTTAAATAGTAGCCATTACAATTGAAAATAAATCAAAGAGATCATCATAGTATGATATTGATTTATAAAGGGAGGTCTCCTAAACAATTTAAGTAAACAAACATGCTATTCATCCTTTCATGTTAATAAGTTTCAGTGTTCAAGTCTTAATGTGTGATATCATCATTCATGGTTTGATTCATTCACACTTGGTGGTAAGAAAATTTACATGTCTTCTTGTAGCATTGTTCTCTCCACAAAGAGACCTTTGAAAAGAGTAGCAACCGTTGCCCCTTAATT
The DNA here is from genome assembly GCA_001185155.1 of Zostera marina. NCBI lineage: Eukaryota > Viridiplantae > Streptophyta > Magnoliopsida > Alismatales > Zosteraceae > Zostera > Zostera marina. Next base: position 108,573 of record LFYR01001770.1, on the reverse strand, counting down.
AACCCATGTCTCCATCATTGAAATAGAGGAAAGGGGGAGATTCAGATAAGATTCCTTAAAAGATATATTATAAGATAATGATCTTGGTCGTCCATTTTTTAATTTTACTCTCGAGATATGAAATCTCAACATCTATTTCGATCACATCTTTTACAGACTACATCTTGAGGTCTCGCATCTCGAGGAGAAAGGTTATATTTACCGATCGTTTTTAAGCTAGATTAGATTAAAGGTATTTTTCATTCAAGTTTACTAAAAAAAAAAGATTCACAGCTTATATAAATGATATTCGCAATTATAATTTTTATATACAAAATCATTTTAGAGCAAAACAAAGTTAAAAAGATGAATCTTATCATCCTAGCGGTCTTTTTCATTCAGATTCTTTCACCTTCCTCGCATGCTATATTGCATAATGTCATGGACTATGTATTGAGATTATTATAGTTTAAAGATTAATGATGGTTATTTAACCATAAGCTAGGTCAGGCCCAACTAATGTTGGCCCATTAAGTTAAGTTAGATTTTAGGGTTTAGTATAAATAGTTATTTTTGTAAGATTCTAAACCACTTGGTTTTCAAATTCTAAATCTAAAACCCTAAAGGTTTCTCCCAAACGTCTCCTCCGCTCCTCCGGCGACTCTTCGATCTAAACCCTAACCGCGACTCACACACTCCCCGCTCCTGTCTCTCATCGTCTTCATGGTATCAGAGCCTTGTGGCGAGCTGTGTTGACGTCTTCGTTGCTAAGGGTTCCAGTGCTGCAAGCCTTCAAGGTTCCGACTGCTCTGACTCTGTCAAGCTCTCATCGATCGCTCTCTGAAACGTGACCAGTCTGGTATATCTAAAACTTGGCTAATATATATGTGTCTCGTTACCACTTAAAATATTATGCATGCTGTTCATGTTCATCAACTTAGATCTGAGAGATCCCTTGATGCATGTCATCAGAAAGCTGTTCTTGCAGCATTTCTAAACTCTACATGTCATCAACATTATAAAAACCTAATCATGTACAAACTCTTGACAAAATATTTTAGGTTTATACTGATATATGCTGCATGTTTTCATATACCCATTTGTTTGTCTCCGACAGAAGTAAGGCTTCATATAAAAATAATGATTCACTTAATGTACATATTTCATTCCATGTTTGGTAATATATATAGAGGGCTATTGTCTCATATGTACTGCAATGGTTTCAAAGATAGACTAAGCATGCACACATATAAATCCGCACATGCTAATGGTAATCATTCATTGATATATATTTGCCCTCTCTGCCAAACATCACTAAATAAATTAAATATAGATGTGATTTACTTCTATAACAAGGTATACTCATTTCATATAGTTGTTTTACATTCATTACATGTATGTTCATACACTATGTCAGATAGGATATATCCAATGTTTTATTTAATTTCAAACATAACTTACTCTGTTGAATGCATATCCATAATTAAATTAATAATCTATCATATGTTGCTTCTGCTGTTACCAAATCACTATTGCAAAACTAAAAGTGGAATCAATGCCACTGACAAAATCAATTCATTTGATCTAAACCTAAATACACTATCTATGATTCATTCAAGATTAGTCAAAACCAAACTAATATTATTTCACTATCATGAAAAACATTACAGAATATCCGACATGTCTGGAGCTGACAATTCCCAGGTTGTTCAGAGTGCCCCTGTTGTGCAGAAGAAACCCCTGGGTGGTCCCTTGTTTGATCCCACCTCCATATACTTCTTTAAATCCACAGATTATGGCCCTCCTTCTATAATTAATATCCTACAGGGTAGCCAAAACTACTACCCCTGGAATAGGGAGATGACCACAATGCTAATCACTAGGAGGAAGCTAGGATTTGTCAATGGTACCATCAAGGAACCAATTAATTGTGAATCAGAGGAACATGAGGCATGGATAACCTGCCATGGGATCATACGCCAATGGATATGGAGCTCTGTCTCCCAAGAGATAGCTTCACAGATCATGTATACGGATGATGCTTCCATCATATGGGCTGATCTTAGAGATCAGTATAGACAATCGAATGAAACTCATCTGTTCCAACTGACCCAGGACATAGCCATGCTCCAGCAGGAGTCCAATTCTGTTTCAAAATTCAGTGCTACCCTCAAAACTCTGTGGAAAGAGGTAGATGCCTATGGTGAAGTCCCAAGGTGTAGTTGTATCACCTGCACATGCAATGTGAATGGCAGGATAAATGAGAGGGAGGAGAGACTCAAAGTTAGGAAGTTTCTGATGGGTCTAAATGACAATTTTAGACAGATAAGATCAACTATTCTGTCTATGGACAAACTACCTAATTTTGGAAAGGTATTCTCAATGGTAATCCATGAAGAAGCTCAGCAACAACTGACCAGCAATGCAAACAACAACCAAGGCTCTGCTTTTTATTCAGTCAAAGGAAAAGCACCCTACCAACCCTACCAACCAACTAAACCAACAAATGCCACCACAAATACTCCATCCTCATCTAATCAAAGGAAGAGACCCCCTACACCTACTGAGCCCATATACTACAGAAGTGGCAAGCAGGTAAATACAAAGTACTACTGCTTCTACTGTGCAGCCTTTGGGCACAGTGATGAGAAATGCTTTAATCAGCATGGGTATCCCTCTAGGAACACCTCCTCTGCTGTAAGACCCAAACCTTCCACTCCAGCACCTACTGTGATCAACAAGCCACAGGGCTCAGCCAACTGTGTGAACTCTGAACAAACCTGGTCTGCCTGGGATAGTGATGAGAAGAAAGCTGAATCTCCTGACAATCCAATTGGACCCTATGGATTTCCACTATATTCAGAAAAATACAATCCAAGGCCATTGCCCAAGCGTAAAGATTCAGGTAATATTAATAATGTTTTTTCAAATTCCATAGACACATACTGGATCATTGACTCAGGTGCATCAGAACACCTGAGTGGCAATGAATTCCTATTTCTAAAACTTACAAAGTGTGATCCTTTCAAGATCTCACTACCCAATGGAGACAGTCAAACAGTGTCCCAAAAAGGTGATATTCCAATCTCACCTGATATTACACTAAAGGATGTGTATTACATTCCATCCTTTCAAGTTAACTTGCTATCTATTAGCAAATTAACACAATTTGATATCTATACAGTTCAATTCTCTAAATCATGTGCATTCATATATGACAATGTTCAGATGAAGGAAGTTGGTCGGAGTAAGATGAAGAAAGGGTTGTACCTTCTACCACAGACCAGTGGTAGAAACCATTTTGCAGGTGCCATTACAACATCAACATGGCACAGGAGGTTGGGTCACACTTCAAGTGCTAGACTCAAAAACATTTTGAACAATTCTTTAGATTTTAAAAACTTTACTTTTGATGAATGTTGTGACATCTGTCATTTCTCTAAACAACCTAGGAAATCTTTTCCACTACATGCATCTAGAACTAAACATGCATTTGAATTACTTCACATGGATGTGTGGGGGAACTTTCACACTCCAACAGTCCATGGGAAGAAATATTTTTTAACTGTGGTAGATGATTATACTAGGTACACTTGGACATATTTGATCACTATGAAGTCTGAATGTTTTAATATTTTTAGAAATCTACATGCACTTATCAAAAATCACTTTGATAAGTCTATTAAAGCTATAAGGACTGATAATGGTGGAGAGTTTTTCTCCTCAGTAATGGATGAATTCCTAAAACTAATGGAATCATCCACTACTCTAGCTGCCCACACACACCACAACAAAATGGTGTGGTTGAGAGGAAACATCAACACCTCTTGAATGTAGCTAGGTCATTAAAACTACAATCCTCACTACCAATTGAGTTGTGGAGATACTCAATAATTCAAGCCACCCACATTATCAATATGCTACCATCTAGGGTTACTCAAGATATATCCCCATATGAACTTCTACATTCCAAGCAACCTGATTATGAAGGTCTAAGGACCTTTGGCTGCTTGTGTTATGCAACTTGTCTTGTAAAAGAAGATAAGTTCTCCCCCAGAGCAAGAAAATGTATATATCTAGGACAATCCACAACCCAAAAGGGTTCCATTATATATGAGTTAGACACTCACAACATATCTACAAGTAGAGATGTAATTTTTTATGAAAATATATTTCCCCTAAATAAGGATACTGATATATCTGAAGATGAGACAGACAATCAAACATCAAACAAAAATCAAAGCAAAAATTCAACAATTGACACTAATCTCTCTGAGATGAACCAACTTGACTCAATTTCAGATGATTCTGATACAAACTCAACAGTGTCAAATTTAGAACATCCAGAGGTGACACAAAGAATTGATCCACCAGTAACATATCAAAACTCAGAAACAAATCAAACATCAAATCCAAGATATCCAAGTAGACAAAGAAAACCACCAACAAAGCTAAATGATTATTTTTGTTCATTTGCTACAAGCACTGGCAAATCAAAAGGTACATCATATCCAATGCATGACTATATAACATACAAAAGGTTATCTACTTCACACATTGACTATCTAGATAAAATCTCTATCACAACTGAACCAACATCTTTCAAAGAAGCAAGCCAAAGCCCTGAATGGGTGAAAGCCATGAATGATGAACTTGCAGCTTTGGAGTTAAATAACACTTGGGAAATAGTACCAAGACCAAAAGAAAGGAAAATTGTTGGATCTAGATGGGTATACAAAGTCAAGCACAAATCTGATGGCCAAATTGAAAGGCTAAAAGCCAGACTTGTAGCAAGAGGACACACCCAAATAGAAGGCTTTGATTACAAGGAAACATTCTCCCCTGTAGCAAAAATTATTTCTGTGAGGACACTATTAGCAGTGGCCTCTGTTAAGAACTGGTCTACATATCAGATGGATGTGAGTAATGCCTTCTTACATGGTGAATTATCTGAAGAGATTTTCATGTCTCCTCCCCCAGGGATGTTACCATCAAATGACACCAGGGTATGCAAGTTGAAGAAGTCCCTATATGGCCTGAAACAGGCAAACAGAAACTGGTATGAAAAACTTACCTCAGCATTGACTGGATTTGGGTACACCCAATCCCACTCTGACTATACACTTTTCTTTAAATCAAATGCAAAATCATATACTTGTCTACTTATATATGTGGATGACTTGATCATATCAGGAGATGATGAATTTGAGATACAAAAACTAAAAAAACTCAAATTCCATATAAAAGATTTGGGTAAACTCAAATACTTTTTAGGAATTGAAGTATCTCAATCCAATAAAGGCATTTTCATATCACAAAGGAAATATGCTCTTGACATTTTGCATGATTTTGGTCAATTAGGTTCCTCACCATCTAAAATTCCAATGTCTCACAATCACAAGGATTCTGAAAATGATGCCTCTCTAAAAGATCCATCAATTTATAGGAAATTGATTGGAAAATTATTATACTTAACAATCACAAGGCCTGATATTGCATTTGCAGTTCTG